>JAPZDY010000020.1:18800621-18825775 GCA_029783645.1 Ctenochaetus hawaiiensis | reverse complement strand
AGACATGAGGATTTTCTTGCTCTGTTCAGTACTTGAGTCCTGCCATAATGTTCATAATGTTCATAATGTTCATAATGGCATTACTAGAGACTTCTGTCTAAGCTGCCAGTCATGGCTGAGTGCCCTTTTACTTGCTGCAGTTTCAACATAATCAAATGTATTGCTTTCAGGATTTCTCCAGTTTTGTTCAAGAGTTATCTTTGCAGAACAGTGAGAGAACAGCAGGTACAGAATTTTCTTACGAAAGTACAAAGTGAACAAGTAAAAGACTTTAGTCAACTGTTTGTGTTATAAACAAAAGCGACAGAAGTGTTGAGGTAACTACAGATAAAGGTCAATCAGTGCTGAAAAAGAAAACTGTCCCTTGTCTAGGGGATCATTTATTTAAAGTTTTTTCCGGAGTTTTGCAAATTAACCTACATGCTCGTGAAAAAAAAAAAAAATCAGATTTACTGCTTTATTTTAAAGAGGCAATACTTAAAAATTCCTTCAAAAGGCTACACTTGTGCTGAGATCTGCACAGCCAGATTCTGTAGATGAGGGAGTAGAAGGCTTGCGGACTCCGAAAGGAAAGAAAACAGGGTCAAGTGCCAAAAGTGTCGTAAGTATAACTTGGAGCCCTTAGCTATTGGGTGGGGGGGGTGGTTTCTCCGAAGTCGCCTTCCTTGAGGTTGCCCAGCTAAGGAATTTGTTTGCACTGCTGTGTTTACTTGGAAGCTGTTGGTTCAGCTGACAACTGGGGAAAAAAAGGGAGAGAGACATATAGGGGTCACATACTGTACATCACCAAGGCACTAAAACAATTGATAACATACAGTTTATAACTCCTGCTGGCTCAGCATCAGATGCTATCTGCCAACATGCACAGCACTAGTTTATCTATGCAATATGATGATGGCCTTTCATCAGCTTTTCACATCCATGCTCGACTCTGCAAATCAGTATGCTACTTTTAGTTACTCATTTAAAAGGAAGAGTTCATTCTATCTATGGTTACAGGTGATCAGAATGAAATTCAATCTCACCTTTCCCAATGTGTAAAAGGGAGCTTTACAAACTTGTTTCTTACACATCTTAACATAAGACACAATATACAAATGCACCTAAGAGTCTCCCAATATAAGAAAAAATGCAGAAACAGGAAACATGTGAATGCAAGTGAGCGCATAAAGGGAGGAAGGTCTTTAAGGGGGTAATGCTCATTTCAAAGACAAGGGAATGACTTAAATTAGGCTTAAATTTAGCTGGCCAGCATGACTGCCTGAGTGTTTTTACTGTGTCCTGTGACCAGTCCAGCTGAGGCCTAGAGCAGAAGGGACAGTTTGTTCAAAAGTCTCTAACCCCCTCAAAAAAATCCAAGCTCACGTTTCTAATTCTTGAACATGTGTATACAAGCATGCTATTACATTATGTTATTGATTTGGTGCTATCAGAATCAAAGGCTCTACCATGAAGAAATCTCTAGAAACTTGCTGCAGTACGTGATGAAACAAGCAGGAGTTAGCCATGTAGACTGATTTTCAAAATAAATACTTTTTTTTGGATTGATTGGGCCCACTTTTCTGTGTTGCACGCCATTAAAAGGACCTCAGGAATACTGTAAAAATATAGCCTCTATTTTCTCTCAATCCGACTGCTTTTTTTTTTTGCTTTTTTTTTTTTTACAGAATACTAACTGTTAGTAACAGTGACATACTGTACAGAGAGCAGGCAACAGTCACTAATTGTCTGACTGGTGTTCTCTGATCAAGAAGAGTCAGAATTACTCAGCAACAACGTGAGTGTTTGGAGTTATGTAACAAAGCACCCTTAAGTTTGCACACACACACACACACACACATACAGAGCAATCATTATTTGAACTAGTGACAGGAGGAGGCAGTGCACCGAACAGGTTAAATGGCCTTGCTGCTTCTAATTCTGCAAGTAGGTTATTATGCACTGCTCTTTATTCAGCTAAGATAAGATGAAGTGCACAAAAAAATTATCATGACTGTGTAATTTCTATTATATCAACAGGTGGTGACACATTATAGAGCTCGTCATTAAGGCAGTCAGCCAGCTGTTAATCCCACTGTAATATGAAACACTTTGCAGTTCCTTTTTATTGCTTTGTTTTTCTTCCTCCAGGTTCCTGGGTAAAATATTTTCACTGGAGAACATATTGCTCAACTATTGCTTGCTCTCCAGCGCGGTCAAAACCTGCTTGCTGACAGGCAGACTTCAAGTATAGGCTTGGACCTGCTGAATATCTGAGTATCTTTGCATTTAATAGACAGCAGCAGTTTCAGGTACCACATTCAAGTCTGATGTTCTTAAGAGACAAGAGCAGTTGTTGTATTTTTAATGCTAAGTATAACAAACAAGTACTGCAGCAGATGCTTGAAGAGTTTAATCTAAACTACCCAAAAGGAGAAGATATTTGCTGTTGAATATATGAATTCAAAGTTTAAAGAGTAAGTTTAATTAACAACAACTTAATATTTGTTTTTTCACAATTGATCCATTCTTCAAGTAACTTTCAGAGCAAAATCTGCTGATTGTTGTTTCACACGTGACAAGTTTCTGCTTTGCTTTATCTTTATGTTGGTAAATTGACTTTCTGAGGGACTTTTGCTTTTTGGCCGAAATAAGACATGTCCAAACATGTCCTTAGGCTTAGTGAAATTTTAAATCTGGCATTCAATAAACCAAATGATTACAACTACAACTAACCATAATTTTGTTTATCAGTTTATCTCTGGATAATGTCTTCTATCAATTGCGAAATGTCCCTCACAATTTCCTGATGTTCAAGGTTACTCCTACTGGTGTCTTGTTTTGACTGACCAACAGTCCAAAACCAGGGACAGTTTACAATGATTTCTAATATGAAATAATAATTTTGGTAGCAGTGATACAAATCTGAGAAAAACAGCAAATACCAAAAAATAGAGGGGCTAAAAAGAAATTGAGCACTTTTAGTCTTTCTACTTGAAACATGACTTCAGCATTAATTGTGAATTTATTTCGCTATGGTTAATCAATTAATTGTTTCAGCTAAAAAAAAAGCTATATGCTGCTTGGCTGCTTATATGGGGAATCAGCAGACAATGGAAAATCATCAACTGAAGCTCTACACTTTCCACAAATTTGGGTTTATGAGTTGATTATTAACATCAAAAGGGGAAGGTGAATCTAACATACATCCGCATACAGTGTCTCTAGAGGGATGACTGATTTAATTATTTCTCTGTACTTGGGTCTTTCTGTAACACCTCAATAGACCCCGGGTAGTTCCCTGCACCACAGTTTGAGGACCAAAGGCCTGCAATTTTTAGATGGTATACAGCAGGGACTGCATGCAAACTGGAGTGATTCACACTTTTAAAGTTGGGCAGTAAAATGAGAATTACAAAAAATAAGGCTGTCTGAACGTGCTTCATTGGCATTTGGTAAGGAGGATTCCTCGGTGACTCATCCTAAACTCTTCATCGAGCTAACAGTGGAACTGGCTGTACCAAAACATGACCCAGAAGTGAAGCCAGTCCTTACATAAAACCAGATGGAATTAGATTTCCGGGCCGCCTCTCTAAAACAGTACACAGCTATCAGACAAAAGCATCGTTTCCCCTCCGGTCCCATCATCAGCCTACATAATTTCTGCGCTTGTTTTGATCAAAACAGTCCAGAGCGCTGGCATGCACTGATAATGGGGTAAAATAGGTGAAACGGAACTGGTACAATCATCTGTTAGGTCAACAACGACAGTGTACTCAATGTTTCCATGATAAACAACTGGAGTCACCGTGAATATAAGTTGAGCGTTTCGGAAACAGAGCTGACAGCAAAATAGGGTCCTAATAATAGACGGTAGCGTAACGGTTGTGAGCCGTTTCGAGCATAGAGATGCTAACATGCGATATCGTAACATATCCCAATTTCTAGCCACCTTATCGCTTTTCAGTTCTATCCACATTTCTGTTAATAATAAACAATGCTCGTAGTGTAAATCTAAAATAAGAGAAACTCACGTAGTCTAGTTCAATTCCTCCATCGCGGTCTGCCGAGCTGTACGCCACATAGGAAGGAGGAGGGGGGAAGCTGTAACTCACCATGACTAAGCATTGTACCGGCCTCTTCGCGCTTTCACAATAAGAGCCCGTCGTCACAGCGGCGGACCCGCCTCCGTTGCCGAGTAATGGCAGTTAAATACGTCCCGAGGGAAGAGGCTTTTATTGAGAAAGAGTTCTCAGAGTGAGGGAAAAACGAGGCCAGTCGTTGGCAAGGTACCAAAAACTGTAGCATTATCGTCAATCACTTCTATGACAATAATACAAATACAGCCTACATGATAAACTTGTGAAATTTGTCCACTTCACTTTGTGAAACAACTTGCAAAGCATATTACGTAATACCAAAGAAATAAAGTTTATCTTAATATGAGAAAGCGATAGAGGAAAATAGACCATATAAAGCAAATTCAGCGACATTACTTAAAGCAGCCCATCTAGATTTTGAAATTCCATCGGGAAATTGCAAAAGTGCCACAGTTAAAGGAATTTTAAATTAAGCGTAATGGTGAACAAGAAGCAGTGCTTTAACGGCCCCAATAACCGAAATTGCTTTCTTATTTATGATTAACTCACCTTATTTGTAAAATTTTCTTCCACCCCAAAAAGTAATGTTTGCGGATGCTCCTACACTACATTAGCAGCTCAAAGGAACTGTGCTTGCAGGTGCTGACACAACATAAGTTTTACCCTGCTTGAACAATACGTAATGCAGGTCATTACGTTATACAGCATTATCCGTTCTGGCTGACAGCCACAAGGTGGCACTAAAAGCCAACTTTGACACTGCAGGAGTTGCCAGTTTAAATACACAACATATCATCACATTGGTTTTAGTCATTTGGAGATGAGCTGTCAGTTCTTATATAATAGTGAATTATCTAAGCTGCTTTTTTAGCCCAATTGTCAAAATTCACAGCAGATTAAACCAAATATTTGATTCAGAGATTAAATGTTCGCCCCCCCAGGGTCACTGAAATGGATGACCAAGAACTAACAGTCATGAAAAATCCTTGATATGATATGACAAGCCTTGAATCGGCCTTCACAAATAATTCTCTGGCTGAGCAATGACTCTGCCCCTCAGTTCCAGTCAGAAGAATTAGGTGAGGTTAGCCTTGGGGAACCAAATGGATACTCACTCATGCCTCATTAAGTCTGCTTGCTGCTCATGAATCTGATAATAAAGCTGCACTCCTCGACTGCTACAGGATGAGTTCTGTGATTTACTTCTATTTACCAATTACTCATGCTACTGCTTGGAGTTTTCCTCAAACTCTGGTGGAACAAGGAGCAGTATTCATCTGTATTACAAGCCTGTGGTTGGGACTTCCCTTGGTGACTTGGTGATCATTACAGATGACTTATAACTTATACCTGTCCACTTTGTTGCATTATGCAACAGCAGGAAGGAAGCTAGGGACAAGGAAAGACACCTTGTTGACCTCTGTCAGCAGGCACAGTGCTAGTAGATACAGGGAACATTTGAAGGACCATATGCACCCATGAAAATCCCATTAAAGGGATCCCAGTGTCATGTGGTACTGTGGATAAATATGTATTTGGGTCTCCTAAGGTTAAATAAAAAATGTAACAACTACGTACCCTGTCAGGCTGGAGGTTTAGTTTTGCTAGACTTTGCATGCATGAAGGCAACAGATGTGTTACTTTGTACCTTAGTTTCCTCTGAGAGGTGTGAAAAGTTAGCATACGTCCCGAAATAGTTCAGTGCGCGACTTTGTTGTATGCACAACCTAAAATTACTTTCCTAGTTACATTACGCTTACAATCAGAGGATTTTGTGGATGTTAATAATGTTTCACAGTTAGCAGTACTGCAGCGCTTGTGGCTGAAAAATCATGTATCAGAATAATTATAATCTTTTCAAAGTTGTCAGTCTGGGAATTTGTGGAATTCATAATAATTACACCACAAAGCTCAAATGTATTTGCTGAGATTTTAAACAAAAGTCACACAATAATCCTTAGAACTATGCCCAATATTTGAACAGCAATGTCTTACCCATTCCTGGGTAATGTTAATAAATACATAGACCTTTTTTAGTTCACAGCCTGTTAACATTTTTCTACATGCATTACATACAGCTCCCTGGCAGCCAGCTGTGTATGATCTTTCTCTGTTTCAGCCACGACAAGTGTGGACAGCAGGTCAAAGAGAGGTGCCTCTTAGGTTGACAGAATAAGGAAAAAGAAAAAATGAGCGTTTAGTGTTTAAAATAAAAGATGCATTGTGTGGTGCTGGAGCTGTCCTGAGACATGCAGAGCTTGTAGAAGAACGCTGTATATAGGCCAATGTCATTACCAGATGTGAAGGGGGCTGACTTCCTGTGGTGCTTCTTCAAGAACTGGTCTTCTACTCAGAGCTGCTTAGTGTTTATGAACGCACTGTTGCATTTAAAATATGCCAAAAACTCTCTGGAATCATTTAAGAAAACATTTTATTTTTTTAATAGAAGTTTGCTGGCCTTCTCATGTTACAAAATAGATATAATTTACAATACAGATGATATGAAAAGACTTCAGAAATAGAAAAAGTTCACTATAAGTACTAGTACAAAAAAAGCACACTGCCTGATTCATCATGTTATCATCAGAAAAATGGCACTATTTGTAAAAAAGACTTAGGTGAAACTCATTTTATAGTAAGGAAAATTTATTACTGGAAGTATTCTGTTAACATGAAAGTACTGGAATAATTGCACTAATTTACCTTACAAGTGCATGAACATTCTTTTGATGGCGTCAGATGATGATACACTGAAATCTACAATTTCGTTTTAAATATAAATCTTCGAGGTAATAATATACTGGGCTTTAACTCACAAGGGATACAACTGCAGTTTTGGTTACAGGGTGAAACTGTCATCAAGCTCTGAGGGAAGGAAAGCCCTTTTCTGTTACATCTGTCAGTTAATCACCTTATCTAATGGCATTCTGTTGTTTTCCTTCCTACTGAAGTTTTTCTGCAGATGCCAGAGTGACATTTAAAAAACATCAGACACCAACAAAAAAAACTTTCAGATAGGTTAACCATCTTTCGTTTCAGATCAGTGGGGGATTTTAATGTTATGCCTCACACCCACAACTATGCCCCAGCATTCTTCACTGAGCTGTGCTTGTAAGAACAGTTGAAAGTGAGTGCCACCTTTCTCTTTGGTGTTATCTTTCTGTTTCCCAGTAACTCACCTTGAATCACATACACAGATGTGTAGGGGTGCATTACAATATTTTGTCTGAACTAATTTAACACACCACAGGGTTTTCGAACCAGCGAATCCCAGGTGTCTGCAAAAGCATGAATTGCAGAGTTGGAAGTATCTGCACTGTGTTTAAGGCACTTCATTATAAAAAAAAACACTGCAGAAAGAGGCGAGTCTAACCACATCCATTCAACATTTACACAGCAAGTCTGGGAGGAAATGTTACATTTTTTCAGTCACAAGAGTCTTTGGGTTTTTCAGAAGTCTTCTTGCAGGCTGTGACATATGCTACAGAGCAACAGCAAATTTAAATTCGAGACTGCATTTATTCAATGTGATATCAGTGCAAATTAGTGGAGGAGACTCATCACCAGAATGTAATCATAAAAAAGTCTGCTTGGTTTTTCACATTTGTGTGGCATTCTTGTGGCATTTTGTCTCTAGTCATCATACAATATAGTTCTATCATGTGGTTTTGTAGCTGTAACTACACCATGTCTGACTTGTCAAGGTGAGACATTTGCCTCTTTATGCTCATGTGCCTCCATAATATTCCATACTTCCTCTGTTTCTGGTTTTTGCTCCACGTGGGAGGATGCCAGAACTGTTTCCTCTCTGGAAAACATGCTACATGTCCGTTGTTCAGTGGGAAACCCACTCACACACTTACAGACTCAATTAGTCAGTATTAGTCCTTATGACTTGAAGAGTTTCGGGTAAAGGGCTTTGATAGGAGATGGGGTTGTAATAACGTTACCGGATGATATAGTTGTCTCTGCTCCCCCCTCTAGCTTCTGGGATGCCACCTCAGTTTTACTGAAACTGCACTCCAGGAATGGCATCCCGATCCTCTTCACCTGGCCATCTCTGGTCATCAGACATGGCCGACAGAGCAGTCTCAGAATAGCTCTCCTCATGTCTTTACTGGTCAGAGTGTAGATGATGGGGTTGAGAAGTGAGTTGACCATGGCTACTCCCAAGAAGTAATCAGCCTTGTAGAGCAGGCGACAGCTGCGGGTGGGGCAGAAAAAATCCAGGAGGAGAAGAACAAAGAGGGGCAGCCAACAGGCGATGAAGACTCCCAAGACTATTGTGACTGTCTTGAGTAGGGCGATGTATTTCTGCGACTTTCTTGCTAAGCCTTTCCTCATGCTGCCTGACAGGCCCAGCCGCTGGCGCTGCGTGTTTTTGCGTACAATACGAAAAACTCTGGCATAAAGCACCACAATTGCCAGCAGCACTGCACTGAACACAGATACACAGAAGAGGATGTAGCTCTTGGCATAAAGTGGGAGGACTGTTGAACACTGGTCCAGTTTGCGGATACAGTTCCACCCCAAAATTGGGAGGACCCCCAAAAACCCTGCTAGGGCCCAACTTGCACCAATCAGTGCCAACATCCGTCCCCGCTTTGCCCCATGGTATGGTCTCATTGTCACCATGGTAACATGGCGTTCAATTGCAATGGCCAGCAGACTAATTATGGAGGCAGCCAGAGTGATGAAGACTCCTCCCTCCCTGACAAACCACAGCAGTGGTGTTAGTTTCAGAGTATTAGGTCCTGACATGATGATGTTGGCCATATAAGTAATCCCAGCCAGCAGATCAGACAGAGTCAGGTTTCCCAGCAGGTAATACATGGGCAGGTGAAACTTTTTGTTCCTCCAAATGGCAATGAGAACCACAGCATTCTCCAAAACGATGAGGAGACACACTACCAGGAAGGCGATGCCCTCAGGTTTGAGACCTTCACGGTAGCGGTCTTTCTGCAGCTTGCCGGTGTAGTTGTAATGTGTCACGAGGACAGAATTGTCCTGGTACTCCCAGAAGAACTGCAAGTAGCCAAGAGACGAGGGAGTAGGGGAAGTGGGAAATATCGGTGTAGAGCAGGAAGTTCCTACATGAGCAGAACTTGAAGCCTCCATAGTTTATGTTGCTTTTCTTTTATTCTGCCGGCAGACTGTGACTATGAAGTCATTTTTGTTGACGTGCTTTTGGCAGTAGGAGCTGTGGAGAATTCATCCTAGTCCAAAAATGATACACACAGAGATTTCTTAGCTCCTTCAGTAAATGGAGGGATTACTTGAAGTTGATACAACTTAATCCACCAAAAAGCCTTGATGTTTTCTTTTCAGCCAGATGACGGTGCTCTTGAGCTCTGTTTGTCGGGGTTAGAGAGTCCAAACACTGCAGAGGGAGTTGAAAAAGTATGAAAAATGATGGAGAGAAATGTTTCAGAACAATTGATTGCTCACTAAAATACATCATTTAAATTAAAGTAAGTGAATCTTGAATGCATTTTAAGATTTTAAGACTAAGTTATTCTAGGCTGACATCTAAGACATGAAACCACAAAAAAGGCAATGAGTCAGATGTCATCAATCACAATTCTGCCAAACGTAGGCTGCCTCTGAGAATGCTGAAACTAAAAACATCTACATCTACAAGTTAAAGTTACGAGTTAAAATTGGGATAATCTAAAACTTACACAATAGTCATGCCCTCAAAACTTTAGCTAAAACAGATGATACTGGGTGATAATTGCAAAATGTGATACCCATGACCAAAAGGACAGGGGATCAGTTAAATGTCAAACAAACATTTAGTCCCTCCAATTTTGTTTAAAATGTGTGTCAGTCATTGTGAAGTTGTTGGACAGGAACCATTACAACACATGCACTAAATGTAGTACATATGCAGCAGCTGTTCACAGTAGAATTGAATTATTTCTGAAGTGCCCATTGCTTGCAAATACACTAAGAAAGAATGTTGAAAGTTTACAGCCTTTGCAAATTTTAATCAAAAATATGTTGAAAGTTGTGGTATGATTATTTTAGCTTTCAATCTTAATGCTGAAAACGATCAGGGGTGATTAGGGTTGCATTCCCTTCAGTCTCTGTCGCATGAGGGAATGTTTTTCTCACTTCTGGAGTCATATGTTAGCGTTTAAGAAATGGTCTGGAGACTTTAACCCATTCAATCTGTTGCCAAGAATTTTCGAGATGAATGTAACTTGTCCATGTTAGTGCAAACAGCTGTGTGTCGGGTGTGGATTGAATTCATGCTATGGATAAAAATATGAATGGAGATCATGAATGAATACTGTCATCTATAAGTATGTCTGATAAAATGTGACTGCATTTGTTTTAATCACAAGCGTATGTGTCTTCGTAATTGATATTCTCTTTTTGTAACTTTTACACTGTATATTGCTTTTTCTACAATCTCCTTTAAATAAAGTTTATAAGTTTCTGCAGCTTTTCCAATAAAATGTTATCAGTTGTTACAGAAAAATGTAATATGTAAATGTAATAAACACATATCAACACAAATCACAAACCATCCTTGAACTCTAATGTTTTTCATTCTGTTCTGTATGAACATGACACCAGAATATGAAAAAGGTCTGAAACAAATGTATCAATCATGAAATCATTTATCAAATATTTAAATCACAAAAAAACCCAAAAATTTACCTTGGAATTGTTGCAGCGTTACTCTTATCCTGCACTTCATCAGCTTTTCAGTGAGGAGAATCCAAACAAGAGCAGCAAGTGAGTCACAGTCAAACTGACAAGGCAGAGGGAGTGAAGGAAACCTTAGTTGAAACATGCAACGGCTAAAAAGGGGGTTGGTCTTAACCCAAACTCTCTCCCCCTCACATTCTCTCTCTCTCTCTCTCTCTCTCTCTCTCTCTCTCTCTCTCTCTCTCTATCTCTTCCTCTCTCTCACGTTTACATTAACACAGACATTTGTGAGCATTGTCCTGGCCGCAAACCAATATAAGATGCTGGCTTCTGGTAGATGAGAGGAAGCTGAAGCAATCAGTACATTAAGATCTCATTTAAGCCGATCGATGTAATCAGTTGCTTGGATAACGCGGCCACAACAACTGCAGCTGTGAGGCTTCTTCAAATCTTAAAGTTCCCAAGTGTAATTCATGGACTGACATGCTTATACAGATGGGTAATAAAAACAAAATCCTCCTGTTAGCACTTTGGAGACTCCTGTCTTCCATGTGCAATTAAATGACAGCAAGAGAAAAGCAATTATCTTATGCTGACCTCTTTCTCAAATTTTCCCCTCAAAAGTAGGATACATGCGATATTTATATTGAGTATGGAAGGTGCAAGCCACAGAGAGGATAGGGGTGTAATTTTCATGGGAACTGGAAACAACTGTAAGATTGCAGAAAACACTGTGAACACCTGAAAAGGCACTGAAAACAATAAAATAGTAAATTATGGGAAAGTGCTGTTAACATTCAGGTGTTCTTGTGCCCTAAATAAACACCACTTTCCAACTTTCCAACTTTCCAGAGAAATAAAAGGGTAGTTACACCTTGCCAAGTTTTTTTTTCTGCCATTTTGCCAGAGGAACCAGTTTTGACATGGCTCAGTAACATTTCCCCCAAGCTCCCTGGGCCAACTGAAATATGAACAACAAGCTTTTTCTGTTTCTCAGGTTCCTAAGAAATGAAATTTATTTCTCCCACGATTATCTATTCTACAACCCCCACTTATATAGCCAGGGAAGTGAAGAGATGTATATGACTTGTGATGGCATCCCAAGTCCCAGAGCCTGTCAATGAGATTGCAGCATGCTTTGACATGCTTCAGCGGCTCACCTGCAAAGCCTCCCCTGCAGGGCCTTCATGCAGAGGGTTAATCGGGACAAAGCAAAGCAGGGGAGAGGTGAGAGAGATGATGAGTAAGCCTTAAATAAAACTTTCATTAGTTGTTGTATGCTTCAAAACCAGTGCTTCATATGATGCGCATGTAGTCATCAGTGTTGTTACTGCACATAAAGACACACAACCTCACTGAGTCCTGAACACATTTGAAAAAACTGTGACTTTGCATTGAACTCAGCTGGGATTGGCTCCAGCCCCTCTCCAAAGGATGACTTGTTATAGATAATGGGTGGATAATATGGATGTTAATCCTCCATTACTCAGGTTAATTCATTCATTCAGGCGAAGTTCCAGCAGGGTTCTGACAGTTAGCAATCCTGCTCTCTATCCGGCTGCTCCTCTGATAATTGCACTACAGTATTTGGCTGTTTAAACAGATGTCTTCTTAAACTAAACCTGTTTGTTGTAGGATTACCTGCTTTAGCCGTGGAGTCCCCTGGCTCCTGTGTGTACATCAGTGTCTGGCTATGAGTATAGGCATCTGCCTTATGTCCTTCCTTCTCTCTCTCTCTTTCTTTCTTTCTTTCTTTCTTTCTTTCTTTCTTTCTTTCTTTCTTTCTTTCTTTCTCTCTTTCTTTCTATTTTCATCATCACACCTCCTCTGTCTCTCTCTTTGTCATGTGTCTCACCTAAATTTTGTGTTCCTATCTGACAGGGTCGAGCTCTTCCTTTTCAGGCTCCAGATAAAGCACGACGGCTGACATCCTGGCAAACAGCAAAGTGAATCACCAGATCAAACGGTCACAACACCCTGAGCTAACTTATTGAAAAACGTGCCCTGGCCTTTGTATTAAAAATGGGATCAGTCCGAGCACTGAAATAAGATCATGAACCTCTGCCAGCACGAAGGATGATTATGGCCTATTTGCAACACATGGGAACTAGGACAATGCCATGAGTTGTCTCATATCAAGTAATTATTGTTGCTGCAGACACATGAATGTGTTCAAAAGGCTTAAAATACCTATGTGTGTGTGTGTGTGTGTGTGTGTGTGTCAGTTTAGTAAAGGATTTGAAGGTGGTGGGGGGGCGATTATCTTTCTTCATGGCTGCAAGTGTATCAAATGTGTGTATTTGAGTGTATAAATGTGACATGTTTCACCCCCAGCGCCTGCTGTCTGTGGAGAGGAACCATATCAGGAGATCATTACAGAGTAATATCCTGCCAAGGTGGATGCAGAAGCCTCACATCAAAGCCTTGGAGAGAAACTGGGGGTCTTACACTGAGGATGAGTTGTCTACCAGACAGACAGGACTCATACAACTCTGCACAGGAAGGAAACACTGTGCCCTTTCATCTCTTCTTCTTGATAACTGTGTGCTACTCAGTCTTGTCCGAGTTTGTTTTCCTGTTACTGTTTCGTCTCTGTTTTTATCACGTTTCCTGTTTTTCATTCTTTACTTCAATTTTCATCACATCTTTTAAATGCTCCACTTTCTGAACAGCAACACACTCCAAACGTTTCCCTCTCTGTGGTATTCTTAACATATGTTTCTGGCCACACACTGCTGTGATGCTGACTGTGTTTCAGCTGAGCCAGCCCCTCATGGGTGTGGAGGTAATGCTGACCTTGATGAACCAGTTCTGTGACCAACACGACCTGTTTGTGGTGCTTCAGGGGGTTTATTTTTGTGGTCGACCCACAGCCACACTGCTGGTGTGATTCTACCTGGAGAGTGATGTTATGATGACTTCTCCAAGCTGGCAGCACCGGAGGCAACACGTTTCAGCTGTAGTGTTAATATTTTTACAGCCCTGATATATCTCAGCTTGTGTGGAAGGACATGGCTGTCAAAAGCAAAGACTAAAATTTAGGACCACCTACAGTCTGAAAGTAAAATACACAAAAAAAATGTAATTTTTTTGAGGGTGGATTTTGTTTAGTTTTGTGCATGAAGTTGACCTGCACTTAATCCAGTGCAGTAAAACTTTAAATTATCCCAGACATATTTTACAGCCTTAACTTTTGCCTGTCAGGCATTTGTGAGGGTTGAGGTTCTGAATACCTACGAGGCAGACGTATTAATATGGTTTTAAAACACCATGTAAATGGTCTTCAGTCTGCAAAGTTTTTCTGGCCCTCTTCCTCGTCACTTAAACACTTCAGACTGATGTCTTTTGAAGGCTATCACACTGCTGCCCCCCCCCGCAATCTACCAGCACTCAGTCCTCAGGCCTAATCTACTGATAAGTCCTCAACATCAGACTGGCCAGACTAGCTCTGTGACGATAAGAAAACATTCTTCACTGCTTGCAAATGTTTCACTTTTTAGTCTCTTTTTTTCTGTCGCACCCAAAGGCAGCAGCAGATTCTCTCTCTCTCTCCTGTTTGACTGTATCCTCCCCTCTTCACGTAAAGCCTCACTGAAGCGTGATGTTTGCTTTCCAGTATCCGATCACTCGATGGGCTCAGAGGGTTGCATTGCATGACCTAAGACAGTCCAACCCACTCATCAGTGTATTGTTTGTTTGGATTTTCCAGCCAACTTGCCGCAGTTTGGAGGCCACTCAAGGGCAGTTTATGGGGATCTGTGTTCTTTTGAAGTGCTTGCAGGGCACTGTGGCTTCAGAGGGAGGGATGAGTTGAGGAATGAGTTCAGAGGAAAAGTCAAGGGAGGGAGGCATTGTGGGAAAGGGGTACAGAGGATCTGGTCTTCTTCTATAGACAGCTGAGCGATTGCTGGGGGCTGCAGCCAGGAGCGATGAGTCATCACAATTAAGCTCCTTTCTCGCAGGAAATAACCCCCAATTGGTCCAATTACAGTGATAACAGTAGATAACACCTTGGACAAGGAAACACCAATGATCTGTGTGTGTGTATGTGTGTGTGTGGGGCGTGTGTTCATGCATGTATGCAAGGGTGCCTGCGCATCTGTTTTTTATGTGTGTTTTTACAATGTGCACGCGGCAGACGACTTAATCCATCTGCAGATTTCATCCCATAGTTTCCATTCTTTACTGTAGAGGTGGCTCAGGTCACTGAGCTCTCTATTGGTGATCCGGTCTATTGCTCTTGGCTTGGCTGCATCTCAGTGCTGAAGCTTTGTTGGGTGAGTGTGGCTACAGTCTGGATGTGTTCACTCCAGCACTGGCAGACTCAAGGCCTAATGAGATCCAGATTTGAGAAAAGTCTTGGTTTCAGAGTGTGATACTGACACCCGTCTCGGCTCCAAGGGGGTGGGGCAGTCTCGCCCAACCTTCAGGTTGATGTGTTCATTCCTGCAATGTCTACACAAATCGAGTTAGGGTCCCTGAGGGCGTTTGTGCGTGTGAGAGTTTGTCAGTTGGAGAGTTTGCATATGCTCATATGCTTTCTCACATGTATACACACATCTTTCTTCACATGGAGGGATAATAACCAACTCTACTGTCACTGCTCCGCCCCAGGCAAAATCAAAGCATCATTGATACATGTTTAACCGTCTACCCAAACATTAAACACTGATAAATGTTACCCTAAAATTAAGTGTTTACCCCAAGGTAAAATTCAGAAAGAAATCGTGATAAATGAGCATTTTTCTAGATCTGTCTTTTATCCTGACACGTAAAGGTGCTGTCCAACAGTTTGTCTCTGTTTATTTTAAAAAGGAAATGTGAACTTTTGCTAAATGCATGAAAAGTCAACCAAATTGATTCTTTAAACTGAACGATGTGAAACTATATCTAAACCTTTATAAATATACTTGAATAAAAATAAAATTCAGCTTCACTATTAAACATTTTCAAACAAACAGTGGAAACAATGTCAACATCTTATGTTGTCTCCTTTTACATTATGTGTAAATGTCTCTCAGCTCTTTGTTTAGGTTTCACGGTATGCAACTATTGTTTTGATTCAGTCCCACCGATCTCATCAGTGTCATTTCGTAGCAGGCATCTGTTTTCACTAAAAAATCTCTGATAAATCAACTGCGGCAGCAAACAAGACCTGCTGCAAAGCCTGTGGATGGACACTGTGGTGATGGAGCCAAAACCAGAGTAAAAAAGTCAGGACTAACACTGACCAAGTAGGCTTAGGTGAGAGTTTATTACAGACACACAAGTCTCAAATCTTAAACTTCTGGTATTAAGTCTCAAGTTTTTTGATGAGAACTGTGAAAGTCAAGCTACTGCTCAAGTCAAGAGAGTCAAAAGTCAGGTCATACTAAATGAAAAAAAATTAATTCCAACAATCTTAAAGTTAGCTATTAAGCAAATATTTGACCAGCCAGAAAGTAAGCTTATAAAGACACATTTTTGTGCCTTTCCTTGTGGGTTTTGTAGTGATAGATGAATCTGGATTTGGTCTGATTTTTGAACTGCAGATTTTATTATTTTTGGAAAAGCTCCTCTCTGACAGCTGCTTCCTGCCTCAGGCCCGCTCGTCTGTAGCATCCCAGTGTGTTGCCAAATGTACGCATATTAATCTTCTGAGCATGTTTAAAAAATAAAAAATTGAGTTTTTAATAACTGGAAAAACTGCTTAGTCTTAATAAATCGACAAGTCATCTATCTTAAGTCCTAGTCTAATCAAGTCAAAGTCAAGTAGAGTCCTTCATCAGTGTTTTTCATGCAAAACTCAAGTCTGCAAACTTGCAGCCTGAATCTGGCTCGAGTCAAATAATGTGACCCCTACCAGTATTTATAAAAGTTCATCTTAATGTTATGATGATACACTGTTGTCCACATTATATCATAATTGGAGTGGTATTATCTTCTAGACATACATTTAACTCATCAGCATCTTTGCAAACACTCATGAATATACACAACTTCTGCCATTACAGACCTCTCCAGAGACATAATGGTAATCAGAGGAGATGGGCAGACAAAGACATTACAACCGCACGGCAGCCTCACAGATCCCTGAGGGACGCTCACTCAGGGATTTTGTTGCTTGAATGATTTCTGTTCTGTTTCTTTTTGGCCCCTTGAAATTCCATCTCGCTCTCTGTTCCTGAAGAAAAAAAAAGAGAGCAGAAGAAGCACAAACCAGTAAGAATGTAAATGAATGCCAGATCGCCGTTTCCCTTTAGCTCCCTCCTGCATCCCGGAATAATTTGTAAAAACAAAAAAACAAGATGGAAAAAACTGGAGCCAAGAGGCTGATAAGGTGAGAGTGAGACGAAGGGCACAAAACATGCTTGGACCTGAAATGTTTTTTTTTTCTTCTGTTCATCTCTCCTCCTCCTCTTTTTTAGTCTTTCTTCTAATTTTACAGGTTTGACCTTTGTTCACTTTTTTTGCTCAGCTCTTTTGTTATATATGTTCTTTTATCATGTTATTTATTGTTATATGTTTTGCAATAAAATAGACTGAAATTGGCAAAACACCAGCTCAGTCGACCAAGCGGTAGAGTTAGCGTGACTGGAAGTAATTTGAAATTAAGTCAGGCTTCCTTTTTTTTTTAGAAAAAAATTCCTTATATTGTTTTCTCTCAAAGGGTGTACCACTCGAGAGACTGCTGACCTCAGCTGAACGTTTAGCCCCTCACATCTCCTTCAAACTAAACCCAGAGAGGGCTCTAATGGTTCAAAGAATCTTTCCTTTTAGTGGTTCGTTCAGCTCAGTGTCGTCATGAAAGTAAAAAAATGAGTTTGAGGTTCAGTGATGCCAGTTGAAGCAGATGGCAGTCATTTAAATGAATAGCTGGACTTTTTTGGGAAATATTAAGCATAAGTATGGAGCTGGATCCGGGAATCATTCAACTCAGCTTAGCATTGAGGTATTTCTTTTACAAACACAACTCTTTTTTTGAAAAAATAAACAAGTTAATATGTGTGTATTTAAGCTTTGGATAAAGCTAGACTATTTGGCTTTGATTTTTAAAGGCTATTTCACACATGCATCGCTAATCTTAAATATTTCAGGCCTTTGATCACTGAGCTGTGAATATAAATTTTCGAATCATTTGGAAAAGACTTTAACCCACCAGCTCCAAAATGTGTGAACACATCTGACATGGATTTCTCCTGCAGACAGAGGTCATATGTGAAAACCACTTTGATGTTTTTTCCCCTCTTAGTCCGTACAAAGCCAAAACCCCTTTCACATGTGAAGACACACACCCCTGTCTTCATAACTGGGGGCTAAGGTGAAGCAGTCAAGCAGTTTTAGGTTCCTGGGAATCAGAAAACTGCTCATGAACATCATACATCTCCACCTCAGTCAGAAAAATAAAAAAAGGCCTCTAAACAGCTTAATGACCCATTGCTTGAGGAAAAAGAGGAGCAATAAAAAGCATTCTGGCTGGAAACGTCACAACCGGCATGCATGTGCACAGCCCATTACAGGAAGGATCTGCAGCAGGTGACAGAAAATCATTGGACCTATTCACTGAGGATCAGCGGTATTGGCAAGGTGAGGGAGTCTTCCTGGAAATTTCATGTACATAAAGTGGCTTGAGCTTATTGTCCCCTGACTGTTGCTTCATTTTGCTCACAGACATGACGGTTGTATTAATTTGTTTATCTAATTCTCAGTGAGTGAAAGGGAGGCTTTTCCAAAATGTCATAGTTCTTTAGAAAGACAAACAACTAAAATAGGCCAGTAGGTCAACCTAAAACCAACCTAAAAACGAAACAAAACAAAACAAAACACAACACATTTCAGGCTCACAGCCCAGCAGGAATGTTGAGGTGCTGGTTGGATTTATGTAAGTTTTTTTCCCATGTTCAGGCCTGTTAAAATTGATTTCCTGTTGAGCATGTCTTGTAAAGCATTACTCTTTGACAGCGCTCACAAAAACTTAATTCAAAGTATGGCTGCATCATCCACCTGCCAGAATCCAATTAAAGATAGAGAATTCAGCAACAAGTGAAACAAATGTCTTGGATCTGAGCTGTATAGTTAACACAGCTGATGTGTGCTCTTATCAATAAATCATGTTGGCTGCCTTCAAGCTTTAGTTGTTTTAATCAAATGTTTTATCAGAACAGCAGCATATTTCAACCTCTCAACTGTGCCTGTAATGTTTGTCATATCTTACACTGTTAACTTCCTAACAGATGTAAAAGAAATTACAAAAGACAAAGATAAAAGATGACAGTATGATTAAAAATTCTCATAAGAAAACACCCATCACCCATTTTCCAATACTTTTATATTCTAAAACCCTTATTGTATTGTTTTTGAAGTTCCATGTTTGAGCTCTGATAGCCTGTCTTGTTTTTAGTGACACTCTGGATCTTTCAGTGGACCCTTTAGTGGAAGTCAATGCTCTGATGTCATTCAAGCTCTGCAACCAATTACGTGTGGTTCAGAGAAATTCTAACGCACAAACTTAAAGTCTTCCTCGGTTTCTGAGCCTCCATGTCCAAGTGTCAGTCATCCGTCTCTTTACCCACCCACTCCCCACCGACCACCACCAACACTACCCCCTTCATAAACCACATTTCCAAGCAGCTTGTTCCATTGCAAGCAATTAGACATCAGGTCACAAGCGCACCAGCAGCTGGGTCCTGTTTCAGCGGGCTGCGGTGCAAGTTCAGAGCAGGTTTCAGTAAATGGGGTCTACATCAGCAGACTGTACACAGATACAAACCAGCTGGCCCCCTCAGCTAATTTGCCCCACGGTGAAAAGCGAAAGAAAACTGAAGGGAATTTTAATTTTCTCTGAAAAGTGTTCTAAATGTGAACGGCTGGGTTTCCCCTTTCACCTTGAGCGAGTGCAGCAGCAGAACAATCACGTCCGCCTACATGTGCATGTATAGGCATGTGCGCACAAACTCACTCACACACCCACTGAGGGAACGGGGTAAATTCTTCCAAAGCCATGTTTGACTCCTCATTTTTCAGGCAACCCCTGTCTTTGCCCTCACGGTTTAGCAGATCAGAAATAGACCAGCTGACAGCCAGAGGGGACAGATGAAATCTCAAGAGTCACACAGTTCCCAGTCAGCCATCCTTCTGTTAAAAAAAAAAAAAAATCAGTCACTTTCTCATGTTTTGAACAATGTCCCGATGAGTCTGGACCTTTGAATGAACAGTTTTCATTTGATTGTGACTGTGAACAGCTTAAAGGATCAAGTTACTTTGCAGTATACGCTGAGACAAATCCAAGTCACACAGTTTTCTTGTCAGTACTGTGCAGTTGCAATCAAAGTTGTCAAATCAACTCAGCGGAGGGGTTTCAAATTAAGCAGCGGACCTGGGGCTCATTTGCCTCAACCAAATATCCTCCCACTGAGGAGATTACTTGTCAGGCCCACAAACCTTTTGGCAGGTCTGTTGGAAGCTTTGCTCAAACCCACAAAACTTGTAAATTCTAGTCACGATGCCAAAGTTTCCAAAGATATCAAATGAGCCAGGATGAATTACAGGGGGATGTTCATGCAGAGATGCTAAATTTTTCTTCCATTTTTGTAAGAATATTTCAATCAACATAATTGCTATGTAACTTCAGCTATGTGCTGGAACGAGCGGATCCAAAAAGTGTGTATGAGATATTACCAAACTCTTTGTATAACCCAGTTGAATCCCATTTTCAGCCTAGTTCAGTGGAATTTGAAGAGACAGAGAATAATGGAGTTAGTGTTGTGTTTGTACATAGTTGTGTGTCAGGACCAGTCAGCACTGTGGGACTTCAGAGATCAGCAGGTCACTGCAAGTTTCAGCCCCATGTCTTATTTTAGTGTTTTGTTTGGGTGCTTTTCAGGAGGGAGAGTATTTTAGTTTTCCCAGTGACTGATTGGCCTCCTTGTTTACGGAAGCTCAATTATACGAGCGACTGGGCAGCATACTGGTCCCAAACAAGCCCCTATGGGCCCTCTAATGGCCATGCCATAACTGCTGAAGGTTTGGTGAAAGGGCAGTGGGTGTCTTTGCAAGCTCTATAAACCATTTTACCATTTACTAACATTGAGTCTCTGTTTGCAAGGTCTTCCCTGTTTAATGTTGGAATTACGAGGGATTGATAGAGGCAGGGATCTTTACATGTGGTGGTGAAGTTAGAAAAAGAGCCAATGGTGACAAATTTCACAAGCTTCCTGATGTTTCCCCCTGACATTCCCACTGGGACTTGTCATCTTTGGACCTTTCCCCTTTCCCTCCTCTAAAAGGTATGATGCCAAGAGCAATTTAGAGGGATAGCAGAGTAGAGGAAGTCCGAGGGAGGACTGGTCAGGGAAAAATTAAAAGAGAGCTCATTTGGAAGGAGAGCGGAAGAGAAATCTGGACCAAGATAAAACACAAACAAAGACAACGAGAGACAGATTCAGACATTAGCCAGTTGCAGCTTTAATGAAACAGCTTTAATGAAAAGATGGAAAAGAGCTGTGAGGGCCTCTCCCACTGAACAGCCAGGAATATGCCAGTGCTTAAAGGGAAACGGCACTCTTCTTTCAAGTTTGTTTGGACTGGAGAGCAAAAGATCCTACATGATTCCTCACTTTGTCATCTAATGTCTTTTCTTCTCCTCTAACCTAAACCTCAATCCCTCTGTGATCATCCTTTCTTTTGTTTTAGACTCCATATATAGGGCTGTAAGGTGAAATGTCTCCTCTTGCACATCTTTGCTTATGTTTACACAGGAAAACATAAAATCCTTTGCACTGAGGTGACTTGTTAAGCAAACCAATGTGCTTTATTAGCTGTGATACATCTTTAGGCATGATGTTTAACTACCTCAGAAAAGACACAGAGTGTACTGAACAATCACTTACAATAAGTTAATGGGTTCAGTGTCGGACTTTAAATCAGGGGGCTCTGGTCTGTCTCTCTGTATTCTGCAGCACCGTGCAGTCATTTCACTGCCAGCCGAGAGGAAAAATGGATGGGAATAGAGTGGGGTGCATCCTTGTAATGAAATTTAGTATTATTGTAGCTTTTCAGTGTGTGTGTGTGTGTGTGTGTGTGTGTGTGTGTGTGTGTGTGTGAACGCAGCTGGACATGCTGGAGGGAAACTTCCCCACCACAGTGGAGTAGGGGGGGTTGTTTGTTTACTGTACGGTCCACTATTCCATATTTCCGTTCTCACCCATGCCTCCCTCCCGTTTTCTGTCTCTCTGTTTCAATCCCCCCCCACACACAGACACGTCTCAGCTCTGTTCTGAAGTCACTCTCTTACTTTCCTTCAGTCTACTTCTTGGTCATTTGCTTGACTCAGCATTCCCTTGAAGGCTCGTTCCCGCATCAACACTTAGACTTAGTCATTCAAGGGCCTCAGTGTGCTTCAAACAAGGAGCAAAGTGACTTCTGATGCTTTTCCGGCAAATGTTATTATACAAACCAGGGCAATGTTGCAAAAGGGCATGAACTGATATTAAAAAGATCTGTGAGTGTGCTACTTTTTGCATTTCAGTATCCAGCATAAGAATTGTTTGTTGGCTTCTGCACTCACAAGCAAAACACTGGGAAGGTGCATCCTTTCCAAGAGATTTGACGTACAGTGATATTCAGATAATTCTGTTACAGTCATTTTGAAAAAGAGGGAAAAAGATTTATTGGATGTTATTTTCCCATGATTAGCGCTTCACTATCCAGCTCAGTGAAAAACTGTGCCGGTTGGTAATATTTGGACGAGTCCAGTGGAAACAGAACACAGATGGTGATCAAATCTGCCTCCAAGACAGCTGACAATTTCATGCCCATTTGTGGACAACTGCACTGGGTATCTACGCTACACACAACAAAACAAGCTAACAGCAACATAGTCACCAAATGCTATCATCACGATTTGTCTGCTTCAGTTCAAATTATGCAGAAATTGACTGTGAGAATCACACGATCAAAAAAGACACATTTATTCACAGGTCATTGTCCCCAATTAATTTAAACAATCACTCTTTTTTTAGGCTTATACATCATACATGTCAGAGGGACAGGAAAAATGTGGTTAAGTGAACAAAAGCAGATTATATCTCCAGGCCATGTTTGTATATTTTTCCAATTGGGACTACTTGTTTGTTTTGGTCCTAACTCAAGTGATCCCTGATTGCAGAAGTGATTTTCCGAAAGCTCTTAACTGGGTTTATAAAGATATAAACTTCACTGTGAGTGACCTTAAAAGTCTTTAGGAAGTTGAAGGGCGAGAGGGTTTTCTGTGATACATTTGGCCCACCAGAAAGAATGGGTATTCCATTTTTGGTATGTTTTTTGTGTGTGTGTGTGTGTGTGTGTGTTTGGCTGCCTCAGGCCAGAGGAACAGGTAGAGTCATGGTCTGAAAAACAAAATATTCTCAGGAAACAAAGTTCAGCAACAGTATCTTTCAACTTTGACCTTATGGTGATTGCTGAGAGCTTGTTTTCATTCTTAACATGTACCTCATTCTCTCCTGAGCTCCCCACTCACTCATGTTCAGCCATCCGTCCAAGTCTCGGGTCTCAACATTAGTTGTTTTTTTTTTTCTTTGGATGTGAACGCTTGTTTTCCTCTGCGGCCCTCTGCTTCGGCTCTTACGAGTCACATTAACATCAATTTACACAATTAAATGAGAATGCGTGAAGAGTTAGCACATTGCTGCTTTCTAGCCAAACATGTAATTGAGCTAATAGCAGCTGTTCGAGCCGGATCTTATAACGTATTCACATGTTCCATTAGGAACTGCTCTCATGAGCCAGCGGTGGGGTGACTGGCTCCAGATGTTCTCCGTGGCAGTGAAAAAAGGCCTCACAGGATACAACGGACAAGATGAGGAGATGTTTTCTGTCACAAGAGAAAGGACGAGAATTGTCTCTGGTGATTTGAAATACCATAAAAGGAGCTCTATTTTTACCAGCTCTGAACCCAATGAGCTGCATTTATCAGGAGTCTTTCTGTGCCAAATCCTCCTGAAGAATCGTACAATACAAGCTGGCCAAATGATAACACTTCAACAGTTCTATTGTTACAGTTCAGTTCTGGGAAACTGTGCATGCTGTGGTTGTGATTGAGTAACATTTGTGGCAGTGGGATGTAAATAGCTGTGGGCAGTGATTCAAGAACAGAGCTGATCAACGGGAGACTCCTCTGCTGACATGCTCAAGCTTCAGTGTAAAATGGCCGTCAGTCTTTGTGTGTGCCTGCCTCAAAACCACCTTTTTCAGTGATTGCATCAAATAAACAATAGTGATTATGCAAACAGGTTGGCATCACATTAGCAGCTTGTAAAACCTACTGTTGTAGATTCTGCTGACAGTAAACTTTGTCCAAACTAGACAGCTGTGTTCTCAAAGGAAAATTATGATTGTCATTGCTCTCCTAAGGCAGTTCATGTAGAATCAAGCTTTCAAACTTTTCTCAGATGACTCAGGGTTTGCCTTCTTCGACTAATAAACATTATAAATGATATATTATGACTCTATGTTTGTGTCTCTCTCTCTTCATGTCTTTAACTTTTTTTTTTGATGGTTTTTAAAGTACTTTAGGGGTATTTTATTTCCTGTGGGCAATTAAATAACTGGCCAACTGTTTAATTGGGCTTCAACTCTCCAGATGAGACTTGAGTGGTTGCAGCAAGTGAATGTCACGACAACGACAGCGGAGGAAAGCACTGAGAACACTGAAATCAACAGCACATGAAACAGATACATTTTGTACTCTTACTCTTTTCTCTTTATTTTCCAAATCACCTGCTTTGTCTGTTTTACTCACTCATCAGTTTTTGTGCGCATTAGTCATGCTGCCTGGCACAGCCTGAGGGCTGATGACAGCCAATCAAAATAATAGACAGATGACGAAACAGACATTTCGGTAATTGGGAGGGAGGAGAGCAGCACTGCTTTTCAAATTAAGAAAAAAATTCCTCCAAAAAATAAGCAGCAAAACATAATAATCATTCCCTTTAAAATGCAGTTGAGTAAGAGCATAAAGCAACATAAAATGGAAATTAAATTTACTGAATAAACCGAATAACAGCACTTAGGAACAATTTAAAGTCAAAGTTAATTTCATAGAAAAATCCCTTCTGTGTTGAATAAGTCTTTCCCGAACTCAGTATCACAAATACTATGATTTACAGTCCAAACTGGGACTTTCTGCAGTGTACCAATGTGGAGGTTTCTCCTGTATCAGGCAATGTGGTTTTTATGAGCCCATCTTCACATCTGTGCTTAGTTAACGCGGGTTGTGCTCTCTTGTGGTATCGGTTTATGTGTCTCTGATCTCTGGAACTAACTGCTCCTTAAGCAGTCAACTCCACTATAAATCTTAAATCTTAAGCAGATCTTGAATCTAGAGGAGTTTGCCACATCATAGCTTAAGTAGTAGGTAATTGGAGGAATTGGCATCTG
>JAPZDY010000020.1:18763603-18773733 GCA_029783645.1 Ctenochaetus hawaiiensis | reverse complement strand
GTTTATAAAGTTTTTTATTTTGTTGTCTTTGTCATTGTTTTCTAATTGTGGTTGTTTTCACGGTTTGTTCCTTTTCTTGTTTATTTGGGATGTTTCTAATTTAATTGGTGCACTGATTTCTTAACCCTTGATGTTATCTGTGAGAAGCAAAAAAATAGATTTTTGGGTGAGTTTGCATTGGGTTTTGGTCTGTATTAAAATTTAGTATTAAACCATGCGATTTGTTTCCTGTTTTTTAGGCTGCATTTGAATAAGGCCTGCACTTGATATAAAGCCACCTTCTAAATTCAGCGACTATGAGACTAAAATGGTATCATTTCAGAAGAGTGCACATTAAACTACACGGAGAAGTACAAGGAAGAATTGTTCATTAATGAGACTTCCCAGTTTCCTCAGCCCACCCTGCAGTGCAGGCCCGTTTGCCAAGTGGGTGGCCTCACACAAATTGATACAGTGCAGCTATTATTTCAAAAAGGATTACGTCTTCCTCTTATTTGAAACAGCCAGAGAGAACAGCCTCTCCCACCATGAGCCAAACTATCCAGCAGTAAGAAACATCGAAGGAAATGAGCATTGTTTGAGCCAAGAACATAAATGATAGAAACAAACTCGCTAAAATGAATGGGCTTGCATCATTTTTTCATTAAGTATATTTCAAACTGAAACAGCTTCACCTGCTGTGATCATTTAAGAATTAACTCTTTGACATAAGGAACAGTTACGGAGACTAACTACTTTCAGTCAAGTCCTGAACTTAAGTGCATTTTTGTGGTACTTGTTGCCACTATTCTCTTCCACTTTGAACTTCTACTGTACCATATTTTAGGGGGTACCATATTTTTACTGGTTTGTGTCTGTTGGTGACCAGCTGTAGTTACTTTGCAGGCTTAGTTTTTTTTACATAAAAAATGATTTGTAAAATCAGATCAGTTGCTATTGATTTAACCGTATATAACTGTATAAAAAGTGGATAAAAGTGTCTCCACATTGACCAAATACACCATTGAGAAGTTGCTCACGAGTTTGTGTATTCAGTTGTGCTAAACTTAGAGTTTGAATGCAGGATTTAAGTATTTTTACAAAGTTGCTATGTATATTAGGGATCTGAATACCTCTATCATCAGTGATAACTTCTACACACAAGGGGTATTTTTGAGCTAGTAACTTTCAATACAATAAAACATAATCATTTAAAAAATACAACATAATTTGAAAGCAATCAAGCATTGAATGAAACCACGATTTAAACTCGTCAATCATTTTTGCCACAGTGAAAACATGTGCCTATTTAAAGTAGGCCTATGTAACAGAATTACACTTTATTATTTATTTAAAGTGAATGGATAACTCCTGTCGCGATCATAATCTCATTAACTAATTATCATTATCATTACCGTACCATTAATTTGAAGTTTATTGCTTCAGGTTTGCATCTGCTTATTTTGATGAAGACAGACTGCAGGAGGAGGAGAAAGTTTAGAGTGGGAGGCTAAAAGTCAAAGATGTAGTCAGATGCGCAACTTTTTTTGTGAATGAAAGGGAAGAAGGGGTTCCGTCCCAGACAGGCGCTGATCTCGCCTGCTGGGGCCGCCGTGCCACCGGACACTCTGGACCATGACCTTGGACAGCAAACTCATGGACGAGACGGACATTGCCGTAGAGCGAGAGACAGACTGTGGCGGGGACGTGGAGAGTACAGATTTCCCTGTGTTTAGAAAGAGTAATGCCAACTTTGAGCAAAGCGCGTCATCATTTACTCCTGAATACCGGGAGGAGGGAGACTCTGCAGTCCGGCTACAGGGTGGTCCAGGCGGGAGAGGCGCCTCGGTGAAGCCTCCGTACTCTTACATCGCTCTCATCACCATGGCCATCCTCCAGAGCCCGAAAAAGAGACTCACCCTGAGTGAGATATGTGATTTTATCAGTCAGCGCTTTGCATATTATCGGGAGAAGTTTCCTGCGTGGCAAAACTCAATCCGTCACAACTTGTCTTTAAATGACTGCTTTGTCAAAATTCCCCGGGAGCCTGGGAATCCCGGCAAGGGAAATTATTGGACCTTGGATCCCATGTCGGCCGATATGTTTGAAAACGGAAGTTTTCTTCGACGGAGGAAGCGTTTCAAGAGGCAGCATTTTTACTTGGAAGCGCTGAAAGACTTCAGGGCGCAGGAGCGCAGCCTGATGCCAGTTTTTCCTCTGCTCGGAGCGCACAGGATGGGTTCTTGTCTCCAGGGTCCTGACTTGTACCACGACCTGGGCATAAGAAGTCGTCCAAGCCCCCACACTAGTCCCGGCATCCCTCCTGTGAGCAGCATCATACCTGCGCTGTCCTCGTTCCTCTCTAAGAATTTTCCCTCTCGTCTAACTTTTGACCATTTCGACCCTGGACGCTGCGCCGCCGTCCCGTCTTTGGCTCCAAACTCATCGTTCATGCCTCCCATCTCTCTGCACGGAATGATACCAAACTACCACGTTTCTCACTTGTCCAATTTTCCCACTGGGATCATTAAAGCTTCATCTAATTCAATTTAATGTAGCTTTACGGTGCCCGACAATCTTGAATGTACGGGAAACTGAATCTTGTTCCTCGAGAATAACCATGACGCATATGTAAAATTTCAGTTGTTAAGAATGGTCTAAATTCGTCATGTTTTGCTTTTTTTTTTTTCTTGAAGTAAATGTTTTTGAAGAACTGAGTCGTTACAGATCTTAAATATGTTTGAAATAAACACGAATGATTTTTACAGTCTTTACAATTTGATTAAAAATCACAGGATTTATCATTGTCAAAGGCACTATGAAAGAATGTAACCAATTAAATTACGATTTTAGCACATTTGGACATACCTTTTTACGTATTTTTTGTCTTATGTTTTTATGAAATGTAAATATAGACGTTGAGAGATTGGTGCGAATTAAAGCGTATTAGAGAAAAAACAGTGAAAAAAACCAAATATTCATTCCATATTGCTAATGTAATGCCATTCCTAATGATAATAATAATAATAATAATAATAATAATAATAATAATAATAATAATAATAATAATAATAATAATAATAATAATAATAACAATTTGGTTTACAAAGGCAGTTTATTCTGTGAGATTTAAACAAAAATAAAAAAACACTAGGCCTAGTGAATAAAACATATAGGCGCCATTATGTGAAATCACTGAACAACAGTTAGCCTGCTTAAAATAATCCAAGCTGTAAATGTTCAACTTACCCGACAGGCCTGGATAAAGAATGACTTTCTAACTTGAAAAGGAAATGGAAATTATTCAAATGTGACAACATTACTGCATTTATTTTGCAGTTTATGAACGATCAGCTTTAGAGTGAATGTAAATACAAGAGGTGACAAAAGATCTGAGCATGTGGCCACTTTCTTTCTCCCTCCCTTGTTTTAGTCATTGTCCGTGTGTGTGTGTGTGTGTGTGGTTAAGTGTTTTCCTCCGCATCATGTTCCCTTTAGTCCAAAGAGGTATTCATATAACAAAACATGCTGCTCTTCTCAGCTTCTGCAGCCTAGCAGTGACCAGCGTAGTTATTAAATACACCTAATTATCTGACCGTCATGTAATACTACAAGTTAAGATTTTTATTTGTTGTGCTGTTCGTTTTGTTTTGTGGGAATGTGGACGGAAAACGTACGCCTGCATTTATGAGGATGAAAATGAAGGAAATGACAAACTCAGATACCAAAAAGCAAAAACCACATCCGAAAAACACACAATCCTAAGTTTATTAAATTATTATGTATGTAGACATTTTATCAGAAAAAAATAATTAATGCATTCCTGTATTTTATCACCATTTTTATGTAGGCTTTAAACAAAGTAATCTGTTGATTCATTCTTTGACTGTATTATGTTTAACACAAATTTTATAAATGTTATATACAAATATATGATCAATGCAAAATGTTATTAGGTATTTGTCAAGAAAGTATTTAAACGAGTAAGGGACCATCTGACTTCTAGGTGCTACAAAAATACATTTGTAGGGATTTTTTGTAGTTAAAAAGTTTGTATCTGTGTGTCTGTATGAGTGTGTAAGAGATTTTAAGAGAATGTGAGCAGGCTAAAAGTTGCAAGTCTAATTTAAACACAGGTAAACGCAGTATCATGTTTAAATGAGGGAACAAATTTAAAGTGATGATTGTTTATCTGCTTTCCTGCAGAGTGTTGTCTAAGCCCTTTATGATCTAAATAACATCCAAGAGGGAACCCAAACTTTACACTGAATATCTGGGATAATCTCCATGCAATTTTCTCTATTTTCCAGTATTAATGTTTTACCTTTTATCCAAAACATCTGGAACTGACATGTGAAACTGGAAGGACATTCATTTCAGTCCATCGACACAAGTTAACATGCTGTACAATTTTAAATGTTTTTATAGTCAAGTTGACAGTACAAGTTATAATAAGATAGTAGGGACAGTGTTTTTGTTATGTATACACTTTTATCCACTGGAACATCAGCTTATATGTGTGGAGGAAATCTCCCCCAGAATGTAGCTGCTGGTGTAAGAATGATGCGGCTCTTAGCAGGTCTTCTGCTGTCTGTAAACAGCTGTCTTCCACCTAAAAATACCCCCTCAGGGAGCAGTTTGCTTTTCCTGGCACACTTAATCATATTTGAGTTTAATTCAATTATAGCACACACGCATGCTCACAGTCCATTTCCCCCTTTGAAAACTAAAATCTTCATGTGTCTCAATCGAGTGTGGGCCATTAAAGTTAGTCTGTGGTGTGTGAGCCAGAGTCAGACTGCAGCATGAGCTGTGACAGGAAATATGATGGAGTGTGTATATTTAAAGAAATGGGGGCCCTCTTTAATCCCTAAAGACAGGAACGGACAGATGACAGAGAGATATAACAGCAGAGCAACTCATGAGGTCATAATTTATCCAAATGTCCGTATAAAATGACTTTACTGAAAGAGCAGAATCTTTTTGGGAGTGTTTCGAATTTTCTCCAGTAAAACAAAAAGGACTAAAAATATAGTCATGAGAAAAACATGTTGTTTTTTAAATAAAGAGTCAAAAACTTTCACCTACTATCAAACAATTTCCACTTGCTATTACATGTTTTAGACTTATCATGACCATTTGTATAAATAATAATTGACTTTTTACCTAATGGCAGAAATAGGCTCTTATGTAAAAGACAAAGGAGTTTAACATTTGGAAACAAGAAACCCATGAAGAAGAAAGGAAATGATAGACGAACATGAGGTCAACATGACAATCCAGTTTATTTCCACTGACTGTTTTGCATCCAAACAACCACAACCAGCATAGCTGGACAGATCCTTGGCTCTCTTTCGGAGGTGTGGACGTGTGTTGGGACAAATGTGTGTGATTATAGTCCCTGCTTGTGATAAAACCGCATCAATAGCAGAAAATGAGAGGACTGCGGAAATAGTCCTATATTCCCCAGCTGTGTTTAGCCTCCAAACAAGCGGACACTGACAGAGCCCAAGGCAGAGAGCCGGAGACATGACGTAATCAGCTCAACCTCTGTCACCCATTAGCTGATCCAACACATCTGAGAGTTTCTCCTTGTGTGTTTCTGTGTTCTTTTTTTTTTTTTTTTTTTTTTTTTTGCAGCAAAAGAGCCTGCACCGGTTGCCCATTTTAACACCTCCCAAAAAAGCTGAAGTTTCTTGGTCAAGAAAATGACACACAGAGGTGGATAAAGAGCAAACATCAGGCCTGCTGCAGGCTTGTGATGTTCTTTGATGAAGAGACATTTGGTTTCAATTCTTCTTTTTTTCGTATTCTCCTGCAACTTGATCCAGCATCTGTGCCACTTTTTTTCCCAACCTGTACCACCTAAAATCAAGACCCAAAAGGATCATTTCACTCCCGTTAAAAAAATATTTATTTGATCCCTTGCCTTTAGTTTGTGTCCACGATGCAATTTTTCGTGTTTTTTTTACTTTGAATTCTGTTTATTTTCTGCATAATCCTCACATTTTGAGTGATGTTTATCAGAGGGTACTGGCTACAGATATCGACAGGTCTACAGCCCTGCTAGCTGCCCTATAAAGATGTACTTTGGCATAACTGTGCTTTTAGTTAAAGCTATAGTAAGCATGCTAACATACTTACGATTATAATGCTAATTACTAAATATCTAAAGCAGATATTTAGCAGGTATAATCTTTACTGTCTTCTGCAACAATTTAGCAACAGCTTGTTTCTGCCGCATGAAAATAAAGTTTTTCCTTTCATTTGAGGACATAAGTTTTCTAATTAACTTGATGTGAAGTTCAATGAATAAATAAATATGCAGTACACAGCTTTAACTGTGCACTTATACCTGAAACATTAAAGTTTTCTTCTCTTTCACAGCTCCGTTTCTAAAACAGACACAGACACACACACACACACACTCAAACATACATGCAGAAATACACATGCACAAATGTACAAACATGCAGACACACACTGGCCTGGAATGCAACAGACGTCAGGGATGCAGTTCATTCTTGTGTACATTTGCTGTATACTGGACTGGAAGAGAGGCTCTTATTACATGAAATGTCCCAAAAAGTTAGATTACATTGAAGTTCAACCAATTGCATTAATTCAAAAACAGGACTATGTAACAGACCAACTAATTACAACACTATAGTTGTAGAAAATGTGAGTATCTATGGAAAAAGCTTAAAATACAACCTAGTTCCCAACATTTTTCCTTCATGTTAAAAGCTGTGACCCTGAAAGTAAGTAAGTGGCAGTAATACAGTCACAGTACAGCTGGAATTTTCTCATCTAGATGTTTTGCTGATTCACTCATTATTATTTGTTACGTGCTGATTTGGGGACCCATTCGATAAAAATTAAGTTTTTAACCTTGTTAACACACCCATTCAGTGTTTTTACATGCCACCAGACATATTATAAGTGAAATAAGCAATAAACGCCATGCCAGAGCTTTTGAGCTCAGAGCTTCAAACTGCAGTGTACCAATGACAGTCTCACAAACACGAATTCAGACTGCCAAGATTTAATACAACACATACTCAAGGAACCAATCCCATCAACTCGCAGGGTGAAACAAGAGGGATCAGAGAAGAGGCTACTTATCAGAGCCACTTATCAAACTAAAGGTTCTGTGACGAGTTCTGTTTTTGGATGCAAAGTTGCAAAAAGAGAAATGGTCGGCCTTCATGTATTTACTCGAGGATATGAAAATCTGAGAGCCAAAGTGAAGTCTGCAGAAACCTTTTCCTCAGAGCACTGTTTTGCCAGAAAATTTATATTAAAGCCTGATACTGTTCATCCATTTATCCTGGGGAAACGGCAGTATGAGCCAACCATTTGGTAGGCCAGTTAGTTTATTTGTCTCCTGTTTTATCCGTTGACTGTGTCCAAACAAACCTGCCATATGCTAGAAACTGTTAGCCAATGTTAGCCCGCCAAGTTACATGATGATTCATGTCAAATGCTGACAGGACATTTTATGTGGCTTAGGGGAGAGTGAGGTTTGGGGGATGGGAAGAAAACAAGCATTAATCAAAACAGTTTGTCAGATAGCAAAGCCGCTGATGAAGTTTGTCTGATTGATGAGCAAAGTGAAAAATGCAGGCTTGCAGCAGAGAGGAGGGTGGAGATGGAAGCAGGGACCACTTAGGTCCACACATTTGTCAGCAAATGAAGGCAAAGGTTTACAGTTAAATCTAAGCCAATGAAAGGAATGAAGTGACTTTTAATAGGAAAGAAAATCTAAATACATAATTATTGTGAAGATAGTGATGTTTTTTGGGGTTTAATCAATGCCTCGATAGCAACAAGAAATCAAAGTGTTGAATGGTAGTTAGCATAGTTGTTTTGCTAAAGTCTTTACAAATAATATTTTTTGCACTGAAAATTTATGATTACTATAAAGAAATCAGCCTTAAAGGCAGCTGTAGCAATCTTATTCTGGATAAGAGCAGGTGAGTTGTGTTGTAATAGCTGCTTGCGTCCCACCCTGCAGCCCGACAACCTCACATATATCCCCCAAGTTCTCCCCCTCCCACTCCCCTGCTTCTCCTCCTTTCAAACTGCTCCTCCTCGCCACTCTGTATCCACTCCCTCCTCCAGTGCTCATAAAAAAGTAAAGCTGACAGGTGCTGGAGACCCATGCCAGGGATACAAGAGTTGCAGGAATCATTAATGAGCTCTGGTCTGATAACCCTTGAATATTTTTGGATCAAATCAATCTGTATGTCTTTATTCTTTCCAAATATATACACATCAGCAGCTGCCATTAAATCCATGCTGATGGGTTTAACCTGTTTTTTCTTCTTAAGCAAACATACATCTGAGACCTGAATCAGCAAAAACAAACAGCTGCCAAATGTCTTGAAGACACCAGTTAGTCAGACTCGAGGTCTTGGTTAGCTGGGAAGGGAAGCAACAGGGGAAGGAGAAGTTAGACGGAAATAGAGGCAAGGTCAGTGTCAATAGCAGCTTTGTTATTTCAGCAGAAGACTTAAATCTCCTTCCTTCTCTTCCATCTACTCCAACCACCGCTGATTTGGCCATCCTTGAATGTATCTGCTGCAGTTGGGCGCAGTTAGGAGGAGTGGGATGACTAGATGTTTTCTGCTCTTGTGTTGACAAGCCTCCCCTCTCAGCATGCAGCTAAGGACCACCCTAGTTGATTCTCATAAAAGCACACTCTCCCTTGCCCTCACTCGCTCTTTCCTCCGCTAATATGTCAGCTTGTGAACTTTGGCTTTCTTACTTGGCTGCCTTATGCTCTTGGTTGATTTTACCTGTATGTATCATGCCAATGTTTTCAAAAAACAATGAATCAGGGGCTCCTGCAATTCATGCAAATCAGATCTTAAGTATTTCTGCATCAAAGCAAAGAAAAAACATGGCTATCATTCGGTCATTCATCCATGTAGAATGGATTATCATATGAGTGGAGAATATTTACAGTGTTTGGCGTTCACACAAGGAAAAGTGAACGAAGTGACAAGCCACTCAGAGCCTACAGTTGAATGTTATGGTGGAGGTGAGGTTATATATATAAAATGCAAGTGAAACCATCTTTTTTGGAAATTTTATTTGACATTTATTTTGATCATCATTGATTTTTATTGATTATCTAGTTTGACCCATGTCCAATCAGCTAACAAGGAGGGGCAGGAGTCATGACCTATACTCCAGCCAGGCACCAGGGGGCGATCTAAATGGTTTGGCTTTACTGTTAAGGAGCTGTCTTGTTGTCTGTCATTTTACAGTCAATGAATAATTATGTTGGAGTCATACTTTAAGAGGTTCCTATCAATTTAGCTTATATTGTGCTTTAGTAGTGCATCCAGCATTATTGTTCGGCATCTGCGGCCCGACGGCTGATAATCCAGCATTAGTTACAACAGTTTAAATAATATAGTCAAATATCTGTTGGTTTTCAGAAATAAATCGCCCAACCTTGTTCTTATTCACCCTTTATCTTAACACTGGTGATCACACTAAAAGTTAATATAAGAATTAACCCAGTTTGTAAAAATACAGAGCCAATTTGCAGTACATTTCCCATTTTTTGACAAACTGTCACAGAAGATAAGTGAATATGTAGACTGTAGTTGACTGTAAAAGCTCAGCATAGCTTCTTTGAACAATAATCCCCCAAACGTTCTCTCACACAGCTGAAGGCCTCGCTAAATGGAGCACAGGTCGGCAGCCACACAATGCAAGGAATCATTCCAAAAACAATAAGAATATGAAACAAAGGAGACGCACATGTGCACTGCAACAAAAAAATGACTTAGCTGGAAGACATGAAAGCTGGATACATCCCAGCATATGGTTGCCAGATTTGTTTTAGAAATCCAATCATACAAATACAAGGATTGATGTAAGGAGGACAACCATGTGAGGGAGTCTGTTTCACGTCAGGCTGCTAGTGGCCGGCGGCTCATGTTACGTGTAAAAGCTGACGGACAGCTCCACTCACGGTGATACATGTTCTTCTTGAATCTGATGTTCATCTGCTGCTGCCATGAAGAGGAAAGATCCTGTCTGTCAGACTGTGTGCTTCAATAAAAATGCTCAGTACTTATTAACTCTAACCGCAGTAATAATTCATAAGGTGGAATGAAAGGAAAATAACAGAT
>JAPZDY010000020.1:18726683-18758237 GCA_029783645.1 Ctenochaetus hawaiiensis | reverse complement strand
TGTTTTACTTTTTAGCACATTTCTCCTGTTTTTTTTTCATTTGTGGTCATATTGTTGTTATTGTTGTTACCTGTTTTGTTCTATTTGACACCATTATATGATACCATTTGACAATTTGATGCCATTGTAAATGAGAACTCCTCAGTAATATTCCAAGGTAAAATAAAGGTTAAAAATAATATTATTCGTTTTGAAAACACAGCAGTGTCTTACAGGATCAAAGACTTTGGAATTTAGGCCAGATCCTGTGAAAAAGACGGAAATGAAACAGGACAACTGTATGTCTGTTTTCTTTTGTTACAGTTAAAACAAGATGATCAAATGAATTTTTTTTGTGAAATTAAATTAACATTGCTTTATAAAGTTAAATATTTAAGTTGTTTGAAGGGACTTGCTATCTTTGCTTCCATGCATACATGCATGGCTTTGTATATTTATCAAACATTAAAACATGGAAAATGTGTAAAAACGTGGCCAGTATTAATAAAATAATTTAAACATAAACCTGCTGGTTATGGTGGTTGTTAATTTACCACATTCAGCCAAAAAGTAGTCCTCTAAGGCATAGTGTGCTCGTTTAAGTAGATATTAACTGGATAAATAATACTTTCAGGTACCCTAAATTTCAAAATTATTTAATGACAATTATACTGACACATATAAATACATCATCATACATCATTTTCCCTTATAATCTAAGTTTTGTACATTTGCTTATACCCATACACTATAAAGTATCTGCAAAAGCAGAAGAAGAGGTTGCCATGTTACAAATGCGTTCCAGATTCCACCAAAAATACAGAAAAGAGAGCAGCAAAATGTACAACAACAGCATTTTAGATAACAAAGAGAAACTGCATGCAGCTTCTCTCTAAAACAAACAATCAAGTCGAGAGTGAGGGAGCTGCAAACAGGAACTCATATATTTTGAATTAACGGTGAAAAGTGAGGGAGAACTTGGAAAAGTGATGCTGTGTTTCCTATTATTGCAGGATGGGGGGCTGACAACAGGGCCGAGTCCCTCCGCCACGCTGTGAACACACCAGTGGAATTTGGACGAAGGCAGTGCTGATGATGAGAAATATGAGAGAGGAAGACACAATCCTCTGTTGTTCCACGCAGTGTCATCATGACCCGGGGTCACTCCCGCCAGACACACACACACACGCACAGACCCGTACAGGCTATTGTCAGTGCTCATCTCATATGGAAATATTTGTAGTTGTGTTGCCAAAAGTGGAAGTGGATGCGAGCGGTGCCGTTTGAAAAGTCGCAGTGCTCTCATAAAGTTCTGCACGTAATCCAGGGCAGGTGATGACGCTTCAGAGTCAAAGGTCAGACTGCGGCTTCGGGGTCAAATGAGTCAGACCAGTAACTCCCAGTGTGTATCACTGGGCTGGCCTTTTTTACTGCTCAACTTTTCTGCCTTTCTATACTTATGACACTCAGATGAGGGATTAACTATGTTCAAATTGTTATATTGAAAGATAATGATAAAATACAAACACATGGAAACATAAAACTAAACATAACTTGTGCCCAAAATTAAACTACTTATGTTAATATGTTTTTTAAATGTTTTAATATGTTTTTTGATTTCACATAAATTCATGATTGTAACAAATATTCTGCAATGTTCTGCAATCCAAATAACAATCCCTTCATTCTAAACTGCACAGTTTTATTAATGGGCCTTAAAACCTTTATTTTAAAAAACAAATGTGCAAAATGGAAATAGAGAATGAATATGTGACCAAATTGTGCTGGATGAAAAAAAGGAATGAGAAAATTAGATAAAGCGTATAATTAGTAAATCATTTAAAAAGCATAAATTTATTACATCTCTTATTCAGACATAGGGGGACATTTTAAGGCTTTGCAGTGTTTTTCTCCACACTTATATCAACTATTTTATGGTTTGATTAATATGTGCAGTAACTTATATATATCAAAGATGATAAATATATATAAATCAATCAATCAAAAGAATCTTATTGATTTACTTTTGAATTTAGACAAGCATTTTCCCCTAAAAACTGTGATGACAAAGGAGACTTTACATATTTGTCTGAAGTGAAGATCTGCAAAATAACTGTAAAAGCACAAAGAGAAATTGTAATTCCATCTTAACCTTCAGCCACACTTAAGTTAAAATAAAACTCCATATACGACTTCTCAGCTTCTCCAGGAATCTTTGTATCATAATAATCATATAAATTAATTGCCCTTATACAAATAATAAGAAAGTTTAAGGGGAATGATGGGGTTGTCGGTCCTTCTTTAATGAAAAATTACAAAAAAGCATTCCCCTTGTTATCAATCACCCCCTACCCCCATCCCCCTGCAGCAGTAAGAGTGCAGGAGCAGAGGTACGGTTAAGTTCAACATGTTAGTGTCATGTGTCTGACTTATTGATCAGTCTGAGGTTTATCCCAGTCTGAGTCTTTGACCCCAACATTGGCTGTGACATACCATCAGCCTAACTGTGTTGATAAATCTGTGGCCCTGTCCAAGGTGCTGAAGCAGCAGACGGATATATAATAGCGCTTTTTCTTTTTAAGATCTGCCCCTCTGTAAATACTGTCTGAGACCTGCAAAAGTGTCTAAACTGTATGGTATAAATAGTTAATTACATGAAATATTGTTGTCCTTTACCCATTAGAGTAGCTTCACCTTCATGATTAAAGTGACAAGTAGCAATGAAGTTGAAGGATCATAGAGACACAGTTCAACCTATAGTATTCCTATAAGATACCTTTGATATACCTATGCTCATCAGTACCTTCTGTCCTGCTAAAAATACATCCTCAGACCAAACCACCAAAATATTTGAGAGGATGCATGACTCCACATATTTTTTTGGTGTTAGGGTTATAATTAAGTTGGGTTGGACTTCGGGCCATGACTACTTACAATTTTACTACAAAAATTTTAAGCCTTTTTTTTTCTTGGTGGCACATAAGCACAGTTGTTCCTTTTACACTGCAGAGGAATAAAATCTCCTCAAAGGATTGTATATTTTACTCTCCTGATTTATGCACCTCATGAAAACACTGCTTTTCTGGCTCCTGTTCAGCAGTTGACGTTGAATGTACATTATGTAAGCAATCAAGGAAACGATTAATTGAACCCATTATTGTCTGATTAGCCCAGCGGTCGCTCTCTCCCTCCCAGCTGAGTCAGTCTGTCTTGAGAAAGAAGACAATAAAGGAGCACTTTCGCCTTCCTCCTGTCTGTCTCTTCTTATTCTTCTCTACTCTCTCTTACACTTTCCTTGGTCATCTCTCAAACCAAACCTCTTCTTTTCGACTTAAAGGGTCTTTGATTTCCTTTTAAAATATATGTTTGCATATGTATATATGAGGAGTGTCAGTACCCTCACACCTGTGTCAGATATCCTGTTTGGAAAAAACCTCACCAAACACCCTTAATCCACCCCTAAGCCTGCCCCTCTACCCGCACCTCTCCTCCTACTAAAAACCTCACTACAACCCTCTTCCCCCCACCCTGCTCTGCCAAACCAGGAAGTGTGTGCAGGAAACAGCTGTCCCCCACGTCCGCCCTCTCGCCCCTGGCCAGGTGCATCCTGGGAAGGGAGCAATGTGTGACCGTCAACATGTGGCTGACACTGTACGAGGTGCCGTTACAGTGATCGAGATTGCCATGAACTTTATACAGCGACAAGATATAAATAAAGCACCTTGCTATCTATGATACAAACCCTTTTAAATCCCATTTCTGAAGTTCATCTTTGCTAAAAAAAAAAAATATTCTACTATTTCTACTATATTTGGGACTTGATGTCAGAGGGCAGTTATGAGGATGAACTCTATTATTGTTTTATATGTTTGAGGTGGAGCAAATACACTTGAGTCACAAGTGATCACTTCTCCGCAACTGAAAGGGGAACTCCACTGACTATACGCATCAAAGTCCATTTACAGGTGTTGGAGAGTTTACGAAGAATGTAAAAGGCACAAAGCCTTTTCTGGCTCTAGAGGGAGCTGTGTCAAATTTGATTAATAACCAAAAGTGATGTCACTTGAGTCAGCGCCAGTTGGTGACAGATTATAAGAAATGAGAAAAATCTGCCCATGTGGAGTGAGAAAGAAGTTTGTGGAATACATGAAATAAAATAGACTGTTTCATCAATATTGACCCTTTTATAAAAGATCATCATGAGTTCTCTTTCAAATTTAAGTTCATCTGTCTGAAATAACGCACTGATGCATACAGATTATTTCTTAATAGTTCACCAACTCACCAGCTTGACAATGACGATATGATATAATTTCTGATAAAAAACTCAGAAATTAATTTTCCTTATGTTCATGGTGTTAGAATGTTGCTGCAATCTTGCTCCTCCTTTGCGTCTTAAGACTTGAATAACAAATTATCTCAACTCAAAATTTTCTTTATTTATTTGTACAGAAAAATTCAATAATATCTGACACAACATTTAAAAGTAAATCTGTTTGCTCTTGTAAACGGTGTCAATAATATCACAACATGCTCCTGATTGACACCTCTGGTTTAACATCTGCTTAGTCCTGATTAGCTCAATCAGGTCTATGTCAAGTTACTTTACTACAAGAGTTCTGATCTGATTCTCATGTTTTGTCCTCCAACATTCACTGAAACTCCTTTTGCTGTCGTTTTCTTGAGTTGGATGGCCTGTCTCCAGGACAATCAGGAAAAATAAACAGAGTCGACATCTGTTGCAGTCGAGGAGGAGAGAGAGCGTCTGTCCCGGCCAGCGCTCACAGCATTGTTTGTCACTTTCTCCATGAAATGCACTGCGAATATTGCCTCAAACAATTAGGTTCCAGTGATCCCTATCGCCCGGCACACAATAGTGTTTACATGACGTTGAGGAAACGTGGCCATGGAGCCCACTTTAGGGAGTGTGTGGGTGTTTTCTTGGGCATGTGCATGTGTGTGTGTGCATGAATGTGTGGGATCTGCGGGACACACATTTAACACATCATCTGCTCGTTTTGGAGTATATTCATCTTTAGTCACTGAGGTGTTTGCATCATGGCCGACCTAATGTACACTCTGATTATCATATCTGATGAACGGAGAAAAACTTTCCAGTTGATCACTTTGTCAGTGCATTTTGCAAATAACTTTGCAGAGTTCATGAAACTCAAATTATTTCCAAAAATATAATAGTTCTGGTCCTTCTCCTGTTCTGACTGACTTTACAATTGAACCAAGAAGAATAAACATAAAGTCAGACTGATTTAGATGTAACTTGTCATTTGGACAGTTTTTGGGAGTGTTGTTGTGTATCATCAGGATTCATATGTGGAAATCAAATTCCAGAGACTGACAGAAGTTTATGCAGTGCTTCAACAATCTGACGTATATTTTTGTGCTTTAGAGTCATGAAGAGCTCAGAAAAAAGAACTGGATACAAGCATTATTAGCACTAAACTGCCTGTGACACATAGCTTATTATCATGGGGTCACTCTCATGCACTTTTTTTTGAATAAACTGACAAAGTAAACGGAGTAGGATACAGCAGAAGGACTTCAAACATGCATATTCATATATGTAACATCACAAAATACTAGTAGTCAGTGGTTCTTTTCATATCACAGATAAACAGTTCTGTGAGATCCAGTGAAGTACTGTAGAGGTTAAGCTAACAGCTAAGTCATTAGCCAGCCACGGGCTTTCTTGTGCTAGTGAGTCAACTTCCCAAGTCTTTTTTTTTATTGTTCCTATTTGACTCACAAACCTTTGTGTCACTTCAGTTATTCAATAATTGAATGAATGCCATTTAAAAGAGGGAAACAATCTAAGAAGCTTGCAAAATTTCAAAATAAAAGGCTCAAAACGGGAGCACAACATTTTCTTGAAAAAACATGAGACTTTTCAGAAACACTAAGACACAAGGATGAAATAAAAGATGATGATTCAGCTCCCATAATAAGCTATCTGGACTCTTAGGCTTTCTGTTCCCCCCAGAGATCAGCTCTTTCATGCACTGCTATTCTTCAGTTGTGCAAATTTCCATGTCAAAGTTTCTTACAGTTGACCTCTACAGTAATTAAAAAAATGCACGGACTTACTTCCTGATTGCAGTAATTCCACTAAAAGGAGTTTATTTTAAGGCTTATTTTATTTTAATTGTACGTCCTATATAGGGAAGATAAATACAGTATGTCTGTAACTGTGTCATATTCAGTTTGGCCCCTTGACTACAATTTAACAGCTGATCCTTTCTGTAGGTCAAAAAAAGCCATAATGTTTTCATTTTCTACACCTCACCCACACTTGCTTACTGGACCAGCAAGAAGATCAATGTTGTTCCTGCAGGTGCCCAAACCCACACACACAGACACACACACACACAAAGTGAGAGAACCTTTACATATACTTTTTTTTTGTACTGAAGTCTCTTGGGTAAAAGGTAGCCTTACCCTGGCTCACACACAAACATACACAGACACACACACTTTACTTTCACACTGACTCCCACATCAATACTCCATTTATTGAGTTGGGTATTTTGAGGTAGCCAGGACGAGGGCGTGACAGCTCGGCTCCGAGATTAAAACAATTCTCTCTTGATTTCTTCCTCACTCAAGGGAAAGGCGGAAGCTGTCTGTTATCGTTTGTTTCTATTATTATTCCTCATTTACAGTTTGAGCGTTCACAGGAGGCCTTAAATGAGAAAGTCAACGATTTGTTGTCTGTGTCTTTCCTCTTTCCTGCCCAGAAAAGTGTAACTGTCTGACAAGTCAAGCTCTTACAAAAAGACAGGGGAAAATCTAAAATGTAAATTGATTTTCCTACAGATTCAGTTTTAGGTTTTCCTGTGTATTTATTTTATGTCTTTGTTTAACACCTTTTTTACCTCATGTTCATTGTGTCATTTTCTTACAGCACAAACTCATCTATAAGTCAGACATCTATTTAATCAATTTAATAAACAACAAAACTGTTACAAAATATATGCAAAAATACAAAATGGGCACGGTAAAGGATGTTTCCTTAAAATATGCATTTGGCTTAATTTAAAGTCACAACTACATAATTGAAAATTACTTTAATAGAGAATTCAACATGTATTATTTTCATGTGCTGCCTACTAACACATGAGGACAGAGGAAAAAAACACAAATTGAAACTATAATACAATGTATTCACATCAAAAATGCCTTAATTACAACTTGTTTTAGTCCATTTTTTCCATGGATAGAAACACCTGAAAATCACAAATATTAACAGTAACAGCCTCCTTCAATCATTGTTTCTTAATTTTGAAAATGTATCTCAGTTTCTTTTTCAGATTTTCTTTTTGCACAAATAGCCACATAAAAATATGTTAATTCAAATAATAAGATGAAGGCAATTTTTAAGTTATATTCTGAAAAAGCCCCAAAAAGCAGCAAATGGAGTACCTTTAAAAAAAAATTGCACTGACGACACAGCCATGTGCCAGTATTAGTTCTTCTAATTTTAACAGGAGCATTTAAAGCACAGAGTTAATCCCTCAACGATTTCTCTGTCCCTCGTGTAGCTTTTTATATGTTACAGGCAAATTCAGGTAGCATCTGCAGGCACAGCAGTGCCACTACAACGTTATTCTGGCTCGCAGAGTGCGATCAACTGGAACCACAGCTGCCGGACGCAAAACAGTGTGACAGACCAATAGATGACACTGTCTGCACTCTGATTGTACGAGTGTTATTTCAGCACATTCACACCTCAGGAGGGTTATTCTTCTACTAATGACGATGTTGATGATAGCATCTACGTCTACAGTGAAAAAAATAACAAAGACACAATAATGACAATGATGCTATTGATGGCTCGGATAAAAAAATAACAATGATGCAGAGGATGAAGAGGATGATGAAGGTGATGACAGATTTGTTGAGCAGTTGGTCAGCAAACTGCTTTCTTTCCCAGGACCTTGAAGGTCACGCAACTGTAAAGCCTTTATAATGTTTGTGTTTCAGTCTGTCTAAGAAGGAAATGACTGAGGGAATGTGAAGAGGCGTTGACCCTGAGGTTTAGAGAGAGAGGGAGAGAGTTGGGGAAGGAGAGAACAGGAATGAGTGAGCACAGAGGAGAAGGGGTGAGAGAGAAATTTAGGAAGGAAGTTCAGGAGCACTTGGAGAGGAAAGTGACCATGATGACGACTTGTGTATCATCAGTGACACAGGTGTGCTCTGATGTCACGAATTCCAAAAACTGTCCACGATCAAATGATTAGAGGTCTTTTGCATATGTTTTATATATGTCATATGTATGTGCATATATTTTTATGGGGTTGACTATTGTTTCATCTGTTGTTTATCCTGTAAAATGTTTGAAAAATGTTGAATTATTTCTCACAGGTTGGGGTTTTATACAGCCAACAGCATTTATGTAGCACTTTTCTAGTTCATTGACTACCCAAAATGCTTTACAACAGAACTCAACATTAATTCATTAACATACACACATTCAGACACCAATAATATGTGGCATCTCTACAAAGCTTCAACCTGCTCATCTGGAGCTCATACACACATTTACACACAGATTGACAGCCATTGGGAGCTTATAGGGGTTCAATATCTTACCCAAGGACACTTTAACATCCATGCTGGAGGAGTTGAGGATCGAACCAGCGACCTTCTGATAAGGTCTGAGTCACAGCCTTTTCAAAACTATTTAGTATACTTTTAATAAAATAAACATACTAAATTTTTTCACATTTGAAAGTTGGAACCAGTGCATGTTTGGCACTTTTCCTTGAAAAGTTACTGAGACGATTTTTGATTGTTGATCAGGACAGTTGAAGTCTATTTTGTGTTAACCAATTAATTTATTAACAGAATTGCTGAGGCTACAGACCCGACATGACAATTCGCCTGAATAAAGGAGGGACCTACAGTTGCTCCCCTGTTCTCCTTATCACCTCCATTATTACATTAATTTGTTTACAATCTGGAATAAAAGAACAAATGTTTCTGTGATGCTGCTACAAATACAAATTATATTAATTAAGATTTAAAAATGATCATAAGTAGACAATTTAAGATCAAAGTTTGAAACTCTATGAACATTCACATTATGTGTGTATTAATAAGCATGTGTGTGTGTGCGTGTGTGTGTGTGCTGTACACCTTTGTCTGTTTATTATATTGTGATATAAGCACAGTTGCGGATATTTTCTTGGAAACACTCCAGGTCCCTTCAAAGTCTGAGACTGACCAGTCTAGTGTGTTTGCGTACATGTACACGGCTGTGAACCTGCTTGTGTGTATGTGTGTGTGTATGTGAGCTACAGACGTGGTATGAAAAGTGTGAGTGTAGGTATTGGTGGCGGAGGGGGAGGAGTGGTGGTGGAGGTTCCTTATCTACAGGCCACAGGCAGCTTTTGAGGCTCTTATCAGCAGCCACCATATTGTACGAGCACATCCTCTTGTCCAGCAGGGAGCGGAAAACTCTCCTTGCAACATGGTTCCCTCTCTCTCCCCCCTTCTCTCCCTCTTTCTCTCTCCCACCTCACATTTTGCCAGTACCAGAGCTCTCCGACTGGCAACCAACTGGAGCATTGTGTCTTCTTGGCGAAGAGAGTGAGAGAAGGAGGGAACAGACAGGACAGTGAAAGAGAGAGAGAGAGTGAGAAAGAGAGGGAGAGAGAGAGAGAGAGAGAGAGAAAGAGAGAGAGAGAGAGAGAGAGAGAGAGGTGAGAAAGGTGAGAGTGACATACGGACAGAGACCCACACCATTCATCTCCCTGCTTTGAGCGTGCCTTCGATCAAAGGAACAACTTCACAACGAAAAACAAATGAGTGCGTTCGGACAATTTTTCTGTGTCAATCAGACTAAATTTCTTTGTGAATATTTGGGACTTTCATTTTTGTATTTAATTCTTTTATTTTATTTTATTTTTTTAAGAGATTCAGGTGTGGGGAGGTGTCTTGATGTGGTGTGAGACAGTTTGGCTCCAATTCTGATCTCAGAGATTGACAGACGGACACTGACAGGCTGCAGTGGAGTGTGAGCGACCCGAGGAGAAGGAGGAGGAGGAGGAGGTTTAACACTGAGGAGATACACCATGTGCGTTCACAGATCACTTGAACCCTGACGGATTTTGCATGACAGACGGACGAGCCACACTGGATGTCAAATGTTTCTGTGAGTACCTATTTAACAAGTATTATTTTATTTTTTATGCAACCTGTAGTACATGAGAGGTTTGCATCCTCCAACTTTTATTTAAAATAATAATAATTTGAAAAAGCGTCTAATTAGAGCAACTGTAATATTTCCCATATGTTAAATATTGATTGTCCATAGAGTTTTACTTTTGAAACTATTTAATTTGGTTATTTAATGAAAATAGACCAAAAAAAAGGTATTAGGTCGTTTCAGATGGTTTGTTTATTACTGTCAGTGACTGTTTTAACTAAATATATTTTTTGACAGTCTATTTGTCAAAGCAAATACACAATAATTAATGCATTTGACTAAAACAATCCTCTATGGCAACAACAGATTAATGTATTCAACTGAAAGAAAATACAAGTTGGACAGAAATAAAATTTAGTGCAACAAAATAAAACTAATTTAATAAAAAATATTTTAATAAAACATTGATGGCATTTTTCAAAAAAAAAAATAAAAGTACTAAACTATTAGAAGGCTAATAGAGTAAGTGATTATGTCAGAAAATACTGTCTTGACTAAGAATGAAATGCTGTATCATCTAGACTTTGACAAAATAAATGGGAAGTCATACTGACTTTGTTTCTGGGCAACCACAACAAAACTAATTCTCTTCAGTGTTTGTGTAAAATAATCCAACTATAACTCCATCCCTTTATGAAGGGTTCTCGTAGATAAAGACATTTACAGGACAGTGAAAATGACACTGCAGCAAAATTACAAGATAAAAACTACCTGTGTCCGCACTGAATTGTGAAAGAGGGAACTGTCCAAAATAAAGTCAAGACGACCAGAAAAGACAAAACAGGAACAGTTGCGATTGCAAAACCTGAGAAATCATAAGAGTGTTACGCCTTTGTCGGTCAGAGTAAAAACAATTGTGAAAAACTTGAGCATTACAACATCTCACCAGGTCTGTATGAGATTAATCTGTAAATTTCCAGAAATTATTTTTTAAGATTTTTTAACTGGCAATCAGTGTCAAATAAGAAAACACGCTGCTTCAGCTGCTCAATACATTTTAGCTCTTGTACGGCTTGTCTGCAAAACCTGACCTCTGAGCACATTTTCATATCCCAAACACCAAAAATATATCCTGAGTGCATTTTTTTTCTTTTTCTTTTGTTCAACAGACTCTTTGATATCAATCCAATCTTCAGCGATGTGGGACGTTTTGAATGCTTAAAAGAATTTTGACTCACATCCTCAAATACACACAGACAGACAGATAGTCGGACAGATTCATTGGCCACTGGAGACTCTTCAGAAACCTAGTCTGCTGCTCAGGATGTGCTGTAAGAAAAGTGCGCGCCAAATCAGACTGCGATGACCACTTCGGCTCCACGCTGCACCCAGACACAATACCACAGATATAGCCGTCCATTAAAGTGTGCACGGACTGCGACACACAGACAAAAAAACATCTGTTGCAATGTCATCTTGTGTAATGTTGTAATAAGTGAATAAACACACTATTGCTCACAGTCACTGAGCAGCTAGTAGAGGTGGATAAAATAGAGGACTGATGTTCTGACCCTGGAAACAGCAAGGACGACTGATGGATTTCAGGTTGACCAAAGGAAAATCGACATTTTTAGTGAGGTGAGCAAAGGAAGAGGAAGAGAAAATAAAAGGCTTGAAGTCATCTATATGGAAAAGACACAAAGACTTTGTATGGAGAGAATTAAAGGGCTCTGTAGGACAAACTGCAGGTGGTGCGCATGAATATGTTAGTTACTGATACACATATATAGAGACAGCAAAGCACACTGACACTTAAACACACTGGGGAGCTCAGAGGATCAGGAGCTTGGCACTGACGGGGATTCTCCCTGAGAATTCACCGCCATGATGGAGAAGCTGAATCCCACCGCTGCACCTGCCTCACCCTCTGACCTACCCCACTCCCCCTCCTCCTCCTCCCCTTCCTCGGCCTTCTCCCCATCCTGTGCCCCCCTAGAGCAGCACAGTTCCCCCCAGAACAAGACACCCTCGGATGCTATCAGCAGCCCACATGCTGCTAACAAGAACGGGCACACAGAACACATGGACGCCCCCTCTGCTGGCTCGATTCGATCCCCTATTGCCACGACGACGGTGTTCACCAGTCACCACACAGATACTGCTGCTGCACCTGAGCCCATCGTCATGGAGACTGAGGAGGAGGAGAGGCAAGGAGGATCCACGTCCCCCACAGTCCCTGCTGTTTCTGCCAATGGGTCCCCAACTCTTTCCTCTCCACCGCCGCTCCTCCCAGCACCGGCCAAGACCTCCCCATGCGCTCTACCACCTTCCACCTCCACCGCCTCCTTTCCTTCCTCCTCCTCCTCCTCTCCTCTTCCTCCTCACATCCCTGTCATCAGCCTTGGTCACAGCAAACCCCCTCTACCACTCCCCAATACCCCTTTGACTGCCCTCCACCCAATTCCCAACCTCTTACATGGGCCCCATGGGGACCTTCGCCGCAGTCAGCTGACCTGCTTGCCTGTGGCAAGCCCTGGAGCTTCTGGATCCTCTGTGGGTGCTGGGGGGCCCTCAGTACCCTCCCCGGGACCCCTGTTGCCTCAGCAGTACCTGTCTGCACACCCCTTTTTCACCAGGTGAGAATTGGCTTTTAAGTCACTGTTCCCAGCCTTTTTTTGGATACTTGATGTCTGTCATTAGTGAGTTTAGAGCAGAGTGATTTACTCTTTTTACATTATTTTATTTGAATTGTTTTTTGGGATCTAATTATCTAATATCCTGACCTTATCAGCAGATAGTGCACAAAATTATGACATTCAAAGAATATCTGTTTGATGATTAGCTAAATAAGAAGGCTGCTTTTTAATCTGTAACAAATTATTGAATGCATTATAGTGTAATTTCAGCTCTTAAATCAACATCACACTCTCATTCACCTCCTTTAACCAGGCATGCAAACAGAACTCTAAATTTTAAAATACCACAATACGCTTTCCTGAGATGTTACTGGTAAAGATGATACCGCCACGTTGGCAACTATGACACGTTTCTGTTTCATAGGAAACCTCAACTGCTGGAATCTCTTGACTTCCCAGCGTGATTAATAGTCGCTACACTGCACGGTTATGTGAAATTGACAGCAGGATGTGTGCTGTTATGAAGGGACCTCACATTTCTCACGCTAAATTTATTCGTCAGAATGTTCGACTGTTGAACAGGAGTTGCTTTGTGGGCTTTCTTTTGTGTGCATTTAGAACCATAAACCTTTGTTGCTGCACATCTAGTTTTAATTGCAGCAAAATTTAGTCCATAACCAAAAAAAGACAAACGCGAAACCAACACAACAAAGCTCTTTAAGTTCTTTTTAAGCTAGTAGCAATTGGCAATTTTTACCTTACACTCATGAAGAAAGGCATTCATTGGTGGATGCTATCAAAGCCCTCCCATTGTTCATCTATTCTCTACTCCAAAAGGGATTTTCTTCCCAGTTTCATTCTGTAACAGAGAAGCATCAGCTATGTTAAAAGCAGGACTTTCTTCCACTGTGGTTTCACCATCTGTCATGGAGGTCTGGGAATAAGGTTCCCTCCTCACTTCTCTTGGGTCTGTTTGTCACAGGAAGCATTGATCTATTTCACTCGCCCTGAGGTACAATCAGCCAGTAACCAGACTTAATGAGACTGGCTGAAAACTCTGCATGCACACTAGATCAATGCCACCAGCATAATCACACCTTGGTTAATGGCTTCCACCATCTTCTTGATTTCTCCATCCTCTCTCCAAGATTTCCTCTATTTAAGAGAGGAGACGATAGAACAATGTTACATGTTTGAAAAATGCTTTTTATTCATATTAAACTGCAATTATTTCTTAGGTTGATTGAGAATACTCTTAAATAAAAGTCAATATTCATAAACATTGTTGTGTTTATATCTATAGCACTTACATGGGTCCCACCGGAGGAAACTACGGTGTCATCAACAACAGTCGAATCAAGAGAAGACCCTCATCACACTTTGAGATGGAGATTAGCGAATGTGAGTTTCTGTGCAAACAAACAAAAGATGAGTTGTCAGTGCTAACATCATAGTTGCTGAATGTAAATCGATAAGCCGAGTTTCTCTTACTAAAGACATAAATGTTAAAAAATGAGTTGTAGATAGATGGTTAGATTTCTTTTAAGTTAAAAATTGCCTCAAACAGCCGCACACTGTATTTTTTAGCAAGGGTTACTCAAACAGGAGAAAAAGTGAATTTATTGAGGGGACTACTTTAAGCAATGGATTAATACACATTATGTTCACTACTGAGTATTTCATTAGCAGGACATTAAATGTGGGATTGACTAACAAGAAACTCAAGTGTCTATTAACTCTGGACAGGTCATGGTGCAACTGTGTGGCTCACTGTCTTTTTAATAGTTTTAATAAAATAACAAGCTATATCACAATATTTTATACTCTCGTGGGTCCAATAGGTCCTCCTCAGAAAATCGCTCGTCGTGTCTTCACCAACAGCCGTGAGCGCTGGCGACAGCAGAACGTGAACGGGGCTTTCTCTGAGCTGAGGAAACTCATTCCCACGCACCCGCCTGACAAGAAGCTCAGCAAGAACGAAATCCTTCGTCTTGCTGTGAAGTACATCAACTTCCTGGTTACTCTGCTCAATGATCAGGCACAGGACAAGAGCAGGGACTCACCTGAGAAGGAGACTGAGGACCAGAACACCACAGCTGGGTTGGACAGCGAAAAACAGAACCCTCTTTTTGAGAGCGACTCTTCTCCTCCTTCAAACGCTGCTCCACAATCTTCAGCCTGTCCTGCTTTGGCCACAGTCCACAGAGACAGAGACTCGACTGACTCGGTCATTGCTCTGGCTAACTCCCCTGCAACATCCAGTTGCTACGGTGACACAGACAGTGAGGAGAGCTTTGGGGCTAAGACCTCTTTGTTGAGCCATGGCATTCTGGGAAAGGTCAAAGGTCAGATTAGTATGGTAGCATCGACCAATGATGAGCGGTGACACCAAAAGACATCAACAAAGAGAGGTGTTGTCAAAAGTCAAAGTCAAACTGACGGACAGAACAGGACACATATTGGACAACAGACCCTAGAAGTTGTGTGAATAAGTAAGACATGAAGCGGTGGATTTTGTAGTTTTAGCAGTCACAAAGTGTTTTCCAGTAATGTGCAAACATTTCCGTAAAACAATGAAACACTGTCAGAGGAAAGTTGAGAAGCATGAAACCTCACAGAACATTCAAATAGATTCGAAAGGTCACAATGTTTTACATTGAAACGACATACAATATAGAACCAAAATAGGATCCTGTAAATCTAGTTGATTGTTAAAGTTGATTTTTTGGTCACAATAACAAAAATCACACATTTTTTTCAGTTGACAAATTCGGGATTTTGACTTTCTTCTCTGTAGATCAATAAAGAAAGTGATGTCTCTCACTAGCACGTTACAAATATCATCTTTGAAATCTACAATCTACAGAGACTTGCATGTGATGCATTCATGGATCAAAGTTGCAGTTTTTAATGCTCCTGCTGTTCTTTTTGTAAATGAAGCAGGGTTGCTGTTCCCACCCTGACATTGTGACACACTTGTACCAGACAGAAATAAAGAGTGTTTTAGTTTGCTGTTCCTTATTTGACATCCTCTTATTGCGCTCCAAAGACTGCTCTTTGTCAGCACGATTTCTCAACACATCCAAAAGTTTTGCCGTGGTTGGCAAATGTTTGGGGAACAATGGTGTACACTCATTGCGTGCTTAGCAAGAGGTAATCGTGAGATGACTGCACTAACCATCAGATGTAAATGCTTAAAGACAAAGTCAGTGTGCTGGAGTTATGAAAGAACCAACCGAAAGGTGAATGCTTATTTTTAAAAGAGGATGCCCAAAAGTCACGTGTCCATATGTTCATAGATTAACATAACAAACCACAAATAGGCCATGTTGTTTGTGATGTTCTCCAAAATGACAGATTATTAATAGTACTTTAAACAAGGGAGCAAAACACCAACTAAAACAAACTATATAGATATATATATAAGTATATATATAATGCAAGTATAGTAAAGTAAGTAAAAGTACATGTACTTGGTTACATTCTACCAATGTTGGTGCAGGCTGTGTGTGTGTGTGTGTGAATGCGTTCAATCTATCAAGTGGATATGTAACTGGCAAAATTCTTATGTAACAGCAATATCTGTAGGTGTGCAGTTGTATGTAAGGAAGGTTTGGGTGGATGTGGTAATGTGGTTAGAGATGGGGTTCAGCCTGGTCATGGTGGTGGTGTTCGTGTTGGGTAGGGTATAAATATGAGAAGTTTCAGGCTAAGTTGCAGCTGTACCTTGGTGCTAGTGTGTTCCTGCCTGCATGCTTGCCTCTATCAAGTGGCCAGGAAATGCCTACAGTTAGTGCTGTCTCATTGACGGCCAACAAGCTTCCTGGAGGAGGAGTGGTGTGTCTGTGTGTGTGTCGACGGGTTTGATGGGTGTTTGGACAAGCGGGGTGGCAACGGCTGCATTGAAGAAAGGGAGAGAGGAAAAACAAAAAAAGAAATACAGCCACCAGGATGCTTTGGGAACCCCTACACAGCCAGTTTCAGGGCCACACAACAGGAAGAGCCGCTTTCACAACGCTGCTCCGGCTGCCTCTGCCCGCTCTGCGGTGCCCGGCTGTTCTGTCTCCTCCTGCTGTATTCTGAAACCACACAGAGGAGACCGAGGCTAGGGGTCACACAAATTAGAGGGAAACAACCCATAGTCAAGTTTTTGAAAGTGATTTTTTTTCGCAGTGATCAAAATTATTGGCAGTGTTGTTGGGAGTTTTTTTTTAAACAATATGTGATTTGCAAATGTAGCAAACTCTTACAGAAGGCCTCCTGATGTCACGGTGTGATGCCTTAGAGGATAAACCTACAGATCCTTTACACAGCACACATTTGGGTAGTCAGAGCAAGAAAGGCACATGATTCCCATATCACTAAACTGACTGCATTTCGTTAGCTGGTTCCAGGGTTCAAGATTGTGTGTGATTGCTCACTGTTGCAGATTAACATTGAAACATTTAATGGAACTTACCCATTTCAACCCAATGTGTTCCACTCTGCTTTTAGTGTTGACAAAAAAAAGGTTTACAAAGATGTTTTGGGGTTGTTTTTTGCCACAATTTATACTGCAAATATGACTGCTGTTGCCACTGCTAGCAAAATAAGCATGTAAGTGCAGGCTGAGTGTTCCAGTTCTCCAATTCCAGTTCTTTGTTTATTTTCTTTAGTTTTTCCTTTTGCCTTTAGTTTCTATAAATTCATAAAATGATGTTGTAGTCTTAAGATTGGCCGAACTAATTTTAATCAAGTTTCAAACCTCACACCAGCCATTTAACTTGTCACAGTAACAAAAGCACTGATATGAAAATTAAGCTACACTTTTTTTTGCTCACTAGTCAACAAAACATTGAAATATTTTCACCTTTGGTTGATATGACATGAAATAAAATACTAATAGCAAGAGTTGCTCTTTGCAGCGGAAACAGATTAACAAAATCTCTGTACTCTTGACAGAAATATTTTACTCTTTAGCTGCTAATTGCTTCACTTTGGTTACCAGCTAGTTACCAGCTGTGCCTGCAGCTGAAAATTATTAAAGCAGCTAAGGGATAAAATGAAACTTGGGATAATTCTTTGTATGTTTATCACTATGAGTGTCGCCTTTACATTGTTTTCATTGTCATTTGATACATGGTTATTATAGAAAAGTGGTGCCCGCCACGCTCCAAACCAGGACCCTGTAGGCGGCTAAATGGAATCCAGCTGTTACTGATTTTATTTACACCTGTGACAATTTTTAAAAAAATCTGTAGAATTTTATATAAATTTTGCAATGCCACAACATATATCAAGAACGTGAAACCTTCTAACTAGGGTGTTAACTTCCCCTCCTCCTGATACAGGAGGCCAAGCAGGGTGATTCTGCCCAGCCTGGGACTTCGAGATAATATCCTTGCCTCCACCCCTCTGTTGTGCCCCTCTTGTCACACCCCCTTGCACACAGAAACACCAGTAGCTCTAATTTACCAATCGTGCACAGACTAATTTGCCAATGTGAGGGCAGGACATGCTGGAATATTCTTGGTCCTGAAGTAGCTTAACTTTAGCTTGGCGATAATGAGGCTACAGCTGTTTAATGCAGAGGTTGAGCACTTTGCAAGGTTAAGACAACTGAAAATAGAAAAAGTGGAGGCTGGTGAAGTAGTAAAAAATGTTTTAAAGATAACAACTCTCCATCATATTTACACAAAAAGACTTTTTCATGTATTATGCTCTGTGTTAAATTAGCATCAGTCAAAACAGATGGAACATTTTATAATGTATGTCTTTAGTTACAGTCCCACAAAAAGTTAGAAAACACTTTATTCAATGTCATTTTCTACATTGTACATTAATACTGAATACATAAAATTTAAAAAATAACATGGAATTAAGTGTAAACCAAAAAAGCGATAAAATCATTAAGGTTTGATATATTAGATACTAGAGTTTCGGAGCCTTGATTAGGTGATTCTGAAAGGGTTTCACTGTTTTTCTCTAAACCAGACTTGATTATGTAATGACCTTTGCGTGAGTGTTATTAAGGCCTCAACATCAATTTCGCAGTTGGTGCAAAATTCTGCAGCTTATTTTCTGACAGGGAAGAGCAACCACAAAAAATTTATCCTGTACTGTACTGGCTCTCCTCACTGGCTGATTCTACATTTTAATGTTTAAGGTTTGATTTTGATTGATTTTATTTATTTTTACGTAAAAATCATTAAAGGAACCGATTCCAACCTTTATCGCTGACCTCTTCAACCTTATACTCCATGAAGGTCACTGAGGTCAGCTGACCAGCTGCTCTTTGTCATCCCAAAATCAAGGCTGTAGCTCAGAGGAGATTGTGCCTTTGCAATAACAAGATTGTGCCTTTGCAATAATAAGTAAGTTGCCTTCACATGTAATGTTTGCTCCCCTCGCTGCCTGCCTTCATATTTTTCTTAAACAAATTTTCATTCTTTGGCTTTTGAAACTCAGAGTGAGAATTCCCCTTTGTCTTTTAAACTGCTCTTTATATTTTATGTGACAACAGTCTTTGTGGTTTTGTTTTTTCTATGTGGTGCTGTGCTGGAGTACAACAGATGCTCTGGTCATCAAATTAACCAATCTAAAACAGCTGAGATGGTTTGAGCAGAGATGGACCACAGAATGAAGAACAATACTCAGTATGAACAGTACAAGAACAGTGGGCACATATTTCACTAACATTACAGCTGTCTTAATGTTGTGGAAATTATGTGCCTACTGTATAAGATGAATATCAGGGTTAGGTATAAATTACAATACCAGGACCCTTAAAGTGATACTGATACAAATAGAATACTTCAAATGAAAAAGTAAATAACAATCTTAGCACTTCAGGACACTGAATAAAAGTAAGGAAAAAACACTGAATGAGGAGGTGTGTCTAAACTTTTAAAATGGTAGAGTCAGTGCTGAGGAAGATAACAGTAATGAAAGAGCTAAGTGTTATAGGACCGAAAACTGTAAATGTATAATGTAATTTGTTAAATTATATACTGCATTTTGTACAGAAGGACCAGAAGTAACGCTGAATCATTGGTTAAAGATTTGACAAACAACAGTTGCAGTTTTATTTTCTAACGGTCTTTGACAGATCTTGTACACAGCATACAAGAAAAACACCTAAATATTTGTCATTTACCCCAAGAAAAAAAACAATTCAGCCAAGTTTGTTATGTCAAAATCTGCAAACATATTTTACGTATATACTGCTTGAACATAAACACTATTAAGAAGTACCCTTTAGAAAAGTCACTCTTCCAAATTTTTTAACTGATAAAACTAAAAATTGAACTCAGATTATAAATCAACTAACGCCATTTGTAAATAAGATTAGTCAATCCAGTTTGACAGTTGTTTTGAAATTAACTTGTATAACAGTTGTTAAAAGGACAGAAACAAAGACAATGCCACAACAAAAGAAAGATAATGAATAATTGGAAGCCCTGAGAGCTGAGTAAGAAAATAAAAACTGGTTAATGTGACTGATTTAAGCTGTGTTTTTTAAATAGGGTAACAACTGTGTAACAATAGCAATATTTTTGTCAGAATCGTGTTTCTAAAAGTTTGTTTTTGTAATACTCATTTTCACCACAAGAGGATATCACCAAAAAGCAGAGATCAAGTCAATGTATTTTCACATTTAGTTCACAGATTTTTAAATTGTCTTCTTACAAATTTTCACATGTGAATCAAGTTGTTTGTCACAGATAATAAAACTACTTTAAAAAGCATTTCAAATTGTTAATATTAAAAAAACAGGAGAGAAAACTATTTATATTAGACTTTGAAAATCGATATCCATTGTTTTTTTTTTCCTAATTGCCTTTCAGAGTTTGCATCAATCTGTCAAATTAAAAGTAAAAACATTATATTTACCACAGTTCTGGAATTATACATTCAGCTTGAACTATTTCAAAACAAATACATTTGGTTTTATACACTTGATTTACATTTTATACTCAAAACATCACTCGGTTTTCAATACTTTGTCTCCTTGTTTTACCAGAGAGTCAATGCTTTCATTCACTGTTCTCTCCACATTCTTTGTAGTATCACCTGTCCTTTCTAACGTGGTTTGGTCGCTGAATTTTCGTCTGCCCACCTCCGATACTGCAGATCCAGCAGCTGCCCCAACGGCTCCACCTATCGCACCCCCCAAAAACACGCCGAGCACCAGACCAAGCAATGCACCTGCTATGACTACTTTGGGCACTTGTTTGGCAGTGGTCCCTATTTTCTCCCATACCGAGCTCTCAGCCACCATTTTGGCCCCTGCTTTGGCCCCAGAGCCCATTTTTCCCCACACTGGACTCTGTGCCACCTTCTTTGCACCAGCACCAATTCCAGCTCCAACTCGCATAGAGCTGTCAGCCATCAGTTTAGCTCCACTTTTGGCTCCAGATCCTACTTTTCCCCACACAGGACTCTGGGACAAATTCTTTGCCCCGGCTCCAATCCCAGCTCCTACACGCATGGAACTGTTTGCCACCGATTTGGCTCCTGAGCCAACTTTTTCCCACATGGGATTTGCTGCTGCTGCCTTTGCTCCTGATCCCACCCATGCAGTACCATCCAGCACTACTTGGGGGACTCTATCTCCTACTAGTTTGGACACGTGGCCAGCACCGGCTCCCACCTTTCCCCACACAGCACTATCGACCACCATCTTGTGGACATTTTGTGCTCCACTGCCAACAGTTCCCCACACAGGACTACCCTTTACCTTCTTTGCTCCCTCGCTGACCCAGACAGAGGAGTCTGACAACAGCTTAGGTAAATTCTTTGCACTTGACTCCATTCTCTCCATAATGGATTGGAGGAGAGAAGGGGACATGTTGGAAAGTGAAACAGGAGGAAGACTCTCAATATTCATGTTTTTTACACTCATCTCTGCCTCATCCCTTGTTTGCTCAATCTCATCTTCTCTCACTTCCTCTTCTGCCTCTGTCAGAGGCTCCATGTTGGAATAAAGTACCCGCCTTTCAGAGCTGAGCTGGCTAACGTCTCCTTGTCTGTCTTCCTCTAGGTTTCTCTTCTTTCTCTCCCTTACTATCTCCATCTGTCTCTGCCTTACTCTGGTCTCGGCCTCCTGAAAAGCGGGGCAAGAATAACACTGATCTCCAGCCTCCTTCACTGTCTGTTCCACCTTCTCTAGCAGCTCCGCCACATTACCCCTATCTCTTCCCTTCTTCATCACATGAAACCTGTCTCTGCATTTCTCAACAAGTTTTAATAAATCCTCACGCTGACCAGCAATGTAGGACTCCACACTCTCATTTCCAGCCTTCCCACTCTCTCTCAGTTGATCTGCGTAAGTAAAAAGGACAATAGTGTGTTTCTGTACTGCCTCTGGGCCAAAAACAGACTCAAGGGCCCCAAGTGCCTGCAGCTCTGTTTTTGCAGGCTGGTCTAAGGGGACGCACAGGAGGAAAGCATGAGGACCGGGACTCGACAAAGCCACACAGGATGAGATCTGAGCTCGAACCTCATCTGGAGATTTCTCTGAATTGAACCAGTCTGGAGTATCCACCACTGCCACCTGCAGGTAAAAAGAAGACACAATGCAGCATTAGACTTGACTTGTGGGAAATCAGCCAGATTGGACTGTTTCATAACAAAAAAAAATAGAGTGTTTGGTAGTTTTGGCAATGTGAAAGGAAAATTAAACTGTGCAGGAAAATAACATCTTTAAGACTTGCCCGTCTTCCTTCAACCAGAGCTTTCTTTTTTTCACACTCTTGAGTGATCGTTGTGAGGCTTTCCGGGCGTGACTCAAACTCCTCACGCCCCAGTATTTGATTGCCAGCTGCGCTCTTTCCTGCTCCAGATCGCCCGACCAGCACAAGACGCAGCTCTGGAGAGGATAAGGAGGATTGAGGGAGTGAGGAAGAAGAGGAAGCAAAACTTGGCGAGGGGGGGAAAGAGGAGAAGACAGGCGAATGAGGAGCAGAGGTTGGGGATGGCTCAGGGGATCTCTCTTCAGAGCTGCTGATTCTGTGGTGAACTGAAAACAATCAGGTGAAATTTGGAGTTAAAGACAGAAAATTAAATGATGAAAATTATTTTTAAAAAAACACATGATAGAAATAAACTTGTGACATTATATGAGTAAGTAAAATCCTGTGACATACAAACAGAGATGACTTTTGGAGATGATTTAGCCTCAGACATTTGTGAGAGTCTGGCACCATCTACATAGAAAAAACAGTAAATATAAGACCTCTTCATTTCCTACTTACATTCATTTTTTCCTCTATTTTTTTTCATTGAGAATTTGAGACAACATTCAGTACAAAAATGGGATCAAAGAGCCAGTTCGACTGACTTTTACCTGAGCTTAGCCTGAAACTGGGCGTCCTCTTCACCTGCCCGTCAGCGTGTGACTCTGAGTATGACTGTTGCTCCGGGACCGGAGTTGAATGAAGCCCGTTAGACACTTGGCTCATATCCACTCTTCCCTCCATCACATCCCTCTCATCATTTTTTCTTCTCTTTATGGTGATGCTGTTTTCATCCCCTCCATCAATACTGCTCAGTGTTTCTGTGTTGAGAGTGTGCTTTGAAGCGATCATCTCTCTCCTCTCCTCCTTTTGAGCTCTATAACTTTCCATAAGTTCTCGCTTTCTCTCTTTCACTCGTTTCTCCAGTTCTCTCTCTTGGGCTGTTTTTATGTAGTACACCCCATTTTGCATCACCATATTGTCAACCTGTTACATGAATAATACACAAAGAATATGTTTAGGATTGTCCCATACTTACATTTACAACCACAATTTCACATTTAATAGCACTCATTATTTCTGAAGAAATTCTTAATATCTTAAGAAACTATGAATGGTGGATGTTAAAAAAAAAGCTCATGTTAAACTGCATCATTGGCTTTGACAGTTAACGTCAATAATTTATGAAAGATATAAAATATATATAAACATTTATTTAAGAGCTGATAGTAAACTGAACTGCTGGCTTTAAGATTAAAGTTTACCAATAATGTGGTAAGGATGTGTAACATTATGTTTAAAAGGACTTTTTAGCTAAAAACATGAAAAAGTAGATAAAAGTGGAAAAAATGCATGAAAAAGAGTGAAAGGAATGTGCATAGTTGGAATTTTGGAAACGGGCCGAAAGATGCAAAATCTAGTGTCAGCTAAGAGCTAAACTGCAGGTCTTGACTTACGGCTGACAGCTCAGCTTTCCCACTTGGGCTTTTGTAATAGTTTCAAGGTACACAGGTGCTTTGTTATGCAAATACCTGACAAAAAAAATAAACTCATATTCCTGCTGTGAATGGCATCCTTTAGCCTGTTCAAACATAATTGACTGCCTGTGCACTGCCTGAGAACAAGTAAAATTCCTTTGCAAATGTGGAATATTTTGCAAAATAAGAAATGAATGAGAAAAGTGCTGGCAAGTCGTACTTGGGCTGAACTATGAAAGGAGCTAAGTTCCAAGAAACATGACAGAAAAATAACAACTTAGAAAAAAATTGAGAGGAACACTTGCATTTAATCTCCACCATAGAATAAATTTCATGCCAGTAAGGGTTATATTTTAATGATCCTAATTATTAACACCCAAACTGGTCTTGACTATGACTGGGTGTGATTGTATGATTGTGAAACAGGGTGTTGCTGGGAAAAACTACAACACACAACACAACAAAGACAAAGCTGTGACACACCAAAACAAAGTCTCATGTTCTGAAAATCTTCCAAAAGTTCTGACAAGGAAACAAAACATATGAAAAATGCAGGTATTTGTAATAACAAACTACATGTAGTCAGCATTATGTTATCAGATTATACAAAATAACCTTAATCAGCCTAGATTACATTTTTAAAAAATGTAATTATATTACAGTAATATTATCAAAGATTTATGATTGTATGTTACTAATACCTTTAAATGGTGATTGTACTTTTTTTTTAAATTCATGATAACCAATTTTCATTTTACCATGCCAGGTCTCTGTGACAGACTTGGCGATATAATCAGGAATATAAAGCTGTTTTGAAGGGGCTGCTGCTGTTAAAACCTTCCATCTTAAACAGCATCCCTTGCCATCATTACATTGAAAATGTGCAACACAAGAATATCTATGTCCACTTTTTGAAAGCAGAAAAGTGCAGTTAGTTATTGAAACTAGTGCAGTAGTTTCAATAACTTACTGCATCTTAAAGTACTCTGACCTATCCTTAAAAATGTGTGCGTGAACTCTACTCATGAAGCTCTTCTGTGTTCTGAGCAGACTTCCCACCTTCTCCAGCAGCTCATGGACCTGCTCCCTGTCCTGCCGCTGACGATTATTGATGACATGGTATCTCCCTCGACAGCGCTCAATTATCTGCCTCAGGCCTGGGTGCTCTTTCTGCAGGTAGTGCTGTGGAAAACAATTCAGATTTGCAATGAGTTTTCTCTCCCCTGCTCTTACAGCAGCGGTGGATTAGTCCAAATGGATAAAGTTATAGGTGAAAAGTTCTGTGAGGACGCCTGAGGGTGAGGCAGTTTACACAAAATGATGTATCATTGTTTGAAAGCAGTTATTACTCTATTCCTGTGTCTTTATGTAATAAAACTGGTCTTAAAAATAAATACAAAAAGTTTAAAATGCATCCGTCTAAATAAAATGTTAAAATCTGTTAAAACTGACAAATGGATCAAGTAAAGCATTTTATTTGTAGAGTACTGATTGCTGAGGCTTTTGTATTACAAAAGGTAAGATTCTCTCCTACATTTTTAAAGAGTGTATGGTACCTTAGTGTAAACAAGGCTTTCAAAATACTAAATCATGAGGACTTCTAATTATATATTATTAACTCAGTGTGCATGATTCTAATACCTCCACTTTTCTTCCCATTAGGTAGTCTCCACAGGTCAGCAGAACCAGGGTGTGATCCAGCACCCCCTCCCCAAACGTTTCCTCAAGCTCTGCAGGCACACGACCCTCCATCTACGAACACCAAGGAAATAAAGAGTAAAATTTGTTTTTAAAGCCAATATTGGGACTTGCTGAATTCTTGGTAAAAGAAATGAAAACAAATTTATACTTTCAAAACCAAAAAGATGAATGACTACATGAGCAAAGGAGGATAATGCCAAAACACCAGTGGAAGGATAAACAGGACTACAACTAACCTCTGTGAACTGGCTAACAGGTACCAGCAGCAAAAAAGCATGTGGGCCTGGTGCCAACAGCGTCATTGCTCGCTCTGTTTCCTTTCTGACGCTGTCCTCCATCTTGCCACCGGCCCAGTACCATCTCGGTGCCTCCACCAGGGACACATTTCTGCCATCAGAAACGCCCTGTCGCAGCTGGCAGCTCCTTGTGGCACTTGAAGACATATGAGACAGCTGCCCCAGGATAGTGTCTGCTGATGATGTCTTTCCACATCCAATGTTCCCCAAAAGAACGAGTCTGAGCTCTGGGGGAGAGGATCCATAGCTCCCTCTTATGTGTTCACTCATACTTAAGATGGAAAGTGAACACAAGCAAAATGTGGTGTGAGATTGTGTGTTCATACATTTGGCTCAGACCAAAAGTTTGTCTACAGACTGAAATGAAGATGAAACAATAAGCAAATAACACTGGAAAAACTGAGTATTGGACAGGTTGGGTAATCATTTAATCTGACTTTTGATGTGTGGACAGAGTGATTTCTAAAAAAAAATCATGAATGTTGTTATGGCTGTCGTGCCAGTTTCATCGATGACGTGTTTGATAGCCTCTCTCCTCTGACTGTGTCCTGCAGTGAAAAGAATCAGATTTCTTTTCTATGTATTCAATCCATATGTTCTCCTGCTGTACATGATTAAACAAGAACAAAGATGATTGATAATAGCTCTGCTCTTACATGAAGCTGTCATTTCACTTTAATCCTCTGTAACTGCATCCCTTTTTGCGTGATACATCACAACTCGCCAGTCCTGTCCAACTAGATTCTACCTGAACTTTATATCTGGCTGTTATGCAAACTGGCTCAAAAACACATCTACCTAAAAATGTACACAAAATAAAGACCAGACACATGCCGACACAAAGCAGTACAGTGTTTTATAAAAACTGCACACCTTTGGCACAAGGGTGAAAAGCAAAATTTAGATTAAACTAAAACTGAAAGTAAAGAGTATGACTAGATGACAAAAGACAGTTTTGTCTATTGAAAGCTTACAAAATATTCTTAAAACTAGCCTACATGAAGCTTATTATAAAGCATTATGGCACATATTAGACTGATGTGTAAATCCCTTGTCACCAGAGCAATATGGCCAAGAAACACAGTGGGATCACTAACAATCTAGTTAAACTCTAACTTTAATTTTCAAATAACTAGTGCTAAGGATGCCTTAATTTAGTAAACAAATGTGTGATTCAAACAATAAAAACATACTTACTCAACAGTTTGAAGTCTATGGAGCTGCGTTCATGTACTGTCTTCTCTGTGTGCGCTGTTTGTCAGTTGGCACTGAATGTGCCTCATCCAGACAACTTCAGTACATGTTGACTAATAAAAGCTGCCTAGGCAAGTGAAGTTTGTCTTAGGGAGCTGCCACCACTCCCAATTTTGAACACTTGCACACATGAACACACTACTTTTTTTGGCACACACAACAGGTTTCTTTGTCTGCAGGCTGCAAAGCATTCCAAGATAGGGCGGAGGAGGAGTATCCTGGGGCACATGTGAATCATTCTACCTGGTTTTACCTACCACACCTACAAAGTGTCAAAACTGATGTGGATAAGCTTCAGGGTTTACCTTGTTAAGATCAACAACTGTTGAATTATGCAAGTTAATAAAATGATATGCTGCAGCTGCAGACCCTAAACAGGAAGGAGGGCATGTCATAGATATACATCACATGAAGTTTAAAATGCAAGGTAAATCAACAAGAAATGCCACTTTGCTCGTCGTATGGATGGCATTCACTAAATATCACTTTCCTGAAGCCTCAAGTTTAAAGTTTTCTAAACTTGTACCCTTAGTATCGACACACAATTCCACAGGTGTAATATTTTTTATATTTTTAGCACTATCACAGAAACATAATAGATCTTATTTTAAAACTAACATGTGATAACATTTCATAATGAGTGATTTAAGTGCTAACCTGTTGTCAATTATTCATATTTAAGTACTGAAAATTACGCTATGATGGTATTTAGCTTAAAAGGAGTTAAATACTCCTAGTATGAGGGGTTGGATGTAAAAATCCCATAAACCGTCAACAACATTTAAAAAAAGATGAATGCATTAATGGCTGCTCTAAGCTTAATAGATTATGTTGTTGACCTCACAACAATACACTGAGTTTTTAGAGAAAAGAAGAGATCTCTGTTTTGACTAGTCATATCTATCAAATGTGATTATTAGACCAGCTTAAATAAAGTTATATTCCTAAAAATGAACTTAAAATGAAAATTAAAATGGTATTTTCTCACTTTTTATTATTGAGCTATCCCATCACTTAAGAGACTAACGAGTCATCTATGTGCTCTCTGACCAAAAGCACTGTACATAGCTGAAATAATAGAAATGTCACTCTAAATGTGTCCAGTGACACAGACAGAATGTATGGTCAGGAAAACAAATAACAAAATTCAGTCCCTTTCTCACAGCTTTAAACTTAACAACCAACACAAAAAGGGGTTTTGCATATTAAAGTAAACTTACTTATTTGAGATCAAACAAAACTATATTTATAGTGCAAACAAATATTCTTTTAGAAAAAAATAGATATCAAAGTTGTCTTTTGTAAGTGTAAACTAACCCACAGTGTCTTTTAGTATTAGCACAAACTGTGTACTGCTAGTGGAGTCTTCATCATCACTCATATCCCAGGCATCACATAGGCAATGTTTTCCAGAGTGGAAGTCTAATGAAGAAAATATGAGGACAGTTGTTTCCTCCTCAACATGTTACATATTTTTCATTTCCCTAATGAGCATGTATGTACATATATGCAAAGTGTATGTGGTATAAACACATATCTTACCTGTGTGTGTTGTGTGCAGCTTCTCAGCTCTGGTATCTCTGCAGTGAGGCAGATTAGAGGAGCCAGGGCACACAGCAAGGAGTCCAAGAGCAAAGAAAAACTACTTGACATACTCACCATTTTCTGCAAAGCACAAAAAATGGCAATTATTGTTCTTATATGCAGTAAATATACTTTATGTTTTCAAGAGGCTAATTAAACCCATCTTTCTTGATCAGTAGTAGTCATCTAGAGATACAAACTTGTGTCAAAACTGGAGCAAACAAACCAGTCAAGTGCTGTGAGTTCAGAGACTGAAATATTTTATGGTGTAAAAATGTCCTCAGATTTTTCCTTAATATGTTTTGTTGCACAAATTGTAAAAGAAAGTGTTTCATTTAATAAACCCTGTTTGTTTTTACGATAGTAAAAGTGTCTAATGCACACCTGGTAGACAGGTGGAAAAGAAATCAAACCATGAAATAGAACAAGTTGTAACCTTTAATACTATCAGAAACAACTTCTTTTGAACTAAATAAATTGAAACAACATTTACCTTTTGGTTCTAATTAATCAAATTGGTAATGTTTTGGTACATTTTTTAGCTCCAGGATGCATTTTGGCACTTCCTTCAAACACACAAATTGTACTTAATTATTTTATTCCTATTACACTCATTAATGCTGGGCTTTCCTAGTGGTAATGTAGCCTGGTTAACCTTAAACCTCCTGGTAAAGTGAGTATTCAGTAATCTCCATTCATAGTATTTGCTCTCAAATATGCAGTAATGTCCTCAGCTTGATGTCAGCTTGAATTAGATGAAGAACATCCAACATTATGAGTTCATGAACAACATTTAGGGTTACATCATGAATTGAAAGAATAATATATGAAACATAAATGTGTAGTTTACTTTAAAGCACAGCCTTTTTGTTACTCATGTAATGCACTCACAACATCCAAGAAAGTATCTCTTACCAGTTTCAATCAGAAATCAAGGAAAAAACATTACTTTCTACTCACCTTTGTCTCTTGAAGATGCTGTCCAATCAGGGACAAGGACTCCCCCAGCAGATGGAGGTGAGCTGCAGCACTGACAAGATCCTGGTCAGAGCAGCTGGGACTCCTGGATATGGATCTGAGAGTGTCCCAGGCTGAACCAGGGGGACTGCACATGGAGCTAATGGGACTGTAAGTGTCAGTCATTGGGCAAGATACCATGGGAGCAACTACAGAGCCCACTGTCAAAGCTGTCACTGCACTAGGAGAATGTATAAATGAAGGCCCTCGGGTTGCTGGCGTGGCAGGAGGGGTAATAGTTCCGGTGAGGGAGCAGTCTGCCATGTTGTGCTGGTTATCAAGATACACCCAGTACTCTAACATGGAGCTTGGACATGGCTAGGAGAGAATGAAAAGTAGAAAAATGATGATGAGGAAAAGTCAGAGCAGAAATTAACTTGAACAAGTTACAGGACAATTACCTGATCAATGTCGCCCTCTGCTGTACAAAATGAATGCAACAGCTTGTCATGGATATCCTGGAAAAGAGAGTTTTCATATTAGTCATGAGTAAATACAGGAGAGATGAAGTTATTAATGTTCTTACAATCCTAACGCCCACAGAGAAACTTGACAGAGTAAAAGGTTTTAAATCATATGTTCTTTTCCCATCCCATCTATTCTCTAACCTCTTCCTCCCCTCTTCTTCCCCATCTGTCTTGTGGCATACAGACTGGATACGCAGAAACAAAGTTGGAAGACCCTGCTCCATATGGTTCAAGCAAACATTCAACATTACCTGCAATATAAGTGTAGTCATATTATAGAAAAGATGATTATGTCTTAATCTCATAAAGTTTCCTTTCTGCACCTTTAGATCGCATTAGCATCGTCAATCAAAAACATTATATAATAAGTCATGGCAGTTCCCACAGAAAATTTGCTCACCAACTGACTGAGACAAAACCTATTACACCGTGATGGATTTGTGAGAAGTACAACAGAAACCCCTTCAGCTATCTGTTAGACGATTAACAGACTCACTTACAATAAAATCACCTTACCAGAGTGTTGTCTCTTCTTGTTGAGCAAGCAGTTAAGTTCCTGAAAAAGGTTGAAAAAAAAGGTAATCATGCCTGGAGCTGGGATCTGATAACTGCGCAACTGATTAGAAAAAACACAAACCTTATTTCAAAGATAGGTATTTAGCCAAACACTAAATCTATTCGTTGCATAACAAACCTGAATCTAAGAGTTTTACAGAGGCCTTATGTAGAACAGCAAGTACCAAACCATACTCTATGCATATTAATTAGACACACAAACAGCCAAAACTGTCAAAAGGTTGCACAAAGTAACAAAAAGAACAGTTCAGAGTTCAAATATCTGCAGCGAGATAAACCTCTGGCATGCACAAAATACAATACTGATGCCAATGTATCAATAACGTGTTAAGAAAGTATATCATTATACTTGTCAGATTACTTATTACAACTGCTGACACTCTTAATGTTTAATAATCGACAATTTCTCCAACTTTACTCTAACTGCTACTGAAGTCACCTTGTGAAGTTTCTTGGTGCTACACTCTTCAAAGTTTGAATCTGGTTCCACCGATTCCTCCTCATCCACTGCTAAGTTTTTGTAAGACCTTTTCTTCTCTGTTTGGCTGCATCTGCTCATCTTGTCTGCTTCGTCATCCATCTACACAGCCAGGGAGGAGAGGGACAGTGATCCAGCAGCAAGAACACGACTGAAGTATGAGCTCCACCTGTGATTTGAAAAAAGGCCTCAATGGTTTGAGGAAAC
>JAPZDY010000020.1:18712060-18726583 GCA_029783645.1 Ctenochaetus hawaiiensis | reverse complement strand
TCCTCCAATTCCTCCTCATCCACCGCTAAGTTTTTGTAAGACCTTTTCTTCTCTGTTTGGCTGCATCTGCTCATCTTGTCTGCTTCATCATCCATCTACACAGCCAGGGATGAGAGGGACAGTGATCCAGCAGCAAGAACACGACTGAAGTATGAGCTCCACCTGTGATTTGAAAAAAGGCCTCACTGGTTTGAGGAAACCTTAACCTTAGGATTACCATTTAGGAGCAAAAGCAACATATGAAATGCACTTACAGACTGTGTGGTTACTGTGGCTTCTTTAAAGCCCATTTACACGGTGTGAGAACAGTCTAAATGATAAGTTGAATAAAGGTTTAGTAAGAGCAGAGAAAATTCACCAACAACCACTTTGAAAACCGAATATAATTTAGACACACACATGACAAAAGATGTAAATTAAGGCTCATCTGTGATGACAACTTTCCTTATTGCGGCAAAAAAAACAACTGATAATCACTTCTAGATAATAGCTGAAGGTTAATTTCGAAGCAAATTTAGCTGATGACGCTGCCCCAACCTCAACAACAGATACAATGTTTAATAAAAGAAAAAAACTAGGTTAAACCCAGCCCTTTACTGCAGAATTATGTTCATCTTTAAGAACAAATCATCTCTAACTTGGTGATGTAACCTGTAAACCCAGCACTGACTTAGCGGCGGAGTTAGCAAAGACCGAATCTTAAGGATAACTTAACTTTAAGCTCGTATCAACTAGCTAACTTTAGAGAGACAGTATGGACTATTTACAGTCATATTGATATAAAAACAATCTGGTGTTCTGATCAAGGATTGTATGTTAAAGTGATAGAGTGCAGTCGAGCTTTAATATAACAAAGACCAACTGTGTAAACTGCGCAGCAAAGTTAGCTGACCGAAGAATGTGGCTAACCAGGCCAAAACACAGGTGAGGGAGAGCACAGATGAAACAAACTTGGTACTGTCTATGTACTGGTACCGACACACTCAAAAGTGTCTTCACCTAACTCCTATTCATTAATTGCAACTTAATTCTACTAAATCCTCAGTAAACTATAAAACTCGACACATATTTTTCAATAATTCATGAACCCGAAGTGTTTCAACCTAAGGGACAGCATTTCTTCCAGTAGATAGACGTTGCCCAAAAGTCAGGCTCTGGACCAGGGCATGAAGTTTTCCATAACATTTTGTGTTATTCTACCTTCACCTCCGCTTTCTTTACTTTACAGCCAGTGTAGCGCATATTTTGACACTCACGTTACTTCCATCCTAGTTGTTTAAGCCCAAATACCGACCGCACCTAAGATTTAAAAATCACCAGTAACCCAATAAGACCAGCTGCTGAAAAATCGTCTGTGACCGAAAGATGAATCACTCCGTGTTTCCAATCAAATTGCCGAGCTTCCGGCTGAAAAAATGGGGTGCCCATCACAGTTTCAAAACGTTTTCGGGTTTAAAAGACAACGTTTTTTTGCAGACTCTCTCTTAATTACTAAGTTGCAGGTACAGTAACATCTGCGGATATTAGGGCATGTGTTTCAGTGGCAACTGAGGCGTGGTTGAACTCTTAACTGGCCAAGTATATTTAACTCAATACCCAAAAGACAAGACAAATTTCATGTCAAAATAAACACAATAGCCCTTTCCTCTCAATGTAGACCAACCTCAGACGATCTGAGACGGCTCATGCTTTACACTGCACTTTGCTAAGCTGCAGTTCTTCTAAAGGCCACTAGATGCTGCTGTAAAACACGTTACCTGTATCGGAGCGACCGAGAGACACCCTTAAGGTCTGCCTGCACACAATGAGCTGTAAAGTGACTAAAGAAGACTGCTATCAAAGAAGGCTTCCTGTTTTAATACTCCAGATTTCACTTCTAGTTTATGGGATGAAACAGGAACAGTTCGAGGTCCCCTGCGAGCAAATGTGTGTGACTGTGTGTTAGTGTTGGTTGGGTAGCCTAAACTTGGTCTTAATCTGTAAAAACATAAAACCAGGGTTTCCTTTCAGCAGGAAGGGATGCTAACTTGGGAGCAGCGATGGAGAAATCTTTGTTATATCATTAACTTAATTAAAATGTATTTTATGTGTTGTTACTAATGACAACAACAATAATATTTTTATTAACAAGAAATCATAACATAAAACTCGTCACGTCTGTCTGCGGTGGAGTCACCTACGCGCCATGTCTCGCGCTTAAGTCGGTCACGATCTGAAAGTAGGACGGAAAAGGCTGCTGAGTCACGTTTAGCGCTTCTCCTTTGTGCTACCCCCTCCCTCTCTGAATTTCTGCTGAGTCATGTTAGACTCCAGTGAGAGTTTACTGATTTGATCGATTAACAATTAATCATGCAGGCCGCAGTAGAGCAGGGACACTTCTTCACATGAAATTATCCTTTTAATATTTTGATACAGGGAATAAAATTTTCACTATTTTAAATTAAGATTTCACCAGACATTTCGCACAACATTTGTACAACAGCTTAAAATAATATTGTTTAAAAATGTTTTTTTTCATGTGGTTGTTACAGAGTGGGAGTAATTACATTTTATGGCCAAAGATGTGGAGACAGCTTGTACTTATACTTTTATGTATGGCCCCTTTTTTGGTAGTTTGGCACCTTTATTTCACTTGAGAAAAATCTTTATGTTATAGCACCCTAGCCATATTTTCATCAAGTCATTTTTTTAATTATAGCTGAGGAGTCACAAATTTGCCGCAAAAGGTTAAACAATCTGTACAACGTTTCCCCTTCTTTAATCCTCAGATCATAAACCCTATTGTGTGTGTTTCCAATTTCTTTTTTTACCAGCTGTGTACGAATTCCCTTGACCGTTTTAACATGGACATGAACATGAACTTGTGCTCAAAGGGAGGTCCATAAAAGAAAAGGCTTGAGGTAAGTATGAACCCCATGACCCAACACCTTTGCAAAGACTATCAGCTGCAGGCCTGTTATCAACCATTATTATTGCCTGACTTAACTGATACTGCTCTTTCAGGTTTAAAATTCTGTGGAAAGCCTTTACATAAGAGTAGAAGCACTAGTGTTAATGATGTAATGTTCAGGTGTCAGCATACTCCCGGCAACGTAGTGTTTGTTCCTGAAACAGTAATGAAGTACAGTTTATGGGCCCAACACTTATGCAAGTGATTGCAAAGTCATATACATTATGTCACAGTCACCAGTGGGCGTCAGATTAAGTGTCCAACCAGAAAGTTAAGAACAATTTGACTATAGAGTCATATAAATATATAAATCCAGCCTTGTTGGTCTTTGTCCAGGAAAGGATGTTCATTGCACAAATAGTTATAATTTAAAAAGCTGAAGTGTTGGCTGGATTTGTTTTGTGGTTACAAAATGATGTGAATCCAAATTGTTGGTTTAAATTTTCATCAATAATAGTGTAACTTAAATCCTAAAGGATTTTAGCAGTAGTTTTATGATTATTTTTTTAAAAAGTGAACAAAATCATTGTAAGCTGCATGTTTCACATTCCTACAAGGTGAAACAGGTAAAGTAAAGCACATTTCTGCTTTACTTTCTCATTATTGCCTCCTGTGCTGCTGAAACTTCTTCCTCTCATGTAAGCAATCGTAGGCTTATCTCTCAACAAGTGGTTGATCTTGTTCGTGTTTCTGACGAAATGATCACTGCTGGCGCATGATACAAGCATGGTGTTTTTTTTGTTCCATTAGTCATTGCCACACACTCCTTCCTCTCCGGGCTCAGAAATTCACACGGTCATGGTTAGAGTCGGCTCCTCCTCTCGTCTCGTCAACTTAGGAATTCCAAAGCTGCATCGTCATGTTTAGCGCTCAGCCCTCCTCCTTCTGGTTTTCCAGGGCAGTACTAAAACTTCCTTACTCATGTTAAGTCCCATGGTCCCTCCCCCTGAACTTCTCCCATTTGCTCCCATAGTTGCTGCATCATGTTAACTCTCAGTCCCTCCTACTGTTTTTTGCTGAAGTTGCCATATCATGTTTAGCTGTGGTTTTGTGATGCTGGGTTCCTGTTTTCGCTCAGCTGTTGGAGGGAGGAGACAAAGGGGAATCGGTATAAAAGGAGGCGAGGACTGTTGGCACAGAGAACAAACTGTACTGGACATCCAGAGAGAAAACTGAGCTGCTGAGAATCTGGAACGAAATACCAAACCTGCAGGACCCTCTCCTAATCGGTGAGTACAGCTCTATATTTAAATTCTTATTTTTGCCACTCTTTGATTTTTATTTTCATCATCTTTCCTTGACATTTCATAGCTCTTGAATCCCAATATGATACTAGTGATCATGCTGGAAGATGGTTTATGTCCTGCAAAAACACTTCTCTGACATCTTCACTTTTTTAGGGCAACAATGGAGACAGAGAAGAAGACTCAGACAACAGCAGAGCAGATTACTGACAGGTAAGAATGCGCTGCTGTGATTTAATTCCTCTAAAACTCATTCACATTTCCCCTCTTTACAATAATCATTAATGAAATGCACCCAGGTTAATATGCTCAAACTGTCAAGTATTGTAGAAATCAATAAATGCACATGAGTTAGGATGATCTCATTTGTGTTGGTGCTGCAGCATCCATAAGTAGGTTTGTAGTGCACTATGTCCTGACTTTACGTTTGAGCTTGTAGAGTTTATCAGCTGCACCTTGCCTACATTACATCACACAATGTATCTTCTACACTCTGGAGTCCTATACTTTGCTTTTTATGTTCATTTCATGCCAACAGCACTTCTCTCACCTTTTGCTCTTTTATGTCACTTGTGTCAAACCCGCATGTGACCAAAGTACCTGTTTCTTTGTGCAGAGATCTGTCAGAACAAATTAAAAAGGTGACAAAAGAGAGTCACGTCAGGGCAGAAAACACAGAGCTGATGCTGAGCTTCCAGAGGGGAAAAGTCTCAGAGCCACAGTACAAGGTAATATAATACAGCCTTATACATTTCCAATCAATTTTCAGTGAATCTATTTTTTTCATCAGTTTTTTTTTATGCTACTGTGATGTTTTTTCTAATGCTACTTCTCCTTCTCTTCCTCAGCTCCTCCTGTGCTCACTGTATGAGATCTACCAGGCTTTGGAGGAAGAGCTGGACAGGAACTCGGACCACCCTGGTGTCGCCCCCATTTACTTCCCGGCTGAGCTGGCCAGGCTGGAGGCCATCGAGAAAGACCTGGAATACTTCTATGGCCAGGACTGGAGAAAGAAGACTGTTGTTCCTGCAGCTACAAAGAGATACTGCCACAGACTCCGACAGGTATGTTTCCTTGTTTCATACAGGAAATTACACGCAGTTTCTCTGCTGTTCGATTCTGAAATAACACTCCTAATCCCTGTTTTATTTTTCAGATTGGTAAAGAAAACCCTGAATTTCTGGTTGCCCACGCTTACACCCGTTACCTTGGTGACCTGTCTGGAGGGCAGGTTCTAGGTCGAATTGCCCAGAAGTCCATGGGGCTGAAGGGCAGCGATGGTCTGTCGTTCTTTGCCTTCCCTGGTGTGTCCAGCCCCAACCTGTTCAAACAGCTGTATCGCAGCCGGATGAACAGCATAGAGCTAACGGAGGAGGAGAGGAACGGCGTGCTGGAGGAGGCTGTCAGAGCGTTCGAGTTCAACATTCAGGTACACAGTGATGATAACTGGACAGAGAAAATTGGCGTAAAACAACTAAAAGATCAAAATTTAAAAATTCTTCATTAAGCAGCAGGCAGCTGATGGGAAATCTTTCTTTGTTTTACAGGTCTTTGATGATTTACAGAAGATGCTGAGCGTCACTGAAAGTTGTTCAAAGCACTCCAGACCAGTAAATACATTCTGGGCCGATGGAACCATTATCAAAACTTTCCCGCTGCTCAGGATGGTTCTGGGACTTTTTGTGGCTCTGGCCACAGTCAGTATGGGAATCTATGCTCTTTAGAGAAGACACACAACAAGAAATACTATGTATTTTCTGTTAAGGTTTTAAGATATTTACTTCAGTATTGTAGGGTTATTTAAAAGCCTTACTTCTTTATAATTTTGTAAGATTTTAATGGTCTGTAAATAACAAATACTGTGCAATATTGTTTAAACTTAACTAAGAATCATTTATGCTATGCATTCATGACTAACGATATTTTTTTAACTAAACACAATTTTCTGTCTAAACCAGTATTAAAATGTGCAATATGTGTTCTCAATACTGTAAATATGTCACCTTTTTAATAAATTTTTTGATGGAAGGAAGCACTCTTCTCTCTAGTGTTTGTCTCCGCTTTAGTGGGCTCTGTTCATATTTACTCTTTTCTTGCAACGGGTACAACACTGGTGAGGTTCAGGGTCCAGCTGTTGACATTTGCTCTAATATAACATTTGCAGGCACATGTATTCAAACACGTGCCTGCTGTTTATTTGGCCCTTGGTGTAAAACCGGTTACTAGAAAAAAAAAAAAACTTAAGAGATGTTGCCCAGTCCAGTCTCAGGGTTTCACTAGTGATGAACACAATGGCTTATGGGGCTTATAAGTAAAAATAATATAATAATAATATAATAAATAATGCATATAATATATATTTTAAATAAACAAGTATATTAATAATAATAACAGTAAGTTTTTTTTTGTCTTTTGACTTACCATGTTTAACATTTCATCAGCTAAAGTCACTAAACAGTGTTTTTATGACTGCATCCTGCCATAAGCAATTTTGATAGTATTCATGTAAGATAAAAAAGAGCTATTATTAAGTCCATCAATGAAAGAAACATGTTTTTTTTGCCACGGTGGCCTCCTCAGTTTAAGCACATAATAAATAGACAACAAATTATAATTGCGTAAAATTTGGTATTCACTTTTATTGTGATTTCATGATTTTCCTAAAACACGTGCGGCAGTGGCACGTTATAAATTAAAACACAAAATGATTGTTAACAGCAGCCATTGCAGATTTCTGGCTTCCTCCTAGACCTATGCCATAGTGACACAAATCAGTGCAGTGCTGGTATCTGTCTCCTCTAGATGACAACTAAAATGAAAACCAAAAAGTAAATTCAGAGATGATTGTACTTCACAGGAATTGGCTTCCCTCAACCTTAAAGGCACAGCAGTCTGAGTAAATCAGAAATGTCCTCTTATCGTCACTGTACTGTCCAAATCTTAAAAAGATGTAAATATGCTTTACATTCAAGACACATTCCTTTCTAATGCAGCTTTCTTTCATTACAAAATAAGAATCAGATAACACCCATCAATTGTGAAAAGGGTTAAAGCAGTTTGTTTGAGCAGAACCAGGAGCTCTGGAAATGCATCACTTGCTGTAAGAAGGCCAACAACACGAAACAAAACCCAACAGCTTCAAACTTGAAAAAGAGAGGTAACTACAAGAAAGCTTACAACTAACAGGATTCACAACTTCACTTCGACATGCCCATCTCTATCCACAGTCCCTTCAGAAAAATCACACACATACACACACGTAACAAAACTCACAATCATATACAAAATCCACAAGCTACAGGGTGCCACATGAGGGGTATTTCGAAGGTGCTTTGAGGGGAATTGCACAGCATATGTTGTCTTTGTAAATGTCACTGACAGTAAACAATGAAAAGGATACACCAGGGACTGATTTCTCAAATATAACAAAGAGCACAAACTCAAGGCAAAGCAAAGGAGAGCATTCATATTGTGGAAAGGCAACAAACAGATCCACATTAATAAAAGCAGCTTCAAGGAAAAATTAAAAAAAAAAACTACAGCAGAAACAAGACCTTAAACAAATGAAAAAATTAAATCTCAAAAAAAAAATCTTCAAAGGCTGAAATTACACCACTTTTATCTTTTATGGTGATGTAGACATGAATGGTCACTGGACCTGGACCTCATCATATTTCTTTGTTCAAAAAAAAAAGTTTTTTTTTTCTGTGTTTTGAAGATTGCATATTAAGTGGGTTCATTTGAAAAAACACAGTAACTTTACTCCATGTTTTCACTGATTTTTAGGACAGACAATGATGCCCATTTCAGTAAGGAAAATTTTCTGCATTTTTCCAGGGATATTATATATTGCACAGTATGTCTAGAAGGGGGAAGTAAGTATGTTGGTGACATGCTAGTAATACCATAGAAATTAAATTAGCTTGTCAGTTATACAAAAGTAAAATTACTTTGCAGTAATATTTTGCTACGTGTACAGCTTTCCATTGTCTTCATCTAATTAAATTTGGCACACTGTCCTATTGCAAAAGGCAAAAATTTTCCAAAAGCCCAAATGGGTGCATATCAGACTGAAGCAATGTACTGAAGAGCACAGTTTTCAATATCTGTCTGCACCCTAAAACACTCTCCAAACACCTGCATAATGCCACATGACCTTGGCTACCTGTCTGAACAGCTAGGACAGTTTCGGCTAAAAAGGTGCAGAACTTTTAGGCAGGAGCGGCCAACACAGGGCTGCTCAGTTGGTTTCGTAAGAGGACAGCAGGGCTGCATCTACCGGCTCCATGCAGGAGGGGCAGGTGAAGGATCGCATCAGCCAGGGGTCGATGCAGTCCACGTGGTAGATGTGAAGGCAGGGCAAGAACCGAATGGGGTCACTGTACTCAAAATCCATCATGCAGATTACACACCTGTAGGAGAGAGAAAGCGTCAGTCCTTCATCTTGAAGTATGAAGTGTGTTAAATTAGGTCAGGTAAATCACTTTTACAGATTTTTTTGAACACATGTGGACTATTATACAATACAGTACAGAGTACAGTATACTGTCCAGAGTTATTGTTAAAACTTAATGTATTAAATAAACCCATTCCAACGTATTAATCAACAGGCTCAGGGTACAGTTTTATTTACAAATGGTTCTAAAATTAACTAAATCAATTGTGTTTCATGAGTAAAAAATGATAGTTACACTACAAGAGAAAAACACAAAAACAAAGGAAACAATGATTTTTGCTGACTTTACACTCACTCTTTAACTTTCTTGTCAGAAGGGTCAGAGCCTGGGTCAAAGATGCCTCTGGGCAGGTGCTGGATGAGACCAATTCGCTGTGCAATGCGGACCTGCTCCTCCTCTGTCAGCTGGCAGGCCAGACGGCTCTCACCTGGTGTGGGATGGTACACTGGCACCGGCTGGGTACGCTCCTGGAAAGGGAGTGTTTTGTAGACAAAGGATTTCTGAAACATATCCTACTATTGATGTTAGCCAAACTTATCATGTCAGTTTAGTGATTTTTAATGTATTTTGGGGGACAAAAGACACATCAGAGCTCTTTTCCTTTTGTCAACACCAGAACAAAATGTAGGATTCTTTTTTTATTTCTTGGATATGGGTAAATATATATTTGCTCTGTATGTAAAGTTATAGTTAACTTATAGTATGATTTGACGCTTTATATATATATATATACATATACATATATATGTATATATATATATAAAATTGACCAGACTTGCAGGTAGGGATGGATGATAAAAACCACAGTTGTGTACTGATATTATTGGGAATTGTGATTGTTATATTATTTAAAGGTATAGCTCACGTGTTGTCTGTGTGATAAATGCAGTAAGTTGTATTATAGTTATTTTAAAAAAAACATAACCAAAAAAAAAAAATCTGCGTAGCTCCAAGCTACAAAACTTTGCAATTTCAGAAAATAACTCAGTAAAAGTCAGATCGTCAACAAGCAGCATCGTCCGGGTTTCCTTTTTTTCAATTGGTTTTTTTGGACATTACTGCAATTGGTGCATCAGTTCTGAGAGGTACAACTACAACAGCCATTATAATCTCTCATTTGTAGAAATTATGTCAATGTCATATTAAAAGTACTAGGTGACATGTTTTTAAATCCCCGGAGCATGTTTATCTTTAGCCCAGCAGCTTACTTGGTAGGGAGGGGGCGGCTCTCCGGGCAGACTGCCCCCCTCAGACTCATTCAGCAACGACAGGTCATCCGCACCTTGTGAAAACAGACAGTTCCCCATTGAAGTGAGACCACCAGGAGAGGGTCCACTTCGTCCTGAGGGTGACAGACACTTTGCAAGCGTTAGCTGGAGCTAAGCTAACTAGATAACGTTTGGACGCTTTGGCTTGACGTTAGCTTAGCTAGCTATTAGCTGTTAGTTTTTTTTCATTCCTTGGAGAGCTTGACAAAAAGTCGACAGAAAGAGCGATGTCGCTATCCTGACGGACTTCTGAACTACTCGGTGGTCAGTTAAACGAACAGTGACATCGACTTAAACCGTCAAAACGAGGTGCTCTACGCGTTTGCTTGTGAGCTCGCTTATTGTGTTTACAAAAAACACAAACCGGAAAATCGTCATTACACCGGAATTCTGTCTGTCAACATTCTAATAATGCGTCAATAGGTGGCGACAACGCTCCAACTGGTAGCAGCTCGCCATTCAACAATAACAACAAGAAGAAGAATTCTACCTAGGTCTCCGGCGTGCACTTAAGTGTAATTAACAACGTCTCCGTTTATCGCTGTTGAAAGCAGTGTTTGTTTGTATGGATGTTATTGTTTTGTTTTTATAGTTTGTCGGTGGAGAAAATCTCAGCTTCGTTTTTTCTTCCAATAACCCTGTCTTGTCTCGTCCTACATCGTTTCCGTCCTATTCTTGTTTGAGTTAAAGGAGGTTAACGGTACAGTTTAGAAATGGTAAGAGACAGAGGCAGCCGACAGTAGCCTAACGATACCTTAAGGTTAACTTACAGTATATTTTTGTCTTATTTATCTCACTGTAAAAATGAGTTCGTACCGTGACAAAATAATATAACATTAGTGTTTATATGCTTTGGATAGCTAATTGCTAATTCTCGTGGCTTGTACTGGATGTGGGCGGTGTGACGTTGTTTTGCCGATGCCTATATCAGATACACAGTGCATACTTTTTCCAAACCTCACACACGCCATAGTTTTAAATGCCATCTTGTGTTACGATTAACCTCCTGATTTTTCCAGGACCATTGCAGAGGACATAATCATGATGTCCTCAGTAGTACCCCAAGGCCCTTAACGCAAAGACTAAGTTAGTCAGACCAGAACAAGGCTGGACATGTTTGGATATTAGGAGGAACTAATGTCAGTCTTCGTGCATTTAGGCCGCAGTATCTCCACCATTTCCACCACCACCTCCTCCACCACAAACTGGAAACCAGCTTCTTAAAAGCAATCCTACACCTAAGCCTGGACATGCTGCAATACCGTTTTTTCCTAAAGAGAGCCCTCCAGTCCAAGAGACAAGTCCCTCATCAGAGACGCTACCTGACATAGAGGTAAGGGTCTCCTCCAGAATCTGGAGTTATGTTGGTATGAGACATCTAAAACATTCTGATGGTGAAATCTCTCAACATCCAGGAGCATGCACCAGCTATACCACAAGTCCCGATGGAAAATGAATCCCAGTTTTTACCTTCTCAGGGAATAGAAGACCATTCCTCTGGTGGTGATGAGAAAATTTGCCCAGTGCAGGAAACTGAGCCTGCGCCACAGATACTTAATGGCCCACAGGTAAGTTATCTTTCAGTTAATTATTAAAAAATATGAATTCCATTCTCCATACAACATAAAACATATGATATAATTGTTATTTTTCTCTCTGTCTCAAGGTGACAGAGGCTGAAGATGAAGTAACCTCTCAGCTGGAGCAGGCTGGAGAAGACAGTGACCCTGAAGCACTTTCATAACCTGAAAACCAAAATCTACATTTATTTTGGAAATGCTGTGTGTAGTCAAGAGTGTACAAAGGTTATATTTTATGCTTTCTATGAAAAGTTATTTCTGCCTACAGTCTTCATCAAAGCTTTGCTTTTGTATTCACTTTATAGCCATTAACTCAAAGGTGCCTTTGAGAAACTGTTAACCAAACTGAGCTTAAAAGTAGATTTACTTCTAAAGCTTATTGTAAACAACTCAAAATGATAAACTACAAAGATAAGGGCCCAGATGACAATGTGGTGTGGTTCTGTAAATACACTGTAAATAAACAGGATGCAAAATACCTCATTTGTACACCAGCCAAAAGGTTAGTGACTGTTCAAATCAGCCATTCAGTAGATAACCATATTTTAGGGGGCTGGAATATGAAGCAAACCACAAGCTTCTTGTATATCATCATGATTTGGCTGGTGGCAGGTGTAGGGTTTGCATCCTTCTTTTAGTTTATATTGTACTCAAATTTTAATGTTATTATTTGCAGTAATTTGGAGTATTCCTTTATTCACATGCTAAGTTTGGAGTACTTAATTTCCGTGCACTATTACATCTACTGTGTTTTTTAAATTCACATTTGGAAAATTTTTTTTGTTTGTTTGTTTTATAATTTTAAACCTGTAAAATAAATTTGATCGTACTTTGAACACTTGCGCTTTGCTTTACTGCTTCAATGAAAACTTAGAAAGACTTAAAATCCCTAAATGTAGCATGTTACACAGTAATGTTCATTGCTCTGTGAGGCTGTATTTATGCAGGGTGAAGCTTTTAACTTTATGCTAACATTGGCATGCTAACATGGATTATGATACACATTCCAACGTGAAGCAGGGGTTGTACATGGTAAACATGTTAACAATATTTATACTCTCAGTTGAATATCTGAGCATGCTTTTCATTGCCATCTAGCACCAAACACAATGTACAGCCAGGACAGATGGGAATGTCTTTAGTTTTGCAGGTCCTATACCAAAGTATTGTACAAATTTGGTCAATTATAAATTTGAATCTAATGATGATGTGTGATGAAATGGTAGGTATCAACAAATTCATCCTCTGGAAACTAAATCAGTTTTATAAATTTAATCCATCTCGAACCAAGAATATGAACCTGACAGTGGGGGTGGAGAAGTTATTTCCATTTTCTGGATAAGAGAAAATTTTGGCCAGCTGGTGTCTGTAGATGAGAAATCTGCTGAAATTTTCATCTATGTACCACTGATTTGTACAACTCTTAAGACAGAACCTGTCTCACCCAGGGTGGTGCTACAAGCTGGAGCTAAATCATTAGAGTTATTCAAAAGAACAATTCGACATGCTTAGAGAGTTTGTAGTATTATTATACTAGTTACATGAGAACAAGTGTGCTGACATTTAACAGCTCAAGAGCTAATTTTTTTTTGTCTCCAATTTAAAGAAAGAAAGACATGACACAACAAGATGGTACAGTCAAGAACATCCTTTTTATTCAATCAGGTGCTGCTCTTCTCAAACTGTGTTTTTCTTCTTATGGAAAAGAAACTGTAATTAACACATGCATTTCACCTAGAGCTCTGGGGGTGTTCTCACAAAAAAGTGGTGCTGCACTGAGGGCGTAGACAGAGGCATAGAAGAGCTGGGAGTCAAAGGGCCTAGGGTGCTGCCTATTACACCTATAACCATACACGCTTAAGAAGATTAAAAAAAAAAACAAAAAACAAAATAAACAACAGAACAAAGACACGGAGCAGTCCAGCATGAGGGGTCAGAGGAGGAAAATGGAGGAACTTCCCTGAATCCTCAAATTTGAGAAATCCGGTTCATACTGGCTTTTTATCTATCTGGTTGGTGTGATGTAAATGGCTAATACTGCTGAGAGTTTCACTGTGTGAGACCCACAATGTTCAATAATACTTCGCTTTTAAAAAATTGGTTTGAATAAATGTGGGATATGTCCTGGAAATACAACCCCTCTTGCCTCGTGCAGGACAAGTCCGATTATAAGGTGCTTGTAGCTTTCATTTACAGTCCAAGGCATCCTCAAAGAGTGCCTAAACGACAGCATACCCTGATAGCAAAAAAGAAATCCAAATTAAAAGAAAACAAAAAAAGGAAGGGGGGAATAAAACAAAGCCAAAAATAAATAGCTAAAAGAGAAAACTCTTATCCTAGTCAAAGCAGCCCCTTTCCAACATCCCAAAGCAGTTCATTCAGCCCTCTTGACCCAATTGATTTTCTCCATAGACCTCAACCCAAACCCCTGAACCCCTGTCGTCCCTTCCTAACCCACCCAAGGACACCCCCAAAAGCCCATCAGCGTAATTTGTTCACTTACATTAGCTGTTGAATGGAGAAGCTGAAGAAGATGGGTATGGTAATACAATGTGAAGCATACAGACAAGAATAACGTGAGCTAACTGCATTCTGCTCAGACAAAAGTTTTTCGGCAATTTTTTTTTCACCCTCCCAACAGTGGAGAGGGCAGGAGAGAGAGAGAGAAGGAAAGAAAGAAAGAGAGAGAGAGAGAGAGAGAGAGAGAGACGTAGAGTGACAGACACACAGTTACAGACTACTCCAGTGTCTAAGAGAAAGCAGACAGTGGAGACAGAGGGGAAGAAAAAAGCAAGAGCTGAACATGAACAAGTTTTTTTGCCTTTTCAAAAAAGTTTTTTGTCATTATTTATCAATAAAAAGTAAAGAACTAATTCACACCAGTTTCCTTTTGTACTATATATATATATATAGATATATATATATACGGCTTTGAAAAGGAAGAGAAATATAGGAGAGGTACAATGGAGGGGATTCATTTCGAAAAGGGGAGGAAAAAAGTTGTCCATGAGCGCTGGATGGGCG
>JAPZDY010000020.1:18669338-18697870 GCA_029783645.1 Ctenochaetus hawaiiensis | reverse complement strand
GGTTCAGTAACACACCCACTCAAGTTCCTTATATAAGAATAAACAGCTATTTCCATATGAATGAAAGACAGGACTTCTAAAAACATCATAATGGATGCATGAAGCAGTAAGACATGAGGCAAATCAGTCACAAAGGCATGGATGCAGCCAGGGTACCATGCAATGACAATATTATAAACACACAGGCACAAAAATGGTTGTAAAAATGGATGAATGGAGAGAGACTGAAAGAGAGAGAGAGAAATTAATGCCAAGCCATGATGACAGCAGTAACACTGGTTAACAGATGAAAATCTGCCAGCATATTGGTTCTCAGCAGTTGCAACTGTAGGATTTTAAAAGTTTTATTTCGCTCTCTCAGTACATTTGGAATTTTTAGCCCTTTTAGGCACACACGATTGTAGAATTTACTTTTTTTTTAATTTCAGAGGAGTTTGGAAGTGTACATATGGCAATCTTGGATCGAGTTTGACTCTCCCTTTCCTTCTCTCTCTTTTGTTTCAGATAATAAAAGGGGGGTCGGGGTTGTTGGGTTCATGGCAGCGCTCTCACCTGGTCTCACTCCTGCCAGCACAGGCAGCGGGTGGTGTGTGAACGCCATGCGGGGGGACCTCGTCTGGGAAGTCAGGGCGTTGAAATCAAACTTCCCCGGCTTCTTAAGTGAACCAGGCGAGGACAGTCCTGGCAAAAAAAAAAAAAAAAAATGGGATCAACAAAAAAGTGGGGGGGAGGAAAAGAGAGAGGTGGTTTTAATAAACAAATTTTGCTTATTAAAATTGGCTAAACTAGGAAAAAAATCAATTTGATTGGATTTTAAGGGGTCTTAAACAATGTTTTTCTGATTAGATTGCTTAATTTCCTCATTGGTTGATGGCAGTGCATTATTCCCTGGCCAGTGGGCTGTTAGCCATTCACTCCCTTTTTTTTCACTGAGTCAATCAGAGGACTCCAGGCTATAATAACTCATTCAGAGATATACTGTAGGATTCCTAACTCTCAGCTTTATAGTTATATATTATGGGCTGAGCAATATTTCAAAGCCTTAGTGCATGTCTTCAAAGAAAAAAAAAAAGGAAAATAGCTAAAGCCAATCTGAATCTGGTCTTTGTGTTACAGCCAAAGCACATAGTAGCTATAAAAACCTCCACTGTGCCACTGTATGTTTTTCTGTCTCATCTCTTTCTCTCTGTTTCTCTCTCTCTTTCAGGTGCCAACTCCAGGCTTTCTCTATGTATGAGCATGGCCACTGTACAGCCACAGTCAGCTAGTTGTGGTCTGGCTTCACCGAAGCTCACAGGCTGGCTGCACGAGAAGAAGGCTTCATTCAGAAATAGCACACACTGTACAGTATGGACACGGCAGCTGCTGAGTGCGAAAGACAAGCAGACGGACAGAGAGAGGAGACAGAGGGAGAGAGAAAGAGAAAGAGAGAGGCGAGAAGAACGTGGGAGACATGAAAATATGCGAGGGAGCAAGGGAGCGAGAGAGCAAAGCAGAACCTGTGAAAATGCAGCAGTGTCTTGTTTTTCAATGCGTTGCTCTGACGACATGTATGAAATTGGAATGTCATAAGATGTTAAATATGGTTATTATCTCGCTCACACACGCTCACTCACACACTTGAAAGTGCGAGCACACGTCCAATCACAAAAAACAAGGAACCTTAAAACACCGCCTCATTTAACTGATTAAAAACAATGGACATTTCTTTTACATAAGTTTTCTTCTAATCTTCCTAATAAGTGAGTGATGTGATAATGTTGTCTGTGTAAACTTTTTTTTAGACTTTTGTTTTCTCCTCTATTTCTGTGGCCCCTCCGCATCAAACAAGGCATTAAATATGATTCCTCCTCAGTTCTCCAGCTGGAGACGTGTGAAAGTCTATGGGAGTGTGGGGGCGTGTAAAACCTTCCCTCCCTGTGTGAAAGAGTTAAGTCTCAAGCAGGTGGGAGTGAATATGTGTGAACCATTTATGTCTTTAGCAGACATATATTTCTTTTTCCCCCCCACTGTAGCGGGAGTCTGGGGGCGTATTGTACTGTCAGACAGATTCCAAGCATGAAGACAACCCCAATCCCACTTCTGACACCAATGGTTAGCAGTGATTGCTATGACACTGTCACACTGGTGGGAGCAAACTAGAAATAAGAGCAGTCTGCAGAGACTTAAGCAAGGAAAGGCACTGGAGGGGAGAGCTGGGAAAGACTGAGATTTGGAAGAAAGTATAAAAACCAGAACCTTATAGATTAAACAGTTTTAGACAGTTATGTGCTTTAATTTTGGAATTATAAAATGAATCTGAAGTGTAGACATCAGAGCCAGGAAACACAGAGAGAAGACTGACATCTGTATATATAGGAAGTTATAGCACTGGCGCTATCACCGAAAGAATGTGGAAGACAATATTCAACACTTCAGAGACTTTGCAATAGTGTGATCTGGCTATATGTGTGTGTGTGTGAGCGTGTGCGTGTATGTGCCACAACTGCACTGTTTCCTCTCTTGGCAAAGTCTTAGCATTGCACTGGCAACCAATCAAGCGCTCCCATGATGACCCTTCTGTCTCTTTGCACTAACAGGCCTGCCACCAGATGCGCCTCTGAAGCACACACAGACGCAGATGAACACACACAAACACACATGGAAAAGACAGTGGATAGAGGTTTAAACAAGTATAGGAAAGTCGGGGAATTCACCTCCCTCTAGTGATTTAAACCACATATGTAAGTCCAGCCTTATCCCTCAGTGGGCTTGTAACATTTAACTCAAAGCACCAAGAAAGGCCCCTGCCACAGCAATTCTCAGGTGTCTCAGGAAAATTTCACAATCATTTGGAACTAATATGAAATCATGGTTGTTTCATTTTCCTCCACTAACCTCCCCCACCCCTCTTCTAGCCCCTGTGGAGCAGATGTCTTCAGCATCCTCACGAGTCCCAAGGCTACATACACGCGCAAACACCATCTGGGTCCGTGCTTCAGCTGTGCATGTGTGTGTCTGTGTGATATGTGTGCACAAATCTACCATGTGTATTTCTGAATGCAACTGTGTTTGTGTGATTTATATGTATAAATGCATCTTCATACATCTGTCTACGTGTGTGAGTGTGTGTTGCTGAATGTGTGTTCTGTTGGTTACGGAGGGAGTCAGGGGGAGTGGATGGTGCTGTGGACAGACGGTGAGGCACACCTGTGTGTGTGTATTCTATTTTTTAAGAAGCCCCTTGGTTTGTGTGTGTGTGTGAGTTGCTTGTTTACACACCCCCCCACCTGGACAGGAATTCTCAGATGAGCTTTGCCATTGGCAGGTGGGATCCTTTGGAAAATCAGATACAAACTGCACCAAAACATCATCTTCTCTAATGGCTCTAATCTTGCTCTCCCATACCTCACCTTCTCCTTCTTGCCTTGGTGTCTCTTGACTGTAAACCATAGTTTGTGCTCTCTATGGTTAAAAACAATTTCAAAATCTTTAAAACATTAAAACATAAATTAAAAAAGACTGATAATTACAAAAGCTTTTGCTTCCTAATTTTTCGCTTGGATGTTGTAAATTAATTGGGTAAAGGGTCCAGATTTGCATGCCATTCTACACGTCTATTTGCCAAACTCATTAGAAGGTGAACAAGCCTGTGTGTAATGCACTTTGGAGAGTAAGGGGATGGTGTGCACACACAGAGAGCAAGAGCCAGTGAGAGAGACAGGAAAAAGATGGAAAGTTAGGCTCTGGAGCGCTAAGGCACGCAGCAGCCTCTGTTGTGGCTCTGATGAACAGGCTCTTAATTACATTTACAGCTAAGTGGAGCAGGAGCAGGAGAGCAGCCACTGAGGCTCTAGTGAGAGTAGACTGGGGCAAAACCTAACCAGGGCTCTTGGCTCTTCTACTTTGCATCCTGATAACCCTTCTCTCTCATTAGCTATCACCATTTGAATAAACCAAAGTCTCCCTCTCTCCTCTTTTTCCTCTCTCGCCTCTCACTTTTCCCATCCATTTGCCTGCTTTCGGCTTCTCTCTCCTCCTTCTTCCCTCTCCCAGACATGTTTTCTTTCCCCCTAGGGTCCCTCCTGCTGTACACGTTTTCAATTAGACAGAAGGGACACAGGGATAGAAGGTTGAAGGGAGAGCTTGGGAGCAGGAGGAAGGGTTTTACACCTCTGATCCACAGACGGTAAGCGTCTTAATGAGGGATTTGAAGCAGGGGAGGGATGGAGTGACAGAGGGATGGAGGCAAGGCAGGCAGGCACCTGAACACCTGCAGGGGTGGGGAGCTTGATAAGCATGTATTTTAATGTGTGAATGTCTGCATATGATGGGGTTTATAAGTGTGTAAGTCATCATGTGTTTTGCGAGAGGTGTCTCTGTATGCACAGTGTATGTATTGGTGCGTGTGTGTGTGTGTGTGTGTGTGTGTGTGTGAAATCAATGTGCATGTAATGTGAGGCAGAATGGGCACAGCATGTAAATATGCCTGCTGGTGTTGACAGTGTTAGCCCAGTGACATCTCTCTGATAAAGTGCTGCTGGAAGGGTTGACATGACTTCAGAAAGATAACACCAGGGATCTTGGGTGAGCTACTTGCAGCCTCTTGTTTCATTAAAAGAAAGCCTGAACTGGAAAATCTTTGACAAACTTGATACTGTGCATCACAGATAATGTAATGTCAGTAAACAACATCACTAAAATTCTGAGACAAGTCTACTGCGGTCCTTTATACTCCTGTCCTCAACACAGATATTTATACAATTCACATACAAACGCACATACACACACAAACACACTCAGTGAAAATTGTACACATATGCATATTGTATTTCTATGAAAATATTTATATACGTATACACACACACACACACACACACACACACACAAAGAGCTACATGAAGGCTGATAAATAGCAAATGTATATAAGTGTAATCAATGTTGTTCTAACCATGGTAAGGAAACTGCACGCCATCGTTTTCATGTTTTATCTTCCTCTCCTGCACACTCGCCAAATGGTGCTGCACTGAAAGTGGAGAAGGGTATTGTTAACAATGAGACAGAGGAAGAGTGAGAGAGAGACAGACAGAGACTGAGAGAGATAAAAAGAGAGAGAGAGAATCAGGGAAAGGGAGAGAGCTGAAAGTGAGAATTTGTGTATGATGAAGGCATTGAGCGACTGATCATTGACACAACATTAGAACAAACTGTATGTGTGATTATGGCTTTAAGGTGAGAGTAAAACAAGTAAACAAGAGAGTTGTTTTTTGTCCTGGAGTTACTGGGTTGTTGGAGGGATGAGGTAGGATTACTGAGGAGGTAGAAGAAAGTGGGTAATGTGCAAAGCTGAATAACAGAGGTAGGGCTTACAGCCAACACAATGGAAACCCAACATAAAGCCTTTATACAGGCTGCGATAAGCTGCTATTTCATCTTTGATGCATCTTGGCATTTAGCTTCCTGATGTCCGAACCTATTTGGTAAACAGCATTGAGCATCATTTATCTAGGATAAATTCAGTTTCTGGGGTTGTAGTTTGAGTGTTAAAAATTGATGACAAAAAAGGTACTGACTGTGATTTAAATGTTGATGCTCACAAACCCACAAAAAATAAATGAAGAGACTACTCCAATCAGTGTGAAACAGCCTCACCCCACTGTGAAGGTGATGAGTGGGTAAAACTTTGTATTGCTAAATGTATTATTTTTATTACTAGACCTCAATCTGTTTTTTCATTATTCTTCTCCTTTATTTTGGCAGGTAGAATGTGTACATTCAAACATCTCTACTTCAAGTCTACATGGTTTATTTGCATATATAATAGTAGTCTATAAATAATATGAAGTATTACAAATTTAATTTTTATTCAAATATTTATATTGACACTATAATTGATGGATAGGGATTCTTAGTCACCTCTATAAATATTAGAAAAAAATAGCACTCTTCCTGTTTGTTTTTCATGATAAAGACCAATTACAAGCACAGTCTTAGGCGTTGTTGTTTCTCTAAGCTAAAAAATAGTTAGACTGAGATACAGGGCTGTAAGCAAGGTGAATGGTTGGTGACATTTTGAGTGTTTTAGGGAAGTGTGCATCACCAGAGTGAAGGCAGGTAATTGAGGTAGGAAGTGTAGAGGACAGACAAAGTCAGATGAAAGCATTAGTTTTGACTTTGGGGCTGGGGGTGGGGGTCAGGCAGGAGTGTGAAAGAGGTTTCTAGATGGTTGCTTTGCAGGTGACATGTGTAGGGTGGGATTAAAGGGTACCTGCATCCATGTCGTTGGGCCACGCACTGGACTGGGAGGAGCTGGCAGCAGGTGAGCGTCCAGGGTAGAAAACATCATCTGTGGGGCTCTCTAGCTCACTATCGTCTAATGACTTCCTCTTGGTGGAGCTGAGGCCAAAAGGAAGGTGGAGGTGATGTGGGAAGCAGTACGAGAGTGGGAAAAGAGGCAAGACTTTAAAAAAATATACAACTATAATGGAAGGCAATGTATGGATCAAGGATCAAAACTTTGTAAAAACATAAATGTAAGTTCAAACAAGCACTTAAACAATTAAAGAGGCTTCAAGTTTAGCAATTCACTGGAACCAACTATTACTGTAACAAAGTCTTGGAACAGAACAGACAGCACACAAAAAATGCCAAATCTACAAATAAAAAAGGAGGAAACAGAAAGAAAGTTAGGAAGCGGAGATAGCCAAACAGTAAGACTCTCTCTCTATGTTTGCATGTGTGTTTGTCTGTGTGTTTTCTAAGTGCTGTGTTGCATTAGTTTGTGTCTTTGAAGGTGTTCATAACTACCTCCGTGGAAGGTTTGCGTACAACTCCACCTCAGACCTAAAGTGACAGCAGATGACAGAGGTAAGAAGAGAGAAAGAGACACAGTTAAGAAAGACACAAAAGAGGGAAAAAAGCAGAAAGAGCCATCACACATTCATAAGGAGGATACCCAACAGAGAGAGACACACTCGCACACACATATATATGAAGAGGTTCAGGACAGATTCCAAGACTGGGAATGAACTACAGTACTAAATGCCATTTATAGCAAATAAATCTCAATGAATTAATGTACTTTACTTGCCAGTAAAGTCATCCTTCCTCATAGAAGCGATATACCGTTGGCAGATATTAATGTGATTTCACACTATCCTGCAGTCTGCCCTTGGCTTCACAGCCAATCACATACCATGGTAGCAATACTACTGCCACATGGTGGCTTTACCCACAAGGGACTTCACTAATGGCTGACAGCTGGACTTGTATAATGGTCACTGGGGTGTTCTGGGTAACATACTTCCCTGTACACCCGTACACTTCTGTTGTCTGTGTTGAATCATAGGTTGGAAAGCGTACCTGGTGGAAGGAGGGGAGGTTAGGGAGCGTCGCCCCAGAGCCACCTGGTTGATGTTGTAGTAGCTGGGACTGCTGTCCAGGTCAGCCAGTGAGAAGTTAGGACCTGATGCTGTGGCTACAGGAGCTGAGAGGGAAAAAGAGCAGGGGGAGAGATAAATATGCCAGAATGAGTTAAAATAATATGCATAATCCAAGAATATTAGGAGGATTTTCTATTACATAAAGTAATCATCCACAGAGTTACATTATGTCTAATTAGTATATTAACTTAAGAGGCACTGAATTGTGCTAGGCTTTTTCTGTATAGACATGGTCATAACAGTGCTGTTTTGTAGCACTCTTTTAAGTTCTAACTGTGGAACAAATTTACTATTATACAAACAAATAATGGGTACTGTAATTATTTTGCTGCAGTTCCAACACCTCTTTCTGTTGCATTTTTACTACTTACTCTGTGACACTCTGACCAGCTCTGCCACGTTCCACACCCCTGAGGTGACAAAGCAGTCCTGGAAACTCAGGTGCCCTGAACAGAAAAGAGTGTGATCAGGTTATAAATATACACAAAAAAAAAGCTTTAGTGTTAAAAAACAAGACAATAAATTTATGGAAAAAAATCAGAAGAACCCCTGAAAATCCCATTCCTTTGAGAGGGCAACCATCTGAAACTATGTTTGTAGATCAACATCTGTGTGAGTGTGTTTGCTAATTGGATTCATAATTGGAAAATGTTAAGACTGATAAGCATGATGGAATCAATTCTAATATGCTAATTTGACAGAGTTTAGACATGCATTTGTTTGTGTGTGTGGGTGTGTGTGTGGGTCTGTGTGTGTATGTGTGTGTACCTACCATTGGGCGGTGGTTTGATGTCTGTGTCTCCCTGTTGGCTGGAGCTGTCTGATTGTCCGGATTCTGCACAAAAAGAGAGGCAAGTAAAGGAGAGGAGAAAGACAAATGGTTAGAATCTGTTTTGTATGCTATAAAAAAAGAATGTAATCAAAAACATACTGCTAAGTTCACAATGTCTCTGTGGAATCATTGCTATGTACTCATGCTGCCAAGACTGTGATATTTGAGGTGTGAGAGGGAATAAGAAGGACTTGCAGTATGTGCTGGGCTATGGTATACATCGTGTATACCATACCCTGTGCATTTGTGTGAATTCACACATTTTTGTGTGACAGTGTTGTATCTAGGAATGTTCTCTCCCATCTCCTACTGTCCCTCCTGACTTAGGTGCAATGATTTACAGTGTGCTGCTATGCCATTTAGTATCTAACCACGCAATCATATCCCTCGCCCTAATCCTATTTAATACCTTCTTGCTGGTAGGGATTTAGTCTGCGTAAACAGAGCACCTTACACACACACACACACACACACACACACAAACACACATACACCAAAAAAACACACCCACACAACCATGTTCATACTCTCTCAATCTGTTTCTTTCTTTAATTTTTGTTTCATACCTTAATACATGCTGTAATCCTCGCACAGACACTCATGTGAATACATAAACACACTGACCCTTTAAAAAGGCTGACCAAGCCAGTCTGGCAGGCCTGAGGGATTTGAGGGAGAGTATGTTGAAGTTGAGGCAAACTCTTCCTCTTGGGATCAAATGACAGCAGAGCAACACAAGCACGTACTATACACGTACCTGTTTTGACTAGTCTATGAAAACATTGACTCTCATGAGCACTCACTTACATGAGCAGGCATAAAAATGCCAAATCTTGGCAACAAAGGGTCATAGTTGGACCAAGAGGGGCTGCAGGCTCAAGGAAGATGGTGCATGACGATTTTTTGTAAAATGAGTACTGAGGAAAGCTGGTTGAAAGATGGTGCATTTTGATTTCTCATGTGAATGCATATACGATTATGAATATCTAAAACAGGACGGACAGCTTGGTGTTCCCTAAATCTCTGTGACCACCAACTGAGCTCTCTTTCCAGTAGTGGTGTATTGTGGGGTGGGTAATGGTATTGGTTGTCCAATCAGGCCTTGCTAGGCTGTAGCTAGCTAGCAAACTAGCTAAAGGAGGTGTTTATCTGCAGACTGTAGGTGATAACAAAGCACACAGACTCCTGCCAGCAGCACTTGCCTTGCAGCCACACTAAGCCAGAGATTACTGAGCAGAAACAATAACAGACCTGTCTCGCTGCCTACGAAGCACTGCTTATCCACAGAGAGAGGGGCGAGACAGACGAGAGCAAGAATGAAAGACAGAAAGAGCACAGAAATGAAAGAGAGCTTCTTTTTCCCCTCTTTTCTCATGCAGAATCTCTCGCTCTTTTCTGTCTCTCACTGGCTGGGTGTAATCCTGGCAGCCATCTTAGAACTTGGCAGCCATCTTAGCATTGGCGGTAGCGCCACATTCCAGCTAACTGACGGCACTCACTCCAAACATACGAGGCTGCGCCCCCGCTGCACATGCACACAGACACTTTCAAACACACACACTCATACGTGGACAAACACTGAGGTACACACTGAGAGCAAACATATATGATGGCCAATGAAAGCTGTTGAAAAAACAACCTGACTTCACTGGACTTTTTACCGTTGTGTAGTATTTCACCGCAGGGCTCTACAATATTGTAAATACTCTATTTCTCACACCATACAGTGCATGCACTGGTTAAATGCACACAGCAACCTTATTGTATGCACAGTATGCTTGGGAGACATCTGATTCGGATTTAATGCAAAAGTTAGTGTGTGCTTTGCTGTCACAAACCTTCACAAAATTACAAGAAAGCATACACAGATGGAAGTTTAAGGTGCAAATTTTATCTTGTTAGAGGGTTTTCAAAGAGACTTTATGAAAGTCTGTTTTCAACTAAGTTCTGCAATACAGTAGGGCTGTTATGACCAAGTCTAGGCCTTCGTTCATTACTGGATTCACACCAAATAACTGACACCTTGGATGTTCCCTTACATGCCATAATATTCCCTACTTTGGAATCATGCACTGTATACCTTACTAAGTAACAAAGAACAATAGTTTTTTCAATGTGGAAATATCACTTTTGGAAAAACCCTGCCCTTGGAAACTTTGTACTTACTGTTTCTTAAACTGTCTGTTGTTACCTGTTATGACCCTAACATGTTATGCTGCTGCCAAGGTGTGAAAGACCAGGAGTGAAAACTGAGGCTCACAGTAGATAAGAGACTGTCAGGCAGATATTCGCAGTAGCAGGGACACTGATAGCTGTCCTCAGCATCACCCCAGGCCACGACAAGCCGTATCAGCTCATCAGTAAGAGAGAGGGATATATGTTGTTGGTTTACAGCAGATGCCATAACTTCAACTTCTTTTCCATTACATCAAGCCAGCTCACAAATAACTTACAAGTATGACAGTTTCAAAAATAAAGGCTGTCTCATGTATGTTATTACCACAGGTAGAGGCATGATGGGACAGGTGTTGATAAAGGAATCATGTTTACAGTTTAGGTTAAGATTTTTTCAGTTAAGATAAGATGTGAGGTCTGAGGCAGGCTACTACTATTAGGCTATTACTTCTGTAATAGGATGAAATGATTTTTCCTATCCTTGAAACTTGAGGTTGGAGAAGCAGTTAGATTTTTTTCACTAATGAGTCCCCAGACTCCATGGCCAACTAAAACTGTACTTCCATCACAGCACTAGATAATTCATTTGAAATCAGTGCCACTGTTGAGTTCAACAGTGCAACATATAGCTGTGTAGAAAAATGAGAAGGACAGGAAGAGAGGGAGGTAAGACAGAAAAGGTCTGGTTGCTGGTTATCATCATTCTGCCAGGTGCAGCCTAGAAAAGCAGTCACAACCCCCTTTCCCCTCTCCCAGTCTCCGAACCACACACACAGCTCCTTATCTTCCCACCACAGCCCCCCAAAGCCCTCCCTATAGCAACCCCAATAATAGCCCTGTAGCTCCCCCATATGCCCCTACACCTCTGCCAACCACATCTCTAACTTCAAACCTTTTAGCTTAACCTGTAGCCCCTTTAAACCAGCAAATTAATTAAAAAAAAACTACACACAAATAAAAGAGGGCTGTGCAGAGTGTGACCAGATGATGCACAAATTAAAGCATGTGTTTAGGACTGCCAGGGCTGTGCTTATTTTTTGATAACCAAGTATATGCGACTGGATTTACATGGTTCTGTGCATGAGTCAGTCTCAAAAGAGCTGGAGTAACACAGTGTCACGGGCAGAAGTAGAAACTTGGCTTTCCTCTCCAACTTAGGTGAAAGAAATGATATAACTTAGAGGGCAAAAGTTAAAAAGTAAAACTAAAAAGCAAATTTTTAAACAGCCAGAGAAAAAAAATCTGAAAACTCATATTCTTTAAAAACTAAATTTTGTTCTGTGATTTAGAGCCAAAGTGAATGAATGGCTGGTTAAGAGAGTAACAGAATACAGTTCCAGTAAGATGAAGAGACTGGGATAATATTTTGTCGGTGTTGGCAAACTAAACCTGTGTTAATATTGGAACAGAATTTGACATGCAGCAAGAAAGGCAACCAAATGTTTACTAACACATTTGCCTTTTAGCACATGATAAGTTCATTTATCAAGGCTTGCTGGTGGGAGTTTGTGCTGGAGTCCTCTTTAGTGGTTCTTTGTTGCTGCAGCTTAATCGCAGCAACTGTCATTTGTTCCTGATTGCAGAATTTCCCCCCCAGGACAAATCTCACAACCCTCACCGCAATCTACATAACCCTAGTCATCATGGTCTTGACATACAGCACTGTACCCCCCACTACGGTTAGTTTCTCCCTCTCACAAGTCCTCCATCTTTCATGGTGTGGTTTCTCACTGACATCCAGCGCATATTTTCTGTGGTTTTCCTCTGCATCAATTAAATCTGAAATGCAGTCTCTTCATCCTCATTTTCGTCTTATGTGACTTTCTCATCTGGTCTTTTACAGAATAAGTATATCAGTCTCTGATCTCAACCCACACAACTAACTGTTCTTATCCTCCCATAGCATCCTCCTTTATCGATTCTTTTCACTACAATACTTTCTCCTTGTGACTACATGTGCACTGTTGGTCTCTGGTCTCTTCTTCCGTCTATCTCCCATCCCATCGGGCAACCAACCAGCCCACCATCATCCATTAGTTGTGGATTTGGCTCAGTGACCAGTTGGACTGTGTTGTTGACCGACTGGTGATAGGGGTCAAGAAGAGTTGCCAGTCTGTCACTCCTTGTAAAAAGTGTAGGGCCAGCCAAGCAGAGGAAATCAGGAAACTAAAGTTCGGCTGAAAAAAAGTCCAAATTAAAGCACACTTAAACATGGCCAAAAAAAAAGACTTTGTACATAACTGTAAAATGAACTTAACTGAAAATGGCAACTGTGGAAATTGTAAAGTTTTAATCAAATAAAAGCAAAAGTCAAGGTTGGAAGTGAAAGAAATGACAAATGAGTACTGCAGTGGCACCACTGCTTTTTTCCACCACACCAATGTTTGACAGATGCATAAACAGTGCTGGTCATTTGTAAGTCTAAATAAGGCACGCACACACCTAAAATAAGTACATAAACTAACAACTGGGCTGATGCTCTGTAGCCGCACTGAACAAGTGTGTTACATATGAGCGTGCATTCATTTGTGTAGCTACATGTATGTGCACAGACTGTTGGTTCACAGAGATTCCCCTCCTTGTTGGAACAAATGTCAACTCCACTCTCCCCCTCTCCTCTCCTCTCCTCCCCAAAACACAGGATAACGCGGTACAGCCTCCCAATTGGGTTTCGCTTAAGAGGTTTATCGGTATGTTGCTAAACATTCTGACCTTTTTTTAATCCTTAATGCGCTTAAAATGTTCCAAACCCTCCTAATCCCCCCGCCTATCCCACACAGATGTTCACTCAGCTCTTTTATCGGACATTATTTAATTTTTTTTCTTTTTTATTTTTATATATATTTCCTCTGTGTCTTTTTTAATTATTTAAGTCTGTGTCATATGAGGGTATGTCTCTGTTTTAGAGTTAAGAAGTCTTTATCATTGCTACTGTTTGGTGTATATGTGTATGTGTGTGTGCAGTAATGCTTTTTGTCCTAAAAGTGTTAACCCAAGCCCCATGTGGTGAACCAAAAGTGTGAATGTGACCTTTTCCAATGTTTACTCAGTTTCAAGCAAAAACTTGTGAAACTTGACATCTTTGAGAGTCATATGAGAATAGAAATGTCAGTGGAAAGTGAACAATTCCATGGTGAAATAAAGGATTAGAAGTGTATACCAAACCAGTGTTTGATAATGCATACACTGCAAATACATGTACAAATCCGTGTATGCGCAAACATTTGTATGTATGTATAGATGTGCAAATGAATGTATGTAAGTATGTATGTATGCATGTGTATCAGTGTGTGTTTGTGTTTGTGTCCCTTTATCACTGTGCCAGGCAGGCAGACTCTGTGGCTAGGTGGCAGAGTAGGGCTCTGTATGTGTGTTTGTGTGTGTTTGTGTGTGTGTTTGTGTGTGTGGAGCAGGTGTGCCTGGCCGCCCTGCGCAGCTTGCTGCCCATCTGTGCTCCCGTCTGTGTGCCGCCTGTGCCCACGCTCTGCCAACAGCACCACACTACGGCAAGAAGACCCAGGAGAGAGGGATGCTGAGAGACGAGAGGAGGGAGGGAAAGAAAGTGAGAGATGGAGGGGAGGAGGAGGAGCAAGTGAAGAGAGAAGCGAGAGGGGAAGAAAGAAGGAGGAGCAGAGAGTGAAGGTAGAGGGGGATTACAAGGCTGGGAGCATGGAGGAAAGGAAAGGGAGCAAAAGAAAGTGGAAGAGGGAGGGATTTATAGGTCTAGAGAATGTGCATGAACTCCGAGGGAATTGGAGGAGTGGGTAATAGCGAGAGGGTGGGGTGCTGAGTCGAGGTTTGAGGGCTATGTGGCTGGCTGGATGCCCATACATACCCCCCTCCATCTTTATCCCCTCCACTCCTTCCGTTGTTCCTCCTTTCTCCATTCATCCTCTTATCCTCATCCCAGCATCACCTCTTGGCTCAATCAGTGTAGATTACTGAGGACCTGTGTGACACAGCTACACAGTACTCTATGTTTTTCCATCCCTAGGTAAGGACCCAACAGTGGGCCTCCTGAAAAGGGGTCTCTAACTGTTTCTTGAGACAGGTTTTTATCCAAAGATATTGGCTTTGTTAACTCACTAGGGTATTCCCAAGCTGCTACAATTCGAGCTAGGCTAATTATTAAATTGTAGACCCAGAGGTGGTATCCCCAAATTGAGCAGATTATATTAAATTAGCCTACCCAGTGGCCTATAAAAATCAATTTTGGTACTTTCCAAGAGTAATAGAATGAAAACCCAAGGTACATCAGCTGCGCCATTTTAAATTATTCATCATTGTATATGGTAAAAATTAGAAATAAAAGTATTTCCATTTTATGTCAAAAGGTTTAAAATTGAATGATTTATCAGCTAAAGGTAGACTCATTCACCTGTGGCATTTAAAGTAAGCCAAATGTGTCCTTGAAGAACTTCAAAATTACTTCTCATAAGAAATATCAGCTAAGGAGTGCAGTATGTGTGAATCTGCTGTTGTCTGCATAAATTGACCCTTTTTTTTTGAACAAGTTTGTATAAAACTCTGTTACATTACTTTGGATTTCTCATTAGGTTTTTCCTCCTACAGACAGCCTGTCTCAATAACATTAACACTACTGAAATATTAAATTAAGCCTGAAGTAGAGGTTTGATGCTTTGCTATCAACAGTTATCAATTAAGTTATATTGCTTTTCAAGATGGTGCCTTGAAAACCAGGTTTATCAAGACTTGACATGTCTTTTTTTCATTAGTGTTGCCTTCCTCTACCGTTTTAGTGTATTGAGCTTAAGATGAGTCATGGAATCAGTATCCACACACATGCCATGGCTCATTTCCTTGGATCAGAGCAGGTGAAACAACACATTGTGTTAAGATTGCCAGTTTTAAGCAGCTTTCAATTTGTTCTACATGTATTGAAAAAAATCAGTGCAGATGAAAAGGAGAACAAAATCAGAGGATTAACTTTGTTATTGCCAACAGTCACAAAATAGCAAAGCAATATGCAGAATGTTAAAATTACAGAACAGATGAAGGTTTGATATTCTTAATAACTGCCACTCTTGATTAAAATCTGGGTTAAGTTTGGACTCAATAAGTCCTATGGTGATCTAGAGTTCATTTATAACACAACAGAATGTATGTTATCATCCCAATTTTAAAAATATTAAAACAGACAGTTAATTATGGTTAGCCTGAATTTATGCAAAGATTCTGTTGCAGGACTACTCATGAAGTATCCATCTGGAACATTATACTGGCAGTCTATGTTTTAGGTATTCCTGATGGAAGTTACAAGTGGACTACATAGTGCATTTGGTGCACCTTGAAAAATCTGATACATATATTGTTATGCATGACAAAGCAAGCTAGTGTGAACAGGCGGCACTTAAGTGCATTTTCTAATCTCAGAAATCAGAGATTTCAATGGTGACCGTTGTTGAAAACAGTTACTACTTCTTTTTTTTTTAAATACACAGGTATCTTCATCTGTCATTAATTTCTTTTTCTTTCACTACAGCATTTTAAATAGGTAGATAATAAAATTAGAACAATATCTCATTATTTTCTTCAATGGCAGATTTTAGGGACATCTTCAAAAACTCCAGATAGCGCACCAGGTTAGAGGCTTCTTTTGAATGTCTTTTCAAAATCTCTTTTAAATCCAAATTAGATCAACTGGAATCAAAATTATTCAGGCAATCCATGGCTACACCCAGCCCTGGTTATTTCCTTTAAATTGCTTTAAACAGTGGGGCAGTAAGTTTGGAAGACAAACAGGTGCTTGCATAATGCTAACAAGCAAAAGCTACCTTGTGAGCATCCTATTTGGTTACTTGTTAGCATCCTATTTGGTTATGCAATGTGGTCACAGAGACAACCAAACCGAACTCTGATTCTTAATTAATATGGCTTGTTGAGCATAAAATGGATTCTGTGCTTTAGAGTCATGCTGACAAGACATGTGCTCAAAGTCCTGAAGGACCACTAGGGCTCACGGAGCAAGATTCACAAGAAGACAAACAGCTTAACATACATACACACAGAAATAGACAAACACACACAAATGCACACTTATAGTTTTCCAGCTGACATGCATGAGGGAGAGATCACACAAGACTGTGCTAAGAAGTGTACCTAAATTAGCTGATTAAATCTGAGTTTACAAATCTCTTTTAAGGACAAAAAATCTGCTTTAAAGTTACACTAACAAAGACAATGTGAATATACTGAAAAGCAATTTTTACAAAACATTGAACATATTGTACTATTTTAATTGTTCGAACTGTTTTAAGGTGTGTATAAATCTGCATTCACTGTATAAGTATGAGCATTTTGCAATCACATATGTCTATGCTGGTTCATTAGCAGAGGCCCGACTATGGTGCAAATGTGTGTGTATGTGTCAGTGTGTTTATGTATGGGAGTGAGAGTGTGTGTCTGTGTGTGTGCGTGTGTGTGTGTGTGTGGCTGAGGTTGGGGGGCCCCAGCATGGTTCACGACCCAGCCTAACAGAGTGTGAACGTCTCCCTGCTGAGCTGATATTGATATAACTGTCCTGTAAGTGGTGTTGACACCAGCATTATTACCCTGTCAACCTCCATCTCTACTCAGCTTTAAGGCGTCAGTCGGGGCAGGGGCCCACGCGTGGTCAGGACCAGTGTCTCTGCATAGTCCTGTCCAGCCCAAATAAATACAGCTGCACAAAGGCCGGAAAGGGAAAGAGAAGGGGAACACTGGGGAGGGAGAAGGAAGGAGGAGGTGTGGAGGGGGGTACAGTTACTCTTGCCACTATGCAGCTTTCACAAGATACAAACATCAGAGAGCACACACCACACACACACACGCCTGCACACACACACACACACACACACACATACACACGCACATAGACATACCCATACACACATTTGCACAAACTAAATGGGTGGCTGCAATAGGTTGTTATCACCACCAGGTGGCATTTTCCTGGCACATACAGAGCATGGTGAAATGCAAATAAAGCAACAAGGCCTTGGGCCAGGCGTCTCAGCTAGCTCAGACTTCACTCTCTAGACTACAGAGAGGAGCAGGCCAGGAATGGAGAGAAAGGGAGACAAAGAGATGAAAAGGGAAAGAGATGTGACGTGAATAAAATCAAAGTGAAATATGGAGCCGTGAATATTACTGAGCTGTGAGTAGGAGCTTATCCCCTCTGCATTTTGCCCTTAGATAGCAAGATTCAAATTACACATACTATCGTGTTCAAATAAAGTGTTTCAAATCAAAATGCCTTACACTTTCCAATATCATGAGCTGAGTGCTGTTATACAACCAGGCAGTTAGAGGGAGGCACACAAACTAGAGAGTGCAGAGACAGATGTATGCAAGCCAGGGGAATGTTGATTTGCAAGTATCAGAACACAGACAGAGACTGAGGGGAGAAAAAAAAAAACAAAACAAAACAAAATGCAGCTCTGTGACAGAAAACATTAACTGATTAAAGGAGAGCAATATAAAATGGCAAAAATTGCTGAAAGAAAGTAGAAATAGAATTAAGTACATGGGAGAATTGTAAAGGAAAAATATGGGGTACAGCTTAGTATGACAAAGCCATGGCAAAACTGTGCCATCATGTGTCTGCTTCAGGTTACTTTTGGTAATTCTTGTAGTTTCTAACACCAGCTATTACAGATGAACTCTTAGAGTACAAGGCAGTAATTGAGAAAAGTAGTGAACATGTAACTGACAGCAAAGAGAACTGAAGTGAAGTAAACCAGTACAATTCAGAGCAGCTGAGTGCAGCTTAATTTAAAGTTGGAAATATTGCAAAGAAAGGAAACTAGAGAACTGAGTGTAGAGCTGGGGAAGACGAGGGAAGGCCTGCGCTGAGACTTGGATTTCTCCTCCCTCAGTCCCTCTTCCTGCTGGCCCAGATACACACTGTGGGTCTTTGTGCTGGGCTGTTACACACACTTCCTGTCTGGCCAGCAGAGGGGTGGTTTAAGGTGAGCCTTTACCATGTTCTAGCATCAAAACTGTCTTTTTCTTTATCCCTCTCTCATCTTGTATTACACTTCAAGTTTACTCTTTATTAATCCATCTGTTAAACACATTTTTCTTTTCAAAATTTAAAAAAACTTTAACCGCCTGCTTTACGCGCACGTCCTTCGCTTTCTAATATTATATTTGTTTTTAAGTGTTGTTTTTTTACATGTCTATTACACCAGTACTCTTTTCCTCTTTTTTTAATCTCCCTAGCTCTTTGCATTTCTTTACAAGATACATAAAAGAAAGTGAATTACACTAATAGAACGCTAGAGTACTGGCTCAGCCAAGGACACGTTGATAAGAGTGAGAAAACATCCTCAACCCAGGCACACACACACACATGCACATATACCCACAAAGTGATACTGAGCAAGGTTGCCAACTCCTCCAAAAGCACCACTGAGATAACAGTGATAACAAACATTCTTTCGGCAGCCAAGTCTTTTCTCCAGAGGAACACTTCAATGAAAATTCAGAGCAAATGTGCCACTTTATGAACATAACAATACGTCAAAAAGTCAGTTGGGTGAATGTGCTGCACTTGAAAGCAAGAGACCCAATTACAGAGGATCTCCAAAGTTCTTCGCTCATGAGAAATACAATGATGAAAGTAAAGAGAGAGGAGAGAAAATAATGATTGTTCTGTTGGGAATGCATAAAAAGCCATAATCAAAATTATTTTCTGTTGGATATAACTTTTCAATATAATAAAAATGAAGACATACAGTATATTTTGTTGCGTCAGTGCAATTTTGTTTAAGTATACACAGTTACACAGGCAATAATATACAATAGATATTACATACTGCTGCTCTCTGCTGGGTTGCACTCATACAGTGCAGCTCTCAGTGGGCTGGACACTGACACAATATGTGTCTGACTGGGAAATATGAACAATCCAAGTGACTCAATCCTGTCAATCTGTGCCAAGAGGACAGAGGGAGGGTGGGAGGCAGAAAGTAAGAGGTCTGTGGGAGGTGGATGGGAGTAATAAAAAGAAAAGAAGGAGCAGGGATGCTAGTAGATGAGGAGGAAAGGATCTGTTGCCAAGAAGAGGAGTAGAGTGAAAACAGCAAAGGATATAAAGGCTGTGTTTATTATATTCTATATATACATGGAGGCAAACTCCAGGAGAGCAAACTTGATCAAAGAGGTCAAGCTGTCAAGTTGAAAACACACACACACACACACACACACACACACATACCCACAGAGGAGCGGAAGGACATGGAGCTAGTGCTGCCAAGCGGTGGTCACCTTTGACCCTTTGGCACTGTGGCTGGAGATGATGCCAGCCAGACAGCTCAGTTGAGGAAGTAGAGCAAATAGTGTGTTTGAATGTGCTTATGTGTGCATGCTTGTGTGTATGTGTGTGTGTGTGTGTGTGTGTGTGTGTGTGTGTGTGTTTGTGCGTACACAGGGGTGTGGACACACACTGACCAATCACAGCCATAAAGTCAGATCGTATGAGCCAATGAAAGCCAAATTTGACAAGGTTGACAAGGGTTCATGATCGCTCATTTTGTGCCTTGTCAATATGTGTTCAAGCTGGAGGTTGTGTGCATTTGTATATGTGTTGGTTTGTCTGTGTCTGCTTGTGTTTGAGTTCTTTCAGTCACCTTTCAGAAAGAATGAAAGAGAGTGGTGGAAGAGAGGAAGCAAGGTAGAGGACAGGAGAGGAATTGGCGGGTAAATGGCAAAGGAGAGAGGCTGTTGACTTGTGTCCTTGAGTGCAGATTTCAGGAGCTGATCGTATCTTATCAAGCCCTGCTAATGGTACACACACCTCAACCACACAAAACACAATATATGCCAAATAGACATGACATGTCACTTGGTAATGTTGACACACTTTCACATAAACACACACACACACACCCACTCTTGAGGCAGTCTTTGTCTATTGTGCAGTCTAGATACAGTGTTGGAGGCGGGGCCCCATTCATTCCTATGAAAGTTGCTCAGTAGAGGCCAGAAGAGTTTGTCATACAAGTATAAAAATACCCAGATCTTCCGCATAGCCTCCACACTGTGGTGTTCATAGAGCCTTTGCACTGGGGACTTTCACTGGCCAAGTAGGCTTACTTCCAGTTTAGCTCTCTGCTTACTTAAATGGTTGAAATGATTTAATCATGCGATACCTCTAAACTCTCCAAATATTATCGGAACGAATGGATTAAATTTTGGTAGTAAAACAAATAATTTTTACATGGTTTTTGGTGTTAAAAAACAAATTCCCTGTTTTATTGAAAATTTTTTACAATGTAAGCTTATTGAAAAAAATGTTTTTACACATATTTTTGCAATTATACAGTTTTGCTGCTATGCCAAAGTGGCTACAAAGCCTGGCACCCTTCCTGGGGGCTTTGGGCAGATGGAGGGGGTGGTGAGGAGTAAAGGGTGAGATCATGTGAAGGAGAAGCATCACCAGTGGATCACTCTGTCAGGATGTATTTGAGTGTCTGTTTATCTTTGGAGTTGATCTTTAACGCAGCTGAGGGCCACAAACACAAGTGAAATATCTGAATGCTATGTGTCCATGGATGTACCCACAATAAATGTGGCCCATGAAAGAACAGCTGGCCTAAGAATCAAAAAAACATCGGACCAAGAAATTCCTTCTAATTGCATCACCCAAACACAGGTGACCCCATAAACGCCATTAAAACAACACAACGAAATATATTCACAAACAAATCCATCAAATGGATGTGTGCATGTGTAAATGAGATACTGATGCTGACTTTAAAACACTGGCACACACATCTATAAACATTTAATGTGCATCTCACGTACAAACATTACACATCCACAATATACTCTGCATTATAAAGAATCCGCAAAAAAACTTATCAATTAACCTTTTCCTCTCATTTTCGAACTTTACCTATTTCTTTTGATACAGTGAGCAGATAGACATTCATCCGTTAATTGATCTTGCTATGTGTTTGTGTGTATATAAGTGTTTATATAAGGATCAGATCCCCCATCACTTCTGAGTGCTTAGCCTGTAAGTCCATCCTGCTTAATGCTTCCTCACTAATTCTAATTTTAAATCTAATTCACCTCCTTACCTCAATCACCCTACATATCATCCCTGTGCTCTTCCCCAGCTAAGCTACAAACGAAAACACAGACATGAACATAGACACAGACAGGAAACACACACACACACACGCACACACACACACACACACGCACACACACATTATGTGTGACTGGCCACATGGCAACTGGACCATTGTATTTGACCATGCTGTATAGTTAATCCATATTAACATTGCTGTGCTAAGCTTCAGCCTATGATCCTAATCAATTAAATTTGGTTAAACCCTGCATTCAAATCCTGCCAAAAAAAGAAAGAGGTATCCCACTAACACACTTGATGTTCACATTGGACTCTGACACAGAACGGGTCTGAAAAACTATATTAAAGTATTTGTTATTATCACATCAAGAGAGAATAACTCAAACAGGCATATAAGCTTTTCATCAATACCATGTACTACAAAATGGGAGGCGATGTGTGTGTAAGCTGGGGCAGAAGTTTGTATGTGAGCAGACCTGATCCCCTGTAATCTAACCAGTGATGTAATGCCTGATGCAGCCACCATAATATGTTACATAACCTCATAACAGGCTTACGTACATGAGGGTTCACAAGGTTCATTTTGAGTATGAGTAGCTGTTTTGTCAGGACCAGATGTATAAAGATCAAGACATAAAATAATTCAACAGCCAATAATATGTTGCTCAAAAAAACAAAAAGATTTAGGTAATTTTTACATTGCTGAAGCTGCTGGAAAAAATTTTACTCTGTGCGGTTTAATATTTTAATTGTTAAAAAAAAAGGTTTTTGCAAAGAGTATATTCAAAAAGTGTCAAGAGTAATCATGCAATGATGCTGCTCCACTCTAAAGAGGACGTGTTTTATAGAGCTAGCTTCACCAGGGTCGGGTAGATGCAAATCAGCAGCACTTACACAAATGGCTACAATTAGAATGACATAACCAGAAGTGAGACAATGAGGGCCATTAGAACCATAACCCAAATCAACCTCATAAGAGGTTTTTGGTTTCAGGTGGAACCTCAATAAATGATGTGGATGTTAATTCATTATATTTTGCTTTATGCGTTAAGTCTGGAGGCTGCAAAATTAAAAACTAAAATCTATAATTAGTAAAAGATACTGTAAAGCAATTAGTCATAAAAAGGGCAATTATGTAGTCAAAAGCCAAAAAAGCTTTTGCTCACGGTCTTGTGCATAATTACAGGTAAATGAAGATTATGTCTGATATTTTTGGCCCTGTTTATGATATTAAAGTCCTGTGCCAGTCACTTGCCGGTTTAAATTATGAAGCTGTACTACTTGTGGTGGCTTTTAGAGATAGTGATTTACATTTCATATTTGTGCTGCAAATTTGTGGCTTGTTCTGCAAAACCTACAGCCTAAGAAGCACCAGTGCTATGTGCAAAAAAAAGTTAACTTACAGCACTGCACTCACAGCATACCTTCTCGGCCCCCAACTGTTCTTAGCTCAGAGGGAAAAGCTTTTGATTTGGTTGTGACTGGCAGCTCATGTAAACACTGCATCAGCTAGTGAGCGATAGTGGAAACCGGGAGAGAGTTGAATGCCTGCCAAAAGCTGCAAAGCCAAGTTTGGCCATATAGCACACTGTGCCTGTGTGCATGAATGTGTGTGTGTGTGTGTGTGTGTGTTTGTGTGTGGAGTGTGTGTGCACATGTCTGGTGAAAAGAGGGTTTGTATGTGCAGGCATGAGTGTGTGTATATACAGTACATGAGCACATGTGTGTCTGTGTTTAACCCATTTACGTAACAGAAGGGGTCCCTGGGTTCAACCAAATTTAAAGACTGAGCAAGCAAGAAAGAGAGGCAGGGAGAAAAAGAAGGAGAGGAAGGAGCTATACTGGGTGGGTGAAGGGGGGGGCAGACTAGCAAGGTCTGCCAAAATGAAAAAAAAAATTAGGGATGAGGTGGGTCGAGAATTGTAAGGAAAGACAGCAAGAAGGCAGGAAGGAAAAAGTAGGAGTTAGACTTCAGAGTGGATATAGGACAGAAAAATAGTGAAAGTAAGAAAGAGAAAAATAACATTTTTCCACTGCTTCAACCAGAGCCTTTGCTCAAAAGAAGAGCTAAAAAGCGACAGGCACCTGATAAAGGGATTTCAACAGAGGAAGTTTGACGAAGCAGAGGCTGAACTGACTTTCGTGGCTAGACACCATGCTGCTTGGGTGACACACTGCTAAGAGATTTGGACACTAAGATGTTGCCCTTGACAAAGAGGAGGAGAGAGAGTCAGAGATAGAAAGACAAAGTGAGTAAGTGTCAAGAGAAAGAGAGACAAGGGATAAAGACTGGGAACTGGGGACAGAAAAGGGAGAGAAGAGAAAAAAAAGCATGAAAGTGAGTGAGCGAGTGAGAAAGAGAGAGAGAAACAAGATAGAGGGTGGAAGAAAGAGAGAAAGGGAGAAAAAAAGAGAGAAGCATGAAGGCTTGTTTCTGGTGGGACTCCAAGAGCCAGCATCTGTTTGGCTGGGGCTCAGAAAAGTCTAGTGTTTCACCCTGCAGCGCCCGGGGGAATGCTATTCCAGGCTGCATGGGCTTCTATGAAAAACAGCTTTATGTGGAAAAGGGTAGATGGAGGGAACCGGAGAAAGAGAGGCAACAAGGGAAGGAAGGAGAACAGGAGTGAGAGGAAGGATGGAGGGAAAAGGAAAGAGAGGATCAAGAAAAGAGAAAGTGGGGAGAAGGAAGGAGTAACATACGGGGTGAGAGATGAAACCTTGAGGAGTGGAGTCTGAGTAAGAGGAAGATGATGAACGACAAAGTGTAGTGCTTTATCAGATATTTAGAAGATGACAAAAAATGAAAATAAGAGAAATGACAAGGACAAAGAACAGAGGAAATGAGGACCACACTTTCATGTGTCAATTTTCCATGTTCACAATACTTATGGCCCACCCAAACAACAGCCCCTGCTTATTCAAAGCTTTAAAAGCAAGGAGAAGTGGGTGTGTGGGGGGATGGGGGGGATACACATGCACAAACACACACAGGATTTTTGTCCCTCCTCAGCATCTGAGCTTGCCCAGCTGTGTTGTGGCTCTCAGCCCCGGGCCTCCTCACCTGTCAGTCAGACGGCTGAAACTCCCCAAGGGACAACAAACAGCTGGCAGACAGGTGCCGCTGCTGTCCACCTCACAAACTAGCACCTGTGTGTGCCTCTGTGTGTTTTTGTGTGTGAATGCATACTTTTGCACTGATAACTGGGTATCTTTCAGAGTCTATATACACAATTTGGACAGGCACAAACAAATATATCATGGTACTTTTAAGATGGCCATTTTAGAAAGAGAGAGTCATATTGACAGCCAATCAGTATCTGGTTACAAAAGCCAAACCACTCTATTGCTCAACAGCAAAGCAGGATATGATGTATGATGCTGATACAGTGTGTGTGTCGAGGAGGAGGGGGCCTTATGGTATTAAAGCGAGGCCCTGGGCTTAATCAAAAGCAGAGGCACTTTCTCCTGGAAAAACAATGAGGGAAGGCAAAGTTTACATGAGCTAACTGACAAAGAGGGAGGAAGAAGAGGAAGGAGAGACGGATGGACGATTGAGGGAAGTTGGAAGGAAAGAAAATAAACATACAGGGGAGTTAGAGCATGGAGACAGATGGAGCTAGCAAGAGAGAATGAATGGAGCGTCGCTGAGAAGGACTTAAATATGGAAAATGTGATTTTGTTGTATAACTTTTACATGTAAATTTGAATTCTACAGTGGAACAACTGCCTCTCTCTCTCCTACTCTCCATCTAACTCCCTCTAGATCCTACTGGAACACATAAGCCTGTACTATCCCTGTACTATCAGCTTTGGGGGGATTTCAGTCATTTTAAGGCATTTCACTTGTCCGGTCTGGACTGATGTTGGGCAAATCAGCTCCCAAAAAACTAACACTGGCACATAAAGCTGCTCAGGGTTGGCTGAGGACAGATCAGGGAGAGAGATCGATGGACAGAAGAGACAGACAGACAGAGAGATGGTTGTGGGGTGGTGTGAGATAACCAGAAACCTTAAGCATGGTTAAAATTAATGTGGAAAAATGAATGATGCCAATTCCACTAGTTTTGTTGTTTTCTGGTTGTAGCATTGAGGTTTTTCTGTAAACAACTTTTACTAGTATTTTTTTACTAGTTCATTTTAACATTTAAGATGAGGATTATAGTGATGCCAAGTTTTTTCCTTCTGAAATTAAAAAAAAATAACAATAATAATTTTTAAATGTATTGGTCTTTTTCATATTATTTGTATTTACTAGAAAGATGTTTTTGTGTAAGGAGAAACTCACTAAACTAAAGCACCCCGAAAATATACAGCAGGCATTCTTCATTTTTGTTCTGTCAAGACAACTTTCAAGTCTGATTTCATTACCCTGTCTGAAGCATTTGTCACAAACCATTTTATTGCTACTGAAGAGGAGGATCATGAAAAAAATGATCACAACAATGATTTCCATTCAAGATTTATTACAGACAATGCTAGTTTGAGGTATAAATTTATTCTTAATTTATTCTTTGATTTATTTTTTATTTAATAATCACTTTTGTCGCCAGTAAGAAAAGACATAGAATCTACCAGAATTATTCTTCAATCAAAACACTGAATAACTACACTGGTCCACAAGTTAATCAATAGCACAAGGCAGTGGTTGTACTGGGCAGCTCCAGGTGTATTTAATGCTTCCTCTCCTTGTACATAGTACTCTTTCAGACCACTGCCCTAAATAAGAACACATAATTACTCAACCTGCATGGCAGAATAAGAATTAAAGAAAACTACATAACACCACAACAGATACAGCATTCGGCACCACCTCAAAGACTGGGACTCCTCAAGCTATCTCTAACAAACACATAATTACTCTTCTCATTCAGCTCCCTCTGTTTTTGAAGTGTCTCCCTCAGGCAAGGCTTTTTCTAGAAAACTGTAAATATCCCAGCTAAGTGACTGGTTTGAGCTTACAAGTGCATTAGCGTTATCTTTAGTTGTGCAGCTCTCCTGGCGATTTATAGCCAAAGACCTTCACAGTGAGCAAAGAGGAGATGATTGCAGATGGTGATAAAGAAAAGACTTCTCAAGAGCCCACAGCTGGAGGTTAGAGGCTGAGCAAACAGTATTTAACATTTTTCTGTATTTTTCATTCATCTGTAAAGACCACAATGGAACCCTTCAAAGACAAGGCTGATCTATTCATTCTTTTGTTGTCAGATTTTTTCTGTTTTCTTCCATTATTTAACATAATCTTGACAAAAAGGTCACTCTATATGGATAGATCTCCTCATCTCATTTGCAACACCAATGACTAGTTTTGTTTGGAATACTGGTAATTAGATTAGTGCAAAACGTGCGACTCCTTTAAATGTGACAAACCAAAAAATGATCAAGTAAAATATTTCTTACAGATAAAATTGGATGTATAACCCCTTAGATGATGAAATCCTCACAAAAACTCAAAATTGATTGAAAATATACTAAAACAATAATTATATCTAATATCTAAAAAAAACAGCAAAAAACCAAACTATTCATCTAATAGTTAATAGAAGCCGTTTCAGTGTTATATATTTTTTATTTAAGTTTTAGCAATCAAACTGTATTCAAAGCTACAGTAGAAAAATGGGAGCTGGTAATCTATGAAAGTTTAGGTACCAAAAGTACAGTTGTCTATGAGTCCAGCTTGTCGTCACATGCCACAAACTGTTTTCTATTATAATAAGTATAATTAAAAGACCTAGATCTGATAAAAGCGAATTGGTGAAATGGAACCAAAAACCGATGTCTGCTAAAGTGTTTGTGGGAAACTCAACCCTCCATGAAGGAATGAATGTCCTTTTAATATCAAAGCTTTTTCTAACTCTTCCCACTCCTATTTCTTTCACAGAACAATCCTGACTGAAACAGTAACAGTGCTTCATGACTGGCTAATTCATTTGCATATTTAAGAGGTTATCTTCGTGTAAAGTCATGTGTCAAGCTAAGAGCCTTGTTCAGACCAGTATGCTGAGCTTAACTGTACATATGTGGCCTTCTTCTAGCTCAGTGCCACTGTGCCTACATAGTCTGAATCATTGGATATTGGCTGTGGGTGCAAGCCTGCCATCAGGCAACTATTTCAGTCAGCGCTCTCCTCCCCTTAACCTATCTGTGTGTTGCAATTTTGCAAAGGCCCCATTGAACCATCTTGGCTTAGCACACCCAAGATAGTCGTAATTGGTTTAAACAAATGCAAGCAAGAAATAGCGCTTTTTTCCCCCAACAGCAGAATGATAATGTGTGCTGCCATACTTTTCTCCAGTGCCGTGGAGATAGGGCTATGTGAAACTAGTGCACACATAATTGTTCAACTCTGATACCAATTATTTCATGGATACATTATGGTAAGAAATGACTTTTTCACACCTGACTACATACCCACTTGTTTGCACTTGATTTCAATGTAAAAAACACATGACACAAGTGTGGAAGATATGTCGATAAAGAATACACATTAGAGGGAAGTAAAGATGCAAACACTCACTCACTAGGCCATATGGGACATAGCATAAATGAGTTGGTCGTTTTAATGAGTGCTGTTAAATGAATGTTTACTACTACACTGGAACCGCACTCATCAACACTCTCTCGCTAGTCTGAGACATCCATATGAATTCACTTATCCACAGCATTGGTCTGAGAGCCTCCAGACTGGGGATAGTGACGAACTAATAATCCCCCTTTCCTGCAATTACCCTCCTCCTCCCTCTATCATTCTCACTGTATCTTAAATCTTCTTTTTCCCTCTTTAAGTCACTGCTCAGTTTTGTCTATTCTGCTCCTTTCACTCAGATTGTTTATTTCTGTTTCACAAGTTTTACCCTCCCTTCCTCAACCACATACAGGCTTTTTTCCTCCTCTGCTTCTTTCCACTATATACAAACATTTATGGTTAAACCTTATTAAGATATTCATACTCTCTTTGCTTTGTATTTATTATTCTTTGTATATATCAAATCTGGGGGGGGGGGGG
>JAPZDY010000020.1:18647401-18660944 GCA_029783645.1 Ctenochaetus hawaiiensis | reverse complement strand
ACAAAAAGACTCATCCTGGTGAATATTTAAGTGGATAGTTGTAGTTTATTCAGGACTTTTGATTGGGTGTATTTAAGACTTCTATAATGTAAGTTTTATATTTTTAACATTGACTCTTTATTTTGTCTTGGTTAAATCCAAACTGTGGGAATATACCTTAAAATTAACTGTTAAGCAGACCAACAAAGATGGCCCGATTAATTAACATGTTCTGTTATTTCACAAGGGTTCAAAGTGATTAATAGGACAAGAGCATCATAGCAAATTGATGCATCTTTAACTCATGACACCCTAGCCTAATGTCCACTGAGATAGATAAATAGTCTTCTATCGGGGAAGTTATTTTTCATCTTTTTGTGAAAAAAATGGTGGGAAATGTGTTCTTTTAAGGAGAGGAAACCCAACTCTATCCAATTCAAACTAATTGTGTGCTGACAACACAAGTGAGAGACAGATCTGGGCTGGATTAAAACATTTGAAAACAATGTATTCGAATGATTGTCTCATATATGAACATCTGTGATGTGTGTTATTAATTTTGGCTCAGCAGCATGAAAACAAAGTGAAAACTTGAATTGTGATTTCAGTATCAGTAATCAAGTGCTGCTTATGCACTTTTCTAAACTCAGACACTATGTTAAATTGTCGTACCATAGCGATCATAATATGTGATGATCTAGTACAAAGTCACACTTTATCAAGTAATGTATTTATCAAGAGTAAAATTGGCATTTGATTAGATTGTGGCTGATTGTTAATGTCTAGTTGGGCTAAGGATAAAGACTGCAGCTTGCTGGGTGTGGTGGAATCGTTATCGTAACACATCAGACTTCCAAAAAGAAGCAATGCAAGCTTTGCAGTCTGAAAAGACAGCTTTGACATGTGTTTACCATTTTGCCATCACACAGGGGAAGATTTACGACGAACCCCTCAACTTCTAATCAGAAGGGTATTTTTTGTTCTTCTTTTTTAATGTCTATCTTCTGTGAGAAAAGTGGTTGCTTCACTCTGCCAGGTGGTGTGTGTATGTGTGAATACACATGAGTGTTTGTGTGTATGTGTGTGTGCACGTACAAGAGTGATGAGGTATTTGGCAATTGAGAGCAGGTTTAATAATAACTTATATATCACTAGATGCTTTTAGACCCGGTTCCAGCTGGGAGCAGTCTGTGATGCCTCCAGACCCCAAAGTAAAAGAGAAAAGATTAGAGAGAGAGAGAGAGAGAGAGAAAAGGTTGGGAAAATGATTAAGAGAGACAGAGACAGAGAATGAAGAAAGCACACAAGTTGAAGAAGAAGGGAGGAAAGGTGTGAGCTGACATCTGCCTGGCATCCTTTCACCTTGCATGCTCTTTGACCAATCACTCTCCCCTTCCCTCATCTTTCATGAAGAAGGAGGAAAAATGACATCGCTCATCTGACAAAGGCAAACATCCAAACCACACAAATCACCCCCATCTGACACTTCTTTACTTCTCTGAGGCGCTGTATGTTATATTCTAAGGGGTGTATTTTTTCACAGGCCTCTGGTCTCACACAGAGAGACGTTGAGATGAACCCAGTGCCTCTGCCAGGTTTCTACTCACTGAGAGATTTTTAGGCGTCTCACACTCTCTGGTTGGCTGGCTCTGACTGTGTATGTCTGTGTGTATGTAAAAGAAAGAGAGTGTGTATCCACTGACTAGGGATGCCTGGATACGTCTGACTCTCACACACAACTGAGAGAACAGCATAGAACATTACACACTTTGGTATGCCCTTGTGCACTTTGCAGACACGTATACATACACACATGCACACAGATTAAAGAAGGGAACCATAACAGCATGGGATCCAACAGTGCCTCTTTGACAGATTCAAGTAAATAGCAGCAAACAAGTGATTATTTTTGGCAGAACAGGCTTTGGCCAATTCCAAGAAGTAGGGGAGGTCCAATGGGAATGGAGGGAGATGAAATCACATAAACAGATGTGATTAAAGTCAATATTGTAAGTGTCATTACTCATCCAGGCTACATCTACAATACTACATTTTTACTTTAAAAAGATGTTCTTAAACTAAAACAATCTCCATTCAGACAAGTGTTTCAGCACCTTTTTAGAAGATATCTTCATTCAGATTAACATGCCTGAAAACACGTCATATGACCATTCATATACAATAGGCATGCTGATGCCAGTGTAAACAGGAAGCAGAGGGTTATTTGTAAAAGACTACAAGAGACAAGCAATAAGAAAAGTAAGGCAAGAGATTTCTTTGCCTGGACCAACAATGAAGTGTAAATGATGCCAAAAGTAATACAGACAGGTCATTTTGGCAGCGGAAAACATAGATTGGGTGTTACATTAGGGGGATACACTGTAATAAAAGATGCAGTCATTAAGCCAAGGTGGGTGTCTGCATTATCTCAAGTATCTGTTTCTGCCTGTCAGAACTGCAATGCAACCACAGCGTTTTCAAGATAAAATGCTGTCATCAACATTCTCTAGTCTTTGATTTGGAGACTGTAAAACATCAAAAAAAAGAGTGGACACCAGGCATAAATGCAACAAAAATTATGTGTTTACAAAGACATAGAAGTATGGATGTAGTCTGACACTGGATTCCTTTTTCCGTTCAAACTTATGCAAAAGCAGCAGAAACAAATACTCTGCATTTTGCTGTTTACTATACGCTCCTATTCGGTGTTCTATTTTTATTGCTATCGATATTCTGTCTAATCTGCACACCATTAAATCCAAACAAGTTTAACAGATCTAAAGCTCAACAGACTGCAAAGTCTCAACATCTGTGACATGAACTGAAAGCAGGATACCCATAATGCATCGCATTCAATATGTGCGTGCATGTTTCTCTCATATTCAGCATGCTTCATGCATTTCAAGTGACCACTTGGGAATTCATCATGTTCATATTAGTTCTTTCAAATACGCAACATGAAGCAGTGTGGAGGGGCAGCAGGATCAGTACAGGATCTACAGCTGACATAGTCAAATTGACCCACTGTAAGTGGATTTGTAATCCCCGAGTGGATTTAAACTGTGTTTACTGTCACAGCCGTTTTGTGTGTGTGTGTGCATGCTTATTTGAGTGTGTCCGCACAGCTGCATCTGTTTCCCTCAGTCACTAAATCTTTTGTCCATACTGTTTTTCAATTATATGCCACAAACCATATTGTAAGCACAGTGCTTTTCTCATAAATTTAATAGAAATATCAGTGACTTACAGTCAGTAAAATTCAATCTTTTTTGTAGTTTGAGATAGGGAAATCTACTAACAGCACAGTGTTACACAAACACATCAACACATGTGCAGCACACACACACAATCACAGGGTGTTCTGGCTGTGCCCTGGAGAGGCTAAGCTGCTTTGCGACTGAGGGGAGCTCTGATACTGTCACCAGTCGATTAATCAGCCATTACCAACACCAGGCCAGGCCAGAGAGTCTAATGCTAATATGGCTTTACCACATACACGTTGCTATGTCAGGGTGTGCATAGGGTCAAAGGGAGATCAGACCACTGGTACAGCTGAATGTGCCATGACCTTAAATGTTTGGTTGAGGCAAGAGTCAACTCAGGTAAATCAAATCAAATTCGAATTAGGCAAAGAAGAGATAAAGTTTAATGATTGGTACAGATGGAGCTGCAGGTGACAGTCTAAGCACTTGAGGCTAGTTTATTGGAGGCATAAGGAGTCAGGAAATCAACTTGATGAAGACAACTGTGAAAGAAATATCACTGTTCTAAAAATATTTTTGAGAGTAGTTACATGTTTTTGCAGCACTATAGATATATGTAATGTGTTTTTTTGATGCTTTTTTATATTTTGATGTAATTTGACTGATAGTTTTCGAAATTTGTTTAAAAAATTAGGCTGATTCTTACAGCCCACAAAACTGTTAGACCAGGAAATATCAAACAAGGTTAACATCAAATTTAAATTTTTTAAAAACTAATCTTCTTTCTTAATAATGTGGGTGACAGGGAAAGCATAGCTAAGGTGATGATTTCACTGTTCACTTACCATGGTAAAACTACATTTCTTTAAGCACTCAGCTGCCACTGAAGCCAAAGTTTAAAGATCAAGGTGCTGTGAGAAAAATTATATAGGATTTGTCACCACAGACCACCTTCTAGATTTGCACGGGATGACGTCAATGAGTTTAAATCTGAGGAAAATTGGTTTTATATTTGTTCACTGAAAGGCTCATGGATCATGAAGTCAAGTCAAGACAGAAATGAAGGGGAAAAAAACAAGTAGAAAAGTAAAAGTGTTGAAAATAGAGTCTAATTCTGTACAAGGTGCTCCTGGGCTTGTGAAGGAGGACATAATCTAATTAGTTCTATTAAAACTATTTAAGGACCTAACGTGAAATTACCAAGTCTGTGTTGAGGTGTGGGTGAGGAAAGAAAAATTAGAAGTTGAGGTAGATGAATTTAGAAATAAGTACTTCTGGGTCTGTAGTGATAACAGGTAGATTATTTAAGGGCATGCTTTAGGTCAAAAGGTCAAAATAGCAGAAGTCTAAATGAATTTTTTGGTAAACTCATATTAAAAAGTCTTCAGAAGTTTAAAAAGTTCAGTATAAAAAAATTACAATCAGTTCTATTTTTAATAAGGGAATTAAATCTGGATTTTATAAAATTCATATCTTTGGGCAGCAGGCAGTTTAGTTTAAACCAGGTTAAGTTTGATAATTTTTTTATTATCTTCATTTAGACAACCCTTTCTGAATGTAGGTCAAGTTTATAAAAGTAAAACAGAGTAAAGTTGAGATAAAATGGACAGAGATGAGTAGTATCAGTTGGCAGTAGCAATGCCAGTGCCACCCAGAGAGAGCCCTCAGGGAAAACATTCACTAGCCCCTCGCTAACACCTCTACGTCCGTGTGTGTGAGTGTGCATGTGTTTGTGTGTGTGTGTGAGACAGAGAAAGACAGTGAGCAAGAGAAACAGGATGTGTGTTTGTGTGGGTGTTTGGGAGTGAAAGTGTAAGAGTGTACATTTATTGGCCCCCTGCTGCCACCTCTGGAGAGGAGCCGTCCAAGTGCTGAGTGACACACGCTGCTTAGTGTCTTAATGGAGGGAGAGGAGGGCCAGCCAAACCACAGCCTTTAGACTGGGATCTCACAGCCTGTAATTATGGAGAGATGTTAAAGTCGCTCTTGTGTGTGTTTGTTTGTGTGTGTGTGTAAGAAAGAGGCAGAAACTGACAGGCAGGAAGATAGCTACATCCTTCTCTTACAAATAACAATTAGATTGTAGGTGTGTGTGTGTGTGTGTGTGTCGGCGGACCCTTTTTACCTCTGTTATGCCTTGTTGTGTGTATGTGTGATTGTTGCACAGTGATTTGTATTAGTGCCATGTGTCTCCTGCTGCTTCAATTGTGGCCATGCTCACACAAACACACACACATGCACACAAACACACACACACAAACACTCAAAAGAAGAAATGAAAGTTGTTGGGAACTAGAGCTGCCTTCAATTAGGGTAACCACATATTTACAAACAGTGGGGGGAAAGCTGCCTCTATGTGACTCATCAGCCAAGCGGCACACTTGCACTTTTGACTCCAGGCCTGCCTCTCCCAACTGCACAGCTAAGAGCAAGGAAGGAAAAGAACTGAGGAACAGAGGGATGGAGGAACAGAAGGAGGGAGATGACAGGGTGTGGACAGAATGACAAACACACAAATGCATGCTGGCGGTATGTGTGTGAGCAACCGAATAAACAAGTACATAGAGTGTTTACGTACACATTTTGCAGCGGCAGCCCATTGTATCAACCATACAACCCGAGTATAGCTTTTTCTCTTTGGACAGAGTGGCAAACTGTGCAGAGGATAAGACAGCACCTCTGGAGCACAAGACACCAAAAACAGATTCAACCAACTAATGTTTTGTTAAATAGATTTTAAAGTTTAAAGACACAAGCAGTGCAAAATGCATTCTCTACTAAAGTATTTGACAAACGAGGTAAAAAAATTAACATTTTCTTGGCAACAATATTATGGATAGTTAATGGGTTTGTGGAGTGTTAAATCTCAAAAGGCAGTCCGTCACTCTAGTAATTAAAAAAATATCCCAAGAGTCTTTCACTAACAGAGTTTCACTAACAGAGTTTCACTAACACAGTGACACCTCTATTATGAATTCAAAAACAGCTTGTTAACTAAGCAATCTATGCTCTAATGGCAATTACAGTAGTTTAAAATTTCTAAGAAAATTAGAATTTTTTCTTAGTTCCCTTTATCTCTCTCAACAGTTAGCAGCAGATGGCCACCAACCACTGAGCCAGGTTCTGTTCGAGGTTTTTGCCTGTTAAAAGAAAGTTTTTTCTCGCCACTGTCGCCAGGTTCCACTCATGGGGATTTATTGGCAATTTGTTGTCTTTAAATTATAAAGTGTGGTTTAGACCTGATCTATATAATCAGGTCATTTATATGTCAGGATTTGGTGCTATATAAGAATTTATAAGTCTACTGTTCTTTAACAACAGTATTTTCAATAATTAGACACTAAAGTGAAACCCAATGTGTAAAAATTTTGGCTGGTAAAAATATGCTTGACTGGTGTACATTTTCATCCACCACAGTCGGAAAATTAATGTGGGACACTGCTCCAATGCCCACATCTCCCAGGTACAATAAAACCCTTCGCTCCTGCTGTTAAATAAAATCCTAGAGGAAACACTTACATATGTGTGTGTACAAACACTTAAATACAAATCGAAAGAGCTTATTTTAAACCCCTGTGCCGTGAACAAAAGCACTCAAATCCACACAAAACCTGCCGTCTTTAAATAAATGACTGATAGCTTCAAAAGACTTTAATTCTGGCAGAAAGGATTTCCTGTAGGAAAAAAATGCTGCCAATTACAAATTCAGTGTTCACCATTTTATATTTTTGAGTGATGAGCAAACTTTTTGCATATCTGGAAGCAGACCTTGAGTGACAGCTCTCCTTTTGCTGCACTAGGAATATGGGATGTTATATTACTAATCATATGAAAATACACTTTTGACAGAAAAAAGAACAAAAAGTTTTGCACAACACATATACCATAATATATATTATCTTCCAAGCCTCCAAACTATACAGAAAAAGGTCCACATGATGCTTCAACTACATCACTAATGTAACATCTACAAGACCTGATTTTTGTGGTGGAGTGCCACGATTTTTTTTTTTTCCCATAGAAAACAGCAGCACTACATTGTGCATCCATGATGCAACAGGTGTACAGCTTTCTGTACCTAAGGACTGCTGTAAAAACCTGCTAATGTGTACATGGAAAACATAAGAGTATATCAAAGCACAGAGGCCAGCACAGCAAAATCCTGGCCTTGTTTTTTCATCTTGGCTGTCAGCGCCTTGAGAGAAAGCAAACTGAGGCACAAGGCCTTAAGTGTGAGTGCTGTTTGTCTTGACTTGACCTTGGTTTGTGTGCATGTGCTTGTGTGTGTCCGTTTATCTTATGTGTATGTGTGTGTGTGTGTGTGTTTGCGTGTGCGTGTGTGTGTGCATAAGCGCATGTATGTGGCGAACCACATCAAAGATCGACGGAGTGGCTCAGTTGTTATGACCTCTGACCCTGGCATGCTCCAAGACAGAGGCAGGGTGGTGGAGGAGGGAAAAAAGACACAGTCAAACATACCTACATATATACACAAAGAAAAGGGTGGGATACACAGTACAGCCTCTAAATTTACCATAATTAGAAAAACAACCATGGATAAAGACATAGCATTTAGTCTGGTTGATTTTTATAGGGATCAGTATGCAAGCACACAAATACATCACTGGGACACATATGCACATGCACTAAAACAGTCATACTGACTTTTTATCTTTTCTATCTCGTCTTTTGTCTGTGGTGCAGCACAACGGTCTATATTGCAGCTTCCTTCTTGATTTAATCAATTGCAAATGTTAAGAATGATCCTCATTTGACTTTGGTATGAACATGGAGGACAAATGGAGGAGTTTTTTGGCCCTTGGATGAGCACTTTATCTCTCTCTTTTCATCATTTGTACTTGAAGTGAATTCTTCAAAGGTGATCTTCCACTCTATATCTTTGCTGCGTTTATTTTTAGCCGACGGCGGATATAACCTAAGTCCTTGACAAAACATCAAACGCTGGTTTAGCATGTGTGTGCATGGTGTATTAGTCATTGGATCAGTGTATGTGCGAGTGTGTTTTAACATGTTAGTCCAACCTGCAATAAATGAGTCGTTCACTCAGTGTGCAACTATGCACAAGTGTGTGTCTATTTGTGTGTGTATTTCGTGTGTGTGTGAGCGCGCATGTGTCACAGCTGTAATAACTTACAGCTCCCTGCATTTCAGCTATGCTGTCACGGTCCATTATAATGTTCTTTCTACACACACACACACACACACACACACATACATAACTACACACACTAATGAAAACATTACTGAATAACATTCATTTAAGAGCAAGAATATCCCAGTTGAATAATCATGGCTGTAAAGGGCTGCAGTTAAAAGATACCTAAACTTGGTTTCTGATCACTTCAGATATGGACAATTAGCTACAGTTACAAAAAAATTACATCCTCTGCACTAGCTGACAGCATGGTTCTTTCTAGTTCATGTAAACATATAAATGGTGCAGTATGTCCAATTTCAGTGTGCATCAGGTTTTCTGTGTGACTACTGTATATACGTTCCTACACATATAGGTAAGACTGCATGTTTGTGTGTCTTTGTGTGTATATAAAGCAGCCCTTGACGGCCATTGGGGGTGGCGGTGGCCCAGCCGGTGTGTTTGCCTTGGCAGCGATTCAGCATTCCACATTCCTGTGTGATATTCAGTTCTGTGACCTCAGGAAACCCGCCCTGCAAAGAAGCTCTCTCTTTTTCTCTTACTTTCTTCCTTTCTCTCTCTCTCTACAGCCTCTTTCTCTTTGTCTCACTTGCCTTCTCCCCATTTTCTATGTTTTTCTCTCTTTCCCTCCCTTTCTCTCGATCATATGCTCCACTGTCTTTTCAATCTAAACTTACAAAATCATCTGTAATCCCCCCAGCACAACATCCTCAGTTTATTTTCACTCCTTCCATCTCACTTTAAGTTTCTCCACCACTTCTTCTGACAGAGGTCCCCTGGTTAGGTGTCTTTTTCAGTGCTCTAAGCTGAGCACACATCCTGCCACTGTCACTGAGAATTCACAACATTTTACACTGTCCCGATCACTCAATGTATCCCTCACATGCATATTTCTCCTTTATTTGGAGCTCTTTCTGCATCCACAGTACAACCAGAGGCCAGAAGGAGTTATTTCTCTGTCTCCCACCCTCTTTCCATCTTTCTCTCTTTCTCAAGACTTCAGTTCCTACCACTGGAATCTTCATACAAACAAGCTAAAGTATAAGACTGCATACAAATTAGAGAATGAAATTTGCTCCATATTTGAGTCTCAGTTTATGCTAAGAATGTGCAAGTATGTTAAAGTATTGGTTTCCTGATTCTTCTTCCTATAACTAACTTTGCATTTATCTTGTTGTGTGTTAACAGACTCCTCCTCTGTCCCCTCCCTCTTCTCTTTGAGGCCATGCCCACATGCCCAGAAAGACATTTCACCTGAGATGACCCTACGCCCGGGGCAAGGCGGCTCCTCCTCCCTCCCTACCTCCCTCTCTGCTTGCCTCCCTCCTTCCTACCCCTCTTAGCATGGGCTGTAAACTACTAAAAATACTTAAAACACATGGACGCCACACCTGCCACCGAGAGGCAGAAGGCGGTGAAAAACAAAAAGAAAAGAGAGAAGAGAAGGCAGGTTCTGAACACTAATGTGTTGAAGAAAGTACAAAACAGAGAGCTCAAACAAATTTTAGAGACACAAACAAACATATTGCATGTTAAAAGAAAGACAATTTAAATCTTTTAAGGCTGTACATCTCCATAACTTAAGAAAATAAATTACTGGCTAATACCACAACAATACCCACAGCAAAATATGAAAGCTAATATAAAGTTAAACTAAGATAAAAGTAACTTAAAAGAAACATCAGAGTGCGCTAAAATCCAAGAGAAGCAGAACATAAAGATAACAACCCCCTCCCCCTGCCCACTGAGGCCTCTTCATCCTATAATGTAGCTATCCACTATGTGCAAGTTGTGCACTGTGTGGTTGACCCATATACTGTGGCACGGAGCAGGGTTAACTGAGGTAAAGGGTGGAGCAGCCACTCAACCCTCTTATCAGCCTGTCACTGTGACACTTTCCTTTATCTCAAGAGTACCTTTATATGGCCTAAGTGAGCAGCATCAACCCCTGAAAACCGCTGAAGTCATAAAAAATAAACACAGGAGAGAGAAAGACAAAGAGAAAGCAAAAGAATCACATAAATTCATAGGCATTTGTGTGTATGTGTGTGTAGAGGTATGAGAGGCTAGGAAAGCATATGTCATCAAATAAAATTTTCATACATAAACAAGGCCACACACACAGATGCTTAGACCATCATGAAAAAGAGGCTTTTACGCACATCTGTAGGGTAAGATCAGACCTGGGAAATTTAATATGTTTATGTGGGAGTGTATGGTGCATATGTGTTGCCTTACAAATATGTATCAGGGACAATACACTTTTTAAGCATTAGTATAAACTAAAATGTGTGTTCACACAATTAAAACAAAAGAATGAGAACATGTGTAAGCGCACACGTGTGGTTGTGGGGGGATGTTTGTGTGTATGTGCATATGTGTGTTTGCAAGACTATGAGTGAGCATGTGTGTGTGTGTTTCGGATTAAGAGCTTCACCCCTGGACCTCGAAATTAGATAGGGGATTAGCAGGACACATCCGCCACCTGGCATTTTAAGCCCTGCAATTACAACAACAACTTTTAATCAACAACATCCACACATGTGTCACATACAGTCAAAACTCAGTAACTTTTTCATCTTCCTACTCATCCCACTCTCTCTCAGGCTGTCATTGGGATGACCTCAAAATAACACCAGGCCTCATAGAAGGCAGCTGTATGCTATCTTTTAGGATAATCATGACCCACTGTATTAATAAGGATCAGCCTAGATTGGGACTTGTTAGCACAGTGCACTAGGCAAGGATTTAGCATCCAGAGTGACTTTTACTTGGCACAAGAGTAAGAGATTGGATGTGAAGCAGTTGGTGTAGGCTAGGAGGTAGCATCCCATTAGCACCTGCGCGAGGCATTTACCATCCAAAGACCATGGCACTGTGATAGGAGTTACTAGTAATGTGAGACCTCATTGATTCCCTGCAAAAATTCTTTACTCTAGTTGCCTTGCTCAAGGGGCTCAGAGGCCAGGGTTGATTAAAGAGCAGTACCTCTGAAGCTGGTAGGGACTGAGTGTCTTTTATTAGGCCATTTAAAATGGTTGGGGGTTTGCCAGCCACCTAGGCTTTAACCTGACTTAGTAAGCCTGCATGCTGTTTTTTAAACCTGTGGTGCAACTGCAGCTGAAAGCTGAGAGGGAGCAATGACAATGAAATTAGTTGATCTTTCCGGTTTTATGGAAAAAAGCAAACAATTTTTTAACATGATGTTAAGCACACAGAAATATAATAATGCTTAAGAATAAAGGTTAACTAATTCAATTGAGAAATGACTCATTGCCATAATTTCACTGTTCTGTCACCACTGCACACACAGAGATGTGTTTAGCCCTTCATGGAAATAAAAAGTAGCAAGGGCAACAAAACCCTTGAAAATTCTGCTCCATTTTATTACCGATATGAATTAGGGAGAAAGATACAGCAGGCCGGAAACCAAACTAAACACTAATAGAGGCCAGGCATCATGAAGGTAAAAGCAATATTTTTTTTAATGCACACCTAAAGTACAACAATCAATAAACATGGTCAAAAGCTCTCTAGTAAGAGGCAGTTCAGACCACAAAGTGAAAGAATATCCTACATACAAATATTTGATACCAGTATGGCAATAACCAAGATTTAAACATGAAGAGAATAAAGTAAAACACAGTTTCAGCACTTATTGTATGCGTTAAAAAGAATTCTTTTGATTCTAAAAAGCTGTGATTAAGATAGCATTAAAGAGAAAATAAATAAGGGAAACGAAACAATTTAAGTGGAGAGAATGCCAAAAGTAAAACCTCCAATCAAACTAAGATAAGAGTAAAAACAAAGGAGGAGAACAAAAAGAAATGGAGCATTGCTCTGCTGTTTTTGTTAATAAACAAGCAGCCTTTCCATCCAACATCTCAGATAACAATCTAACACAAATTAGAACCAGATTACTCTAACTGACCTTCATGATGCTTTTAAAGATAAAGTGCCACCTTGATTTACCACTACTCCCTAAGAAAGTGACAGCAGGAGGTGACTAACTGGGGGAGAGAAGGAAACAGAATGATTTGACTAAGAGAGAAAATGAACAAGATGAACAGACAAAGCTAAAGAGAGAATTTTATATTGAGAGGGAAATAGAAAGAGACAGAGAGAATAGGAAAAAGGAGGGTAATTGCAGGAAAGGGGGCTCATTAGTCCGTCACTATCCTCAATCTAACCCCTAATTTAGGGTCAGAAGGAACACAGACAGAGACAAGAGAAAAAAAGAAACAAACAAGGATGGAGCAACTTTGTAATACTCCATCTCCTGTTTACGTAGTCTCAAGCAATGTAGTCTCAAACTTTTCTTCCTCTGTTCAACTTTCTACCTCTGGCCTCTTTACACTAGCTGGCAGCACCGAGCGTGCACATTGCCGCCAGCACCGTCATGGATCACACACCATATCTCCTTACACACCTCGCATGACGAATCCGCTGTCACCCTGCCACAGGCTGAACTCACTTAGGAACGAGAAAGAATTACTGACTTTGTCCTTTAAATGGAGAATAAAAAAAAACAAAGGCTAAAGAGTGGCTAAAAATGAACAAAATCAAACTATCATGGAGACACTGACAATACCAAGTTGAAACTAATCTTTTTGCAAACCTTTCTGCAAAATTGATTGCTAGTCTGAACCCAAGCTCAGGAGACTTTCGTTAAGCAGAACCAAACTGTTGTAGTGATTGGCTCACGACTAATTACCAAGACTGACTAATAGTTTAAAGACATAAGGTGACCTACCCTTCGTGCAGTAAAATCTGGAATATACTGGACAGACCAGAATAAGACTTTTTGTCAGGATCCATTACAAAGTTATAGTCTGAGCACTGCCTAAAGTGTATTTTGTACTTAAATAATGGAAATGTAGTGTTTATATATTTTTACCACTTCCTTCACTTTATCTTTTGCTTCTGATGGTGTTCTGTATTTATGTTTCTTTGAAGCTGGGTTGAGGATGGCAGAGTGCTATTTTTCTATAACACCAACTTGGTAACAGTGTCAAATCCAAAAGAGCTGGGCTCCAGGTGATATGTGCTGAACATTATCAAAAGCACTACAGCCGTAATATAGATACTATCCACAGCTTTCTCCAAAGCCCCTACATCCCTCCCCGTCCCCTCCGCTCCTCAGATTCTAACCTCCTCACCGTCCCTAGGACCAAGCACCGAACCT
>JAPZDY010000020.1:18616490-18647301 GCA_029783645.1 Ctenochaetus hawaiiensis | reverse complement strand
ATTTTTATCTGTTTTCTGTTGTACATTTGTTTTTACCTGCACTTTTAACATTTTAATGTAAAGCGACTTTGAGTTTTTGAAAAGCGCTCTATAAATAAAATTTATTATTATTATTATTATAAAGCACTTATATTTTTTGTCAGAAAGACAGAGCGTAAAGGTGCTAAGTCAGCAGAATCTTACAGGCCCAGTCTCTTAATGCTCACTGTAGGTAAGCCCAGCTGGAGAAACCTGAGATAAGGAAGAATGCCACATTGATTCATACTGTTCCTTCCCAGGGACTACCTCAGTTTAAGCTTTGGATGTGTATGAGCGCTGGGAGGGGGGGGGTAGATGCAAAGGTTCTATGTGCCAGTCCATACAATGAGATAATGTGCCCAAAGTGATGCAGAATATCTATGGTATACAGAGGCATACAAACATGCACAAGTGTCCTTTCTATTTAGCATACAATCTGGATCACACTAACATAATCATCACATTGAGTATTAGGACTCTTTGCGTCACCTGCTTGTTTTGTTTGCAATTAAACAGGGTGAAGCAGATGGCCATACATTCAATTTAACAAAGGAAGCCATGCACTCACACACAAGCACACCCACACACATTTTACAGAGAAAAAAAGTAATCTGTAGAAAAATATAATAAAACAACAACCCCTTGAATGAATTTCACCTCTCATTCACACTCATGGTTTTCAGCATCAGTCATAAAACCATATTGCCTCAACAGATGCACAGTGCTGTACACACCATAATCATGCATTTAAATATCATAAACGTTTTGGCACCGAATGTGTGCAGCTGAATATTTACACACCACAGGAGAAAGGCATTGTTCAAAAAACATATATACTCATATGTATATTATACATTGAAAATGCATCTCAATGCTGTCTTTCTCGCTCTCTTTTTTCTCATATCTCTCTCTCTCTCCTGCGTTCTCTCATGTGGGAGGCAACACTGGGCACCCAGCCATGCCACATCAATATGCGTACTGGTGAATTGCTTTCCCTGCTTTCCCCCATGCTTCAGTCGCAGAGACCCGCAGCAGTGGGAACGGTGGCTAATGACACAGGATATGACAGGTCATGCTAGCTGGTAGTTAGATATCGGAGGTCAGCAAGCACTCCCAATGCCGCCATGGCAGGCCAGAGCAAGGCTAGCCTTGTTGTAGCAACCTGCTGTGGTGACAGCCCGTTGACGCAGACAACACCAACCAGCGCCACCCTGGAGGCACCTTGGATTGAGCCCAGGCAAGGTTCCCTGGGAGCCTTGGTTGCCATGGTGCCAGCCAAATTTGGGTCCAATAAACGTGAGGGGAACAGGCAGTGGGCTAGGGAGGGGGACTTTTGGGTGGCAAGACAGAGGATAGAAAAGAAAAAAAGGGGGGTTCTTGAATGCTTTACAACCTTAAAACCAATAACATCCATCCTGTAGTTCTAAAGGATACACTCATTAAGAACTTTATAAAACACCTGTTCAGATAAAGATATATTCATGGTAGGATATTAAATGAACATCATTAATAATGTGTAAAGGACTAGTACCAACAGAGAAACAGGGAGATGTGTACTGGATGCTGCTGATAACCTACACAAAGGGCTTCTAAAAGAGTCTCTTGGCAGTGTGAATGACATGATTAATGTCTATGTCTTCTACTCTTCTGTTCAGTCAAATGAAAACGACAGATGACATATCTTGTATCTTACTCCACAAGGTTACTGCAAACCCAGGAGGTACTGTTAAACAATTATACACAAAGAGAAAATTTTTACATTTACACTAAAATGTAACACAATAAAACATATTTTAAGTTTGAGTGTATCAAAGACACTTCCCTGCCCTGTCAGAATTGTGACTGAATTTATCTGTATCTTAATTAAAAAAAAGTTTGCATGATGGAAATTTACAAAAGGGACCACTTAGTCTACACCTGGTCCCTTTGACCAGTAGGCTGACAGCCAAACTTATGAACAGCTGAAGCAAAGAGCCATGCACCTTGCACTGGCCTGTTCACCATGGTGTCCCTGAGACCCCATCACTCTGCTCTTTCCAAACTCTCTCACTCTCTCATAAAACAAGATCTGCTGCTTGACTTATAAGACCGCAAATCATGCAAAATTGTGCATAGCACTCAGGCTGGAAAATATAACCATGTTTAATGAGCAGACAGAGACATATTTACACGCGCACTCTCACACACCTGCACGCCTGCACATACACGCACATTAGCCTCTGCCAGAAACACACCATCCCCTGCGCCGCTTTGTGCTAGACACACAAACGCATACTGTCATCGGCCTATCCTGGAGTTCTAACCCTCGAACACAATTCTTTACTGAATCCACGCTAGTGATAAAGGACAAACAAAAAACACACTATCTCTACACCCCCCCACCTTACCCCACTCGTTAAGACTATATCCACCTCCCACCTGCTCTGCACCCCCTCCAAACTCAGAGGCAAACCCGCACACACTAACACCATGCCACTCCAAACTCATCCTGTTATCTAAACAAGCGTCGTCCTCTCGTCAGCGTCAGTGGGTGCCTTTCTCTGTCTCCTCAGTGAAAAGAGAGACTCTCCTGTTCACAGATGAATGGAGTCTTTTGATGAAGCGCCGAGCCTTGTTTACTGCCACTCCATTTATTTACCGGCCTGTTTTTCAAGTCGTCATTGAGGGACACTCTACCACCCTCCCACACCCTCCCCACCCCCTCAACCTCACCCACAAACCCCCTCCATCTCATCCACTACTTAACTATACCCCCCCGTCCTCTGAACACACATACACACTATCCCCCCTCTCAATCCCATGTCGTTCCCTATCCTGTTTCATCCTGCTTTCTTCTTTTCGTCTAGTGTCCTAGATCTGTGTCCAAACTGATTTGAAGCTTACTCGCTTACACAGACGCATGCCAAATTTGATTCTCTGCATTCTGTTGTGCTTCTCAGTTAGCTCGTTCATTCGCCCCCCACCCCACTTTCTGTCTTCTCTACACTGCTACTCCTTCTCACGGTGTAACAAACACCAAACGATGCCTTCATGAAGGTTGTCTCTCGGGAAGAGCAAAAAGCCCGCCGTGAAACTGCTCAATACTTTTCACCCAAAAGCAACGTACAAATTCTGTAGATCTACCACCTTTGGTGTAAAATTTTTTAATCAGAAAAATCGGTGGTCAAATGAAATATTCTGAAAATCTTGAGAAGGGAAAGCAATGAATTTACGCAAAACATAAAAAAGTAAACTGCAGACATGCTTTGCGCTCATATAATAATTTTTCTACAAATGACTTTATATCTCATGAATTAAAATACAGTATGTGATCAAATATGAAATGCAGTGATACAGTTAAAAAGGGCAGGATTCCAGTCTTTGTGAAGTTATTTCAACCGATTGGCTGGTGGCAAAACATCTTTGCATAATAGATGAAAGAAACATCAGAGAATTTAAAAGAAAAAAAAACCTCAGTCAAGGCTCACAGCCCCATGATGGCCTGCTTTCATGAAAAACAAGGATAATGGTCCTATTGAGCACTAAAATGTTTGTGCTTACAAGTTATTATACATTTTTCTGTAGCTGTAAACAGGAGTCCAGGGTGCTAATGAGGCTAGGGGAGGGCATTCATTTGAACCCTAAAGAGAAATAAAAGAAAAGGGGAACAAGTGAGAGAAAGAAAGAAAAGAGAAGAAAGCAAGGATCAGAGGGAGGAGGTTGGCAGGGACTGTGTATGAAAATTTGGCGTCTTCCATACAGAGAGATAGTATCGTGCCAAAAACGGCCGCCGACACAACTCCTCTCAACTCCTCTCACTTTCTGAACATTAGCGTTAAACTCGCCCACATAATAATTTCTTTATTCCTCAACCCACATGTGCAAAATAAAATGAAAAAAATCGTTTAATTTTTTTTGTTGTTGTTTTGGTTTTTTCTCCAGTAATGACCAAACTTTTAATTCAGAAATGAAAACTAAGTAAAGACACTTCTTAGGAAAAATAACTATATGGGGAAAAAATGGAGAAAACAAAGCATAAGAAGAGGAATGGTGTTTTGGATTTAAAATGCAGTACTGTGACTCCCATTCGAGCATGACTATGGCTGTGTGGTGCTGAATAGTGTTGTTAGCCAGACTTAGCAGCCGATGCCAGGGCCTCGCTGTGAGTGCAGCCCGGTGAATAAGCCTTGTTCCCTGGCTCTCCCTCCTTTCTGGCTGGCCTGCCTGATAGTGAGCATTGGCCGCTGCACTCTTTCTCCTGCTCCTCCTCCTCCTCCTTTCTGTCTCTCTGAGGTCGGGAAACCCTCCTGAGTAAGTATATGGTTTTTGGGGACAGACACATTTCATGGTTGGCGCCGCTACAAAAGCCTGAAAAGAGACCCGGCACTGGGAAGACACAGTATTAATACAGACAATACCACCCCCTCAATGCTTCTGACTCTCTCTTTTCTCAATAACCTCTTTCTTGTCTTTTCTTCTTCTTCTTTTTCTCCCCTTCTTTTCTTCCCCTTCTCTTTCTCTCTAGGTTCTTTTTTTCCAAATAAAAAATGTAAAAAAAGCCCACTCAGCTCAAGTAAAGAATGCAGTTTTTATCACTGCGTGCTTAGTCTAGCCTACACCCATTTTTATTTGACAATTGTTAATGTGTTTTAATGTGTAATTAAATTTAAACAGTAGGAATTAGACTGGGTTCAGCTGCATGTAAAAATGATAATTTTTACATGCAGATAATTTTTTTTTTAAAAAAAGCTTATCTTTTTTTTAAATACCAATCAATAAATCACATAATCATTTGTCGCATTATCATTACTTTTTAATAATGGTAAAGATCAATGTATTGATTTGATGTATGATTTCCATGCTGTATTTCAACATTTTTATTTTAACACATCATGGCCAATTTATAAATGAAAAAGCAACTTAATTTATATCTGACACTGATTGTATAAACTTCATTTTGTAGAAATATAAATTACTACACAAACAAAGTAGCTGTAACTTAAAATGATATACGCTGTGATAAAAGAAGAAAAACACATATAAAAACCTGTACTACATTAGTTATGACCCTGGGAAGAGATTGCTATATAAAGCTGAAAAATGTCAATTCTCCTGCTTTTCTATGTGTTACCTTCACAATGGAGAGCTTTTACTGAGAAGAAAAAGGGAAAAATCTGACAGCTGAGTTCATTCAAAAGGAAAGAGGGGATCAGAAAAACTGATAAAAGAGCCAAATAGCACAAACTGTCTCATTTGTCTATTCCACCGCAATGATGGCCTCCCAATTTTACTGGAATAATCTGTCTACCTCACATCTCTGAACGCTAAAACTCTTCACACAAAAAGAAACAGATGGGGCAGACTAGAAATTTTCAGGGGTTTTTTACTCCCTCCCGAGTCAGGCACAGCCAAAGAAACTGAGGCTTATGATCGTTATTTAAAAACCAAAAAAGCAAGGAGGTGTGTCTCAGACAAAGGCGATATATAAAAGGCGCATGCCAGTTTTCACTGGTCATTTAATTTGAGACCAAATGTAACAACATTGTCTTTGACTTGTCTTTCTCACATTTTTTCGTTATTTTCCCTTGAGTCTGCTCATGTCATCATGGCCTCATGAGATAAATGCAGACCCTGCAGTTTTGGACCAATCTGTATGCCTGTGACACCCTAATGTTAGCCTCGCATCTGTGTGTGTGTGTGTGTGTGTGTGTGTGTGTGTGTGTGTGTGTGTGTGTGCATGTTTGGGAGCGAATGAGTACACAACAGGGCTTTGGCTGGCCTGATACCATTAGCTATCCAAATACACAGACATTTTTCCGAAGCCAAGAATAGTGTGAGAAGACTCCCTCTCACTCTGTCTCTCTAATGTGACTGGGCTCTCCCTCTAACTTAACCCTTCAGATTTGATATGAAGCCACCACGACGTGCCCCTGACGCCAGAGAGAGCGACAGAGTAGTGCAGAAAAAAGATGCGGGTCCAGCTAAACAAGAGCGATCAGCGAACATTTACTGATGCCAAAGCCGCTCTGCATGTGGAGGGCTTTTCTTAGCCGGCATGGGCCCTGTTCCCACCACACACAATACAAAAGCCTCAGACCTGACTGACTCCCTCAGTGTCAAGATTTCATTTAATCAAAACTCAGCGCTTACTTCACTGCTGTGGGTCATCCTGAGCTACACACACATACAGACACAAACAAAAACACTTACACACAAAGACAGTTCACTCAACACCTGTGATGTCATGGTAGCCACAGAAGAGATCCAGGAAGTAATTAAGAACAGATTATTTTCACAGGAAAGAAAGAAATACAAAAATACAAAGTAGTGGGGACCTATGGAATCCATCAGAGTATCAATTTTTAACATGTTGAGTAAGTCGTGAGTTTTAAGATTCTTCTCTTTTTTACTCTACAATTTCTAACCCCCCTCAAACACACACATAACTCCAGAATAATCAAGGAGTTTTCCTTAAAATAACGAAAGAGGGCTTTTATTTGTGAATCTTTGGTGTGGTCAGCGAGTTGGCCAGGGGGCTAGCATGCAGCACTAGGTACTATCTGCACTTTCTCACAGCCCTGTCCAAGGTATTACTATTGCTATTGAGAAGGAGGCGGGATCTGGCACTGAAGAGCGGAAGACTGTGGAGCGGTCATGGCAGAAATGGCACGGCGAGCACATTTCACACCTCCCTCGGAGTGACTGCAAATTTCCTGTACTGCAGTTTTGATTGGAAACACATTGGAAACATCTTTTCATGATCACACTTATGGCTCACAAAAGAAAGAAAAGCGAAAAAAGGAGGCAGTAAGAAGGAGGTCCAAAATATGACTAAGTGCACTGAGCTAACTTTGGACCTCACTTTTTTTTTAACTTCTATTTTTCCAAACTTGATTAAATTAGAAATGTGTTGAGTTTAGTTAAAACAGCTCAAAGGTCATAAATCAGTCCTCTTAATACTATGAGAAGCAGCTAAATGCTTTCTCCTCTGATGGTGTACAAGTGGACCCAATTACGCAGTAGTTAGACTAACAGAAGTGAGAATTATATCTAAACTAGTGTTGTGATATAAGCTCATCCAATAAATTCCTTTCATATGTTATCAAAAGAATTCTGCCAGCGTGTTGTGCTCTGGCAGACCTTTGGCTCTTCAAGCATAGGGCCACTATGTTCATATAATACCAATCACTCACTCTCGCCATGATGATACCAATTACTTACTCTTAATAAAACAATAAAATAATGCACTACACACTCTATTCCACCAAAACCACATTTCCTTCCTCTCCTCTCCTCTGCTATGTTGGATTGGTTGCTCTTTATTTGAGGTGACTAAAAAACAGGGAAGGAGGTTGTCTGTTATGGCAGCATGGTTTGTTCTGTTACGGCTGCAGTGTGTTATACTCTGTAACAGTGAGGATCTCAAAGGCTGGCTGGCTGCAGAACAGCCTGAGAAAGCCTGACGGCAAGCCCAGAGATTCCCCGTGGCAGCTTTTGCCACTCTGTCATAAACAAAACACAAGACGTCTTTCTCTTCTTCCCACACCAACGGGGCTTGGGCGCTGCCAAACAGCACAATCACTATAGCAGCCTTTTCTCCTTTCCAACACACTCTCTCCCTCTCTCTCTCCCTCTCTCTGTCTCCTACAATATAAACAAAAGAGATCAGCAAAGGCTTTACCTCTGTGAGAGCAACAATGAGGGCGATGTTTAAGGAGACAAAACAAAAGTGTGCACGGGATCAAAGAGACAGAGATGCTAAAGACCGACAAAACGCAAACTAAACAAAAACAAACAATAAGCACATCTTGTCATTCATTGAGAAACGGAGGCAAAAAAACGCAACCGTACATTACAGTAACAGATAAATGTGACAGATACATGCAGGCCTTTCAGCCTGTTCGCTCACAAATATGTTTTAGAATTTCAGAACAAAACAAGAGCCAAGTTTGGTCCTTATGACAGGTTGGCAGACAGTGGTTTGCCCTTTCTCTCTCTCTCTCGATGTCTGTAGACCCTAAAGTGTCCCTTCAACCAGAACTTAAACTGAGCACAGACTCCTTAGAGGCAGATAAAAGTGCCGAGGCACACTACGTTAGCCAGATAAGATAAGAGATAGCACACAGTAAGTCCACATCATGAATGGGCAGCATACTGGGCAGGCCCTCATTGCAGCCATGTGTTTTACTGTACTGCTGTAAACCAAAGTACTGTAGCGACCAGTGCAAGAAACTAAAAACCAGATGGCCAATGATTCAAAAAGGAAAAGAAAAAAAATGCCATGAAACCATAACAGTTTCTTTTTGTGTATAGTTAGTTTCAAAGTATATTTTAAATATAAAAATACAGTACATGAGTATTTTTTTCAGTTTTTGTTATTCAGTTCTCCCTTACCATATACAGGCACCTTTCAAATATACCTTTCTTTAACTTGAAGTCACTTTTACTACTATTATATAATACCATAAATAAAACATTTACAGCTTTAAGCGAACCATGTTATGTTCCTAATCGAGGATGGCAAATGAACCATTTTGCTTTCTAAATATGTTTTGAAAACTTGGTAGATCTAAAGAAACTCAGACCTATTTATTGTTTAAATAATAAGAATAAAAAACAGAAATTTAAAACTAAAAAATGAACAGCAAGGCAACATCTCTGCATTTGATTAATAAACTTTTTTTCCTGAACAGACCCCCTGAGCTAAAATTAAATACATGTTATGCTAGAATTTTGCAGCGTCTAGTGTAAAATTTAAAAGAAAAATTGTGCTTAACAGTCAAAGAATTCATAATAAACTGAGCAAAAACAGGTTCTGCAGGTACATTTTTACAACTCAAAACACTCACTCTCCCAGTAACCCACGATCCACAATTGTCAATATAAAAACTCTTTTTTTTTTGGCAAGAATGTCTCGGTTAAAGACATTAAAATCATTCAAAAAATAAGATCTTAATTAAAACAAACAATTCAGTGGAAAAAAATACCACAAAAAAGTAAGACAGATTTCCTCAGTCAACGTCAGGACTGCCCGCTACCTACGGTTTATCACCACCACAGACAGACCAACAGAGTGAAGCTGGAGCTGCTGCCAGGGTTTGGCTCGGGCAGCGTGAGGTGTTTGGCCCGAGACCGAGATTTTGTATGTGTGTGTGTATGCGTCAGAGCAAGAGAGAGAGAGCAAAAGAGAGACAGAGGGATGGCTGTGATACCATTTGGCTACATTCATGTTAGCAGGTACCATTAGAGTTCTGCCTAGGCATAAAGTGATTGTGTTTATTGGGACAGTGACTGGGGTATGCTTTTCATATATTTAAAAAAAATATCTATCTCTATCCATATTTATATCTATCTATATGTATATATATATATAAATATATTTTGACATATATATATATATATATATATATATATATATATATATATAAACATGCCTGTGTGTGTAAGTGATTATGTGTGTGTGTTTGACGCTGGTTGAGTCACTGTTTGAAATTTCCAGAAAATTCCAGCTGAGATAATATTAGGTCATGAGCGTGTGTTTGTATGTATATGTAGCCAGCAAATGGTGAAGTAGTGTGTATTTGGAGGATTTGGCTGTGAAATGTGTTTCGTGTGTATGCCTGTGTGGTTGATGTGACAGTGTTTTTTTGCAATGTGGGGGAAAAAACTACAACACAGCCAGTGTTTTGGCTGTGTGTGTGGAGTACGCGCACTGGAGGCTACAGCGATGTTTGGCCGAGTGTGAGTGTGTGTATCCATGATGGTGGCTGAGATACAACAATGTTTGGCTATATCAAACTGTATCTATGATAGTCCTTGGCTGAGAGTGCGTGCTGTGTGGGTGTGTGTACGCAATCGTGACTAAAACCGTGTTTGGCTCTATGTGTGAAAGTGCGCTACAAAGATGACAGAGTTGTTTTTCTTTTTTTTTGTTATCAAATGTGTGTATCTTTATTTAGCTGTGTTTGTATGTGTGCGTATGGGTGTGAAGGTGGCTGCAATAGTACTGGCTGTCTGTGAGCACTGGCGTTTTGTGTGTGAGTGCGTGTTTGGCAGCCAGGTCTAACGTGGTGCTAGCGTTCAGGCAGACGGTGAAGGCGGCAGCAGCCTGCGGCCTGAGAGCAGGAGACTCGCGGCTCTGCTCTCCCTCTCACATACACACATGCACACACACAACCTGGGCTGAAGCCAAATGACGATCCCTGGCTACAATGGCCTTATCGTGGCACATACACTTCAACAGACTGAGTACAATCTTATAAACATTGACTCTCACTCACCGCACAAAAGCACACAATTTGACAGTGGTGATCATCTCATAAAAAAAAAACACACACACACAGGCATGCAAATTCCTTCCTATAAAAAACACAAAATACATGCTCATATGAAGCCGCAAATGCCTCGCTCAGAAAAATGAACGCTTACTTGCCAGACCACGCTGGCCAAATGCCCTTGACACACTCACATATTCTTTTTATTACTGTTGATACTATGTTGTCATGTAAACAAACACCAAGGAACAGAAGTAATGAAGGAAAAATACAAAAAAGACCAAAAGAAAAACTATTTGTTGTTTGCTAAGAGAACAAAATGAAAAAGCTACTTTCATTTTGTTTCTTAGAGGTAAATGTTTGCTTTATTAAAACAATAACAAATATTAAAATTTTCTTGATTTTAGAAATTGTAAGATAGTATTTTTTGATATCTTTTCAATACTCTATTCTCCTCTGAATTTTTAACACATTGTTAAAGTGTTTTTAAGACAATACACTTCAACTCATATTTACGCATTTTTCTTTCTGTCATTCACTTTATAATTAAGTTTGTGTTTCTGTGTGTGTGTTTCTGTGAATGATTATATTAATGTGCATGTACATCTACATGCACATGGCAATCTGTAAGATAAGTGTTTATGTGTTGGCATCTCTTTCTGTTAGTGTCTAGTATCCAGTTGGCCACATACCTGGCGTGTGGACGAAGTAGGCCAGGTAGAGGTCCAACTCCTTGACAGACACTCCGATGTGGTGCGGCTGGACGCACAGGCCAGGGTTGGTGCATTGTGGTGACTTGACCAACCGTTCCCCGTCTGTGCTTTCCAGAGGGCTGCCCTTGAACAGGATGACCATCACCAGGTCCAGCCGCCACACCTTGTCGGCCTGGCGCAGGCAGTCGATGCGACGGATCTTGCCCTTCTGGTCGGGGTTGGACAGCACGCAGCAGGGAGGTTTTTTCCCTGTGATGGTGAGCACAAAGTCCTCACGGAACTCGGGCCGGATGTCCTTGCGGAGCTTGGCCAGCAGGCGAGAGGCCCACTTCTGCTTGATCTCTGGCTTTTCCCCCAGCAACTCATCCTTTACAGCGCGCTCTTCCTCCTTGGACATGCGCTTCTCGTGCTTCTTGAAATATTTGCGCTTGCGGGCCTGCAGGTTGAACCAGGTGTAGGCAAAGGCGCGGACATGGGGCAGCAGGGCCTCGATGAAGGGGTGGAATTCATCCTGGATGAGGGTGGAGGAAGGGGGGAGGGTGGAGGAGGAGAGGGAGGAGGGGGGGAAGCAGGAGGAGGCAGTGGAGAGAGAGGGGGAGAATGGGGGAGAGAAGGATGGGGAGAGAGGGAGTGGGGGTGAGGAAGGGAAGAGAGAAGAGAGGCAGTTAGCACCGGCACGCAGCATGGAGGAGCAGCGCCTGCTCTGTGAGAGCGGAGGGAGAGAATGAGCGAGAGGCACTCAGAGAGAGAGAGAGAAAGAGAGAGTCAGAGAGAGAGAAAATGAGAGAGAGAGAGAAAGATGCTGCATACACTCTCTACTTAACACCTAACACAAACACATCACATTGCAGGAATCATTTTACAAAACACAGAACACCACAATGAAAGACTGAGTGATATGAAATGAGAAAGAGAAATAATTTATCAACTGTGAGTTGTTTTTTTACAAATAATAATGTAAACAGTTATGTGCATGCTTGGATGGATATAGAAAATGTTTTATTAATTTATTGAAATATTTCAAAGTCTGAATTTTTCAATTTAAAAGTATGACAAAACTGTATGAATTTAGCAACTATTATAAATTCTAAGAAGAATTCTATCATTAGCTGGAAAAAAAAATACTTTTCAGGTTTTAGAAAATATAATGCAGATTGACTATATTAACTAATATACACTGCATAAAACACTAAAATATTATGAGAATTTATATACAAAATTCTAAACTTAAAATTCAAACATATATTTGTCCATAAATAACATGACTGCATCCCCACTAAAAAAACATCTAATAACAATCATTATTACAAAGCATATGTAAATAAAACAAGAATATTAATAGTTACCATTTTGCTCTCTCATCATAAATTCACCCCGCCGATTGCAAAGAAACTTAAAATGCGTCACCAGAACAGTAACTGGATTGCTCAAGTCAAAAGGCTCTGAAGTAATACTGCGTATATTAGAAAACAAAAGACTGAGGAAAAAAATAAGCAAAAGAGGAAGCTGAGAAACTGTCCAATAAAAGCAGCAGGGGGGAAAAAAGCTGAGAAAGAGGAGACAGGCCAAGGGGGCGCAGTGTAATACCAGCACAGGAACACAGGAGGTACTGTAGCAGGAGCTGCAGGAGAGGTGCTGTTCAAGAACACAACAGAAGGAGAGTGTAGAGAAGTTCAGCAATCTCTCTGTCTAAAAGGATTTAAAAAAGAGCTGGACATGCACGAACAAAATAAAGCAGATATTGCAGGAAAAAAGATGAAATTGTCAAAAACTTAAACAAGCCTCTTTGTTTGCAAAAATATGTAGAAAAAAAATCATCTTGATGAAAAAAACAACAAAAAAATGCTTGGCAAAGCAGCGCGTGCTATTGGTTCAATTCTCTAGGATCTGCATAAGACTCACGAAGAGGGAGAGAGAGAGGTGGACAAGGGGGGTGCGGACAGAGGAGAAGAAAAAAAACAAAACAAGAGGAGCGAATCAATGTTGGAAGAGTGTGCACGACCGCTGGCAAACCCGAGTGCAGCTTCTTTTTTCCCCCTCTTTCTCTCCAACTCTGTCTCTCTCTTTTTCTCTTCCTCTCCACTTTCCTTCTCTAACCATTGACTGAGTCTGTGCCAACATGCAGAGGGCCCACCTATTTGGCACTGAGTCTCAAACAGCCCAGCCAATACGCAAGCTCCCAGCACAGAAAGGGAGGGAAGAGAGAGATGGCAGAGGGAGAAGCAAAGATGTGGGGGGTGGATGGTTGGTAGCTGGTAGCAGAGAGAGAGAGACAGAGAAAAAGAGAGAGAGGGAGGGGGGAGAGACAGGGACTGTGTGTGGTGCAGGCAGAAGGCACGTCATTAGCCAAATAGACAAGTTCCAATCTAGTGCAAAGGCAAAGTCCAGAGGATATTAATTTTACATGCATCCAATCCAGACAGCACCCGCCTTCTAAAGCCCCCTACACCACCCTCCGCCTTCGTCACCAGCGTGGTCACAGCCATCCCAACAAACCAACTCTCTCCAACTGCAAACCCCCCAACCCCTAAAACGCCCCTCTCTCTCTCTCTCTCTCTTTCTCTCTGCTCGCATTACACCACCTTGGCATGGGATGGCATGAGAAAACACAGGCCCAAAATCCCACTAGACCCTGAGACCAGCAGCTGCTCCTGGATTTACCACACAAACAAAGAGAGGAGGGAGAAGAAAAATGCCCGTTACCCCCCCACCACCACTACCACCACCATCCCATCCCACCCCCCTGACAAAAAATACCATCCAAAAACATGCTCTCCTGTTTCAAAATGCACTCTCACATCCAAACTGGCCCCTTCTCTTGCTCTCTCTTTTTTGTTAGAAACACATTAAAAGTTTCTGTTACCAAATTAGAGGGCAATACCATTTGTGGGGGAAATGCAGTGGACAATGAAGGCTGAAAATGCTGTGGTGAACAGTTTCATATTGGCTATACATGGTATGCTGTTTACCAAGGCAAGCATGTATTAAAACTAAAAAATGGCTACACCATTTCCCTTCAAGTCATAAGCTTAGTCTATCACTTTCTGATTCGGGTATATAGGTCGTTAATAAGTAATAAAGAAAAGAATTCTAATTTCCTTCTGCAGCCACTAAATTGCCCATATTTTAATAGTGGCATTGTGAAGTATACAATAACACATGATTGGGACTGAACAGAAGCAGAAAGCAAGAGAGCACAGGGCTGTATAGCTGCCCTGGCAATCACATTGTCTCATCCTCACTGGCTGACCCTTATGACCTCAGAGAGACAAGCTGTGCTCAGTGCATTATGGGAGAAATATCTGAGTGACAACAGCTCTTACCAAGGATCAATTCAATATAATCTGATGTATGTATGAAACAAGTGTGAACAGCTCTTCTCATTAGAATTAAATTTAAATATTATTCTTCCACAATACAAAAGGGAACACACTTGCTCATTTATTCTGTCCACATTACATGAATTAGTCCATTGGGCCTATAGGAATTATGGAGACATTGTCAAAACTGGGATCCCAGCAGTGGGCAGCCACAAAAAGCTAACTCGTCATGAGGCAAAGTTGAGGGACCGGCCATTTGATTGTGGGTTGAAGCCCCCTGCTGTGCAACGGGACATGCTGTTTGTGTGAACGCCCTACAAAGGCCAGAGTCCTCTGGTTGGCTCCAAGGACCATCAGATTTAGCCTGGCCTGCTCCCTCTGTCAGTGTCTGACAGAGGAGCCACAGCCTGGATGACTGGCTGGTCCACTGGCTGGCGAGCTGGTTGTTAGTTTGGCTGAGAGGCTACATGACTGGCTGGGTGAATGACTGGTTGGCTACCCGGGTGGGTAGCTAGCTGGCTGCCTGGCTGGCTGGCTGACTGGCTCGTCACTGCTACTGGTGTTTGTGCATGTGTGTGTGTGTGTGTGTGTGTGTGTGTGTGCGTGCATGTGTGTGTTTGTGCGTGTGTGTGTATTGGGGTGGGGAGGGGGGGCAGACCCCATCTGGACCAGGCTGAGCCGGGACGGGTGCCGAATGTTCATGCTAACATACGCCTGCCTCACACAGCCACACTGAACACGTGAAAAATGTGGAAATGAGAAAAGATGGCAGAGGCAAGGAAATAAAGTATGGGCAAAAAGAACATGAGGAGATGGAATTAGAGAGGATGCGTGTGTTTGTTTTTGTTTTTGAAGAATAATGACGGAGGTGTGTTTGTCACTTATTTGAAAAGAGTGAAAGGATCTAGACTTCTAGATGAATGTGCCACAGACAAAGAAAGGAAAAGATATGTGCCAAGTATTACTGTCACTTCCTGTAATATCATCATGCCATTACTGACGGGCAAAATGATAATAACCAAGATTACTATCAGGGAAATTCAAACCTCTCCTTTGTCCATTCAAACTGGCACATTTTTTTTTGTAAATTCATCCCTGCGACAATTTTTTTGTAACATAACTCTTTTTAACTCTTTATATAACAAAAAAAGGATAAAAAAATAATGGAAACCCATCATGCAGCCACAAATATAATCCAAAGTATTAAGCAAATACTATTTGTATGAAATATTTAATCCCCACAAAACCCCCTTTTTAAAATCACTTAGTTAAATCCAATGCCAGGTCTATTATGATCATAAAATGGATCAAATACAAAATTAGACACAAGGGCATAACAGGCTTTGAGGTCTGTGCACAATTTGCAGTTAAGGAAAGATCTTGTATATTTTTGGCCAAAAAATTAATCTGTGTTGCACCTTATTATTTAATGTCTCTTTTTCTGACATTTTCAAATCCACATTTCCCTCAGATTGTTAGAGAGGGTTTCTCCTGTCTACTCAAAAATCTTAAGGGCAAAATAAAGAATGGCAGTTTTTCGGGCCTTGGCCACTGGACTCTTTAGGTATCTGCTTTGCAATAATTTGAGCATAAGCTCACCTTATCTCTGCATGCCACGCTCTGTCTTTCAGAAAACGACGACCTTTGTTCGCCAGGCTGGGCAAGACAATCTCTTCTCCTGCCCTGACAGGGTACAACTCAGAGAGCAGGAGAGAAATGAAAACCGCCACAGGTTTTAATAACAAGGCCAAGCTTGGAGCAGTAACATTCTCCAAAAATACAGGACAAAAGAAACCTGTATAAACTGTAAATGTTGCCTACTCAAGATTTTGCTGGTATTATACTTAAAACAGTGCTTTATGCAAATTCACCTATCACACAATTTTATCATGTAACGTTAGTTCATGCAAAGACTAAATATAAATTTAATAACTTTACTGTTAAAGACACTGCACAGGCCAGGGCGCTGTTAGAGTAGTCCTAGACAATAATTAATTAAAAGGCAACAAAATTAGGTTGTAAGCAGAGCAGGTCCTATCGTTGTAAAAAATTAAGCTATTTACACTAACGTCAGCTTGCCAACTATTTAAACAATAATAATTACACTTTTTTCAGGTTTTGGTTAAAGATCCATGTCACAGAGGAGGACACAAACCGCGCCTGCCCTTCAGCTCACACGGGCTTGCAACCTGCGTCTCTACATTTTTTAAAAAATAATACAAAGTGACTACTTTCATAGGAAAAACTAAAACCTACCTTACCGTTTCACGTAAAATTATAGTGTTTGGCTGAAAATAGCCATCTCTCTCTTCTCTGTTAACCTGGCCGGACGGTCCTTTTTTGACCTCCTCCCGTCTATTTTGCAAGTAGCCTTACTCTTTTAATTTTACGTTCGTGTAAATAAATTATATCTTGTTTTTTGTCAGTTAAAATGCGATAAAAAAAAACAAACTGATACAATAAATGTTACATGTTTCTCCTTCACACGCGAACAACTTAAGCTTTGCTAACGGTCTCCTCTCAGCCTCGGTCTCGCGCGGCCTACGTAGAACAAATAGGGTCAAAACTAATTCTGAAAAGTCGATTTAAAATAGGTTGGACGTGCGGCAGCACGACATTAATGTATGCAGATATTTACCAGGGCAGACAAAGCAATTTTACTTTTCCAAAAGCGTGTACTCTGCTCGCTTCCTGTGGTTACTTGATGTGATTTAATTAGCACACCTAAACGCATGAACCTTTTTAGAAGGGAGTAACACCTTTATGGAAATGAAAAAAAGGACTATTGGTTCATGTCTGTGGGCTGTATTTGCATGCAATTGATTTAGCAACTGTAACTTGGGCGTTTCCAGAGAGCTAAAAAAGCAATTACCTGAAAATAAATTGTGGCATGCAAATAAATGCCAAAGGGCTGACATCTGCATGTAGACTACGTGTGAGGAAAGATCAGGTCATAGGACTCTATTTTATGCCGCATCCTGCACGGTTAGGATGCCTACGTAGTAGGTCAACAGGCATTCATATTTTTAACTTTTAAGCATGGTTAGGATTATATCAGTGTAATTGCATAAAGTTCATGTATTTTTTTCTTTTGGTTCTCTTTCTTTGCTTATATTTTTCTTAACGTTGAACTGGGATTCCAACAAAAGACAAAATGCAATTTTAGAAGGAGTAGAAAGAATGGGGAAAAAAACATTTTGCGCCAAAATCAAAAACCTAAAAAAGTAAATAGGTCTCCTTTAAATTATATTTATAAACATTCCGTTCAGCATTAACTTATTTTACCACCACCATTTAATTCCTCACATTTGTTGGTTTAAAGTTTATAATTGTTGGTTTAAAAATTAAAATTTCTTACAACCAGATTTTTAAAGCATTGTAAAACAAAGAAATAATTAATATATTATTAATGAAAACTATTATTCTTTAAAACAAATATTTATGCAAGTTTTTAGCAAAAAGAGAGTATTATAAAATAATATGACAAAATAAAGTATGCAAAAAGTATTCATGCATTAATTTGATCACTTTTTCACTTTTATAGTTTAATGTGAAAATCAAAGAGCATTTCAGTCATAATCATTTTAAGTCAGTTTTCTTGTTAATAAATTGTACTTAATTGAAATACATATATTTAATAATAATTATAATTGTTCTTATTATTGTTGTTGTTATTGTTGTTATTATTATTACTAATATTATTACCATTATTAGTATTTGTATTAGTATTATTTATTTATAACATTTTTCTCGCAAGAAAAGGAAACCCAGAGGAACTGGCCTTGTGCTTTTTTTTTTCTCTCTCTCTTTCTTTCTTACACACACACACACACACACACACACACACGGAAAGCTGATAAAGGTTACAGAGTTTCAGGACGTGTCACGACTGGAATTCATCTTTGACATCTGCTGTGTGAAATCACATATTGACAAGTACTAGTGATGTCAAGGAAAGACTGTGAGAGATCTGAACTATTTTTCCTTTGTGTGTGTGTGTGTGTGTGTGTGTGTGTGTGTGTGTGTGTGCGTAAGTGTGTGTGTGTGTTCTGATCATTCAGTTGTCTGAAATAATTTTGGTTAATGCTTTATAAAAATCAAACTTTTTTTCAGAACTTTTCGAAACCACAGTGTTATTAAAAACTTCAAAGTTGAATCTTTTTTATGTAGTACAGGCCTAATACAATTTCTGCTTCTACTCAGTATATTAAAAAAGAAAAAGGAAATAGAGGGGGAAAAAAGCTTTTGGGGAGATGAGTAAAGTTTCTGCAAATTCTTCCCATGAGGAGTGCAGGAAAAGTAAGGTGCACAGGCTGACAGTGAGTAACACCCTGCCATTAAGAGGTGACGGGTTAGTAACCTCGCAAGCCTCAGGGATATAAAATAATTATGGACAAGTTGACATTAACTACTATTCCCTTGGAAACTCTCATAAAATCCCCCCCAAAAATAAGTGTCCTTTTTTTCTTCTTCCTTTCATTCACTTATTCAAGCCCACACACATGCATTCACACACAGATCCACATTATTCTTCTTAAAAATTTCCTCCTTACTTTTTCTGTGCCAGTCCTTCCATTTCCATCCAGATTAAAACCTTTTCATCCATTCTACTCCCTGGAAGCGGAAAAAAACTTCCCCTCTTTCTAATCTCTTTCTCCCATCGGCACAGATTGATGTTAAAAGTGTGTCTGCGCATCGTTTGTAATTACGCCTGTTTACACGCTGAAGCATTACTATGTGTGAAAGTCTGGAAGCCATTTGTGGCATGAGGCTGAGAGGGAAAGACAGAGCGGACGAACTTTAAACAGCTCCAGAGACGCAAGGACTAATGGCAAGCTGGGGCTTCTGACACGACTGCAGGCCTGGGTCATTTTATACACAAATATGCCTTCACGTTTATGCAATGGATTTGTCTGGGCAGACTATTTCAGCCTCAAATGTAAGATCAAAGATAAAATCGAGGGCGCTTCATGATTTTTTTTTTTTTTGACTATCCAAAATTTATTCAGCCAGGATTTTCTTGAGGTTTGTGTGGTTATTTCTATGACTCTGACCCATCTGTATAAAATTCACCTAATACAGTTAATTATAAACATAACTGGAACCTCACAAGTTATATTTGCAATTTATATTCTGAAAATATTTGGAGAACTGAATTCATTTTGGAAAACTTAAAAGACATTTTGTGATGCATTTGTTAAATAAATTTAAGTTTTTTCTTGGCTCAGACTTGCGAAACATAATTCAAAACTTATACACTGTACATACTAGTTTTTTTTGCACGTACCAATGTTTTGTGGAAAATACGAAACATTATATATTTACTCCTTATACTGCAAAACTAAATGTTAATCTTTACAATAGTGCCGTCAATAAGAAAGAATGTTTCTGTTAGGGAGGATGTTATCGTGGTTTAAATAAAACTGGGTAAAATTATAGATATTAAACTAAATTAGGAGATTCTGACGCTGCATGTTGCAAACAATGATTTAATAAAACCATTTAAAGATGTGGCTGCAGCTAGATGGGACTGGATAGGATTACATGTATGCTAAGTGAATAGATGTAGATTACTGCATGTTTGCCATATGTGTTTACATTACAACGGTTTCTGATGCATCGCCATTGCAAATACACACACTCTAAAACTGACACAAGCACGCACACGAATAAGTTGGTGTGGCATTTTCCGGCACGACGCCGCAGTTACACTAAGAGTACAGTATTTCTCCTCAACAAGGGCAGCCATACCTGATAAGGTCAAGTAGGCAGTTTGATACTTGAAGTGCGTGTGTGTGAGGGGTGACTGTAGAGTGTGACAGCTTTAACTATACAGGGAAGAAGAGCGTCCGTCCTACACCTTCTGTCTAACTCCTGACCAGTGTGCATGCTACAGTGCTCCAGCCGGCACATGCCAGCGGCACACACTGGCTACCATGCGCTGCCTACAGCTGCAGAGAGGGCTTTGAACCTCATGGTTAGCAAATACAGCAGGAATCAAGCAGATAATGAAACCCGATATCCCCCTCCCCTCCATGCCCTGCTCCAACAGCAGCCAAGGCCTGCTTCTCCTCACACAAGAGATGCACTATTGAGAGACTTTCTCTCTCACTCTTTCGCTCCCCCTCATTCTTTTATTCCTCCCTGGTCCTCGTTCTGCCAGTCGGCAAGGCGAGATGCCAACCTCTCCCCAAAAGCCCGGGCAGAGTGCCCTCACCCTTTATGCAAATGTTTCACCACTATAGCCCAACTCACACATTCACTCTGTGCCCCCCATCACCATCACCTACTCCTCCATTCCTTCATTTATTTCTTTCACCACTAACTCTGCAATCACCCTCTCTCTCTCTAACACTTTTTCACTTTCCGACACTCCATATTGTTCCTGCACTTCAACCATCCCTCCCTTTGCTTTTTGCTGCTTCACGCTCTCGCCTCTACCAATTGCCTGGGCTCTCTCTATCTCGATTGCTATCCATCTTCTACTCCCCTTCGCTCCTTTCACTGTGGAACTCTCTCTCCTCTCCTTTTCTCGCAGCCTCTCTCTCTCACACACAGCTTGACTCACCCAGACTCAAACTTGTACACTCATTCCTCAGTCACTGCCAGACAGGCAAGTGCAGAAACTCCCTTTACCCTTCTCTCTCTTCTTCCTCTATCTCTTTCACTCCTTCTATTTCTCTTTCACTCTCTCTCTCTCTCTCTCTCTCTCTCTCTCTTTCTCTCTCTCTCACAAACACACACACACAGCAACTCTCTCACACACACACAGCAACTCATGCCCTTGTACTTCCCTTAAAGGGAAAGTGTCTCTTCTACAACTTTTAAAAATATCTTTTTTCTTAATCTGCTGAGGTTTCTTTAACTATTACATCATCTGTCAACATTTAGTAATCATGTATCATTTGTAAGAAGCAGGTTGGCATGTTTATTCATACCTTCCTGCAAATTTATTCCCTGTTTTAATGTGATCGATTGCTTCCTTAATTGCTGAGCAGGGCGTTAGTGGAGAACACAAACACTCTTTCATCCAAAGAAAAAATACTTGTGGCACAGGTTTCATTAGGTCTTGTTTGCATGCTTTAACGGAAGCCAATGCTCCTCCACGTTTTAAAAAGTACTGTAGCATATTTTTCCAAATTACAGCGCAGCACACAGCAAATTTAAGAGCAGTTGATGAAATCCTACTGATTCCTGTCTTGGTGACTGAAGAATTATAAGCACAAGATAAGATTCAGCAACTCTTGATTTTTTGAAAACCTTTTGAAAACTTTTAGAAATAATTGCTTTATGGTTGTAGAGCTGGAAACATAGCTCTTTTGTATTAACAATTCTGGAGACACAACAGAACTACTGACAGGAACTATTTTATATGGCAAATCACTCTTGCTTGTTGTATTGCTTTTTTGTTTTTTTTAATGAAAAAAAAATTCAGATAAAAAAAAAGAATGAAACTTTAGTCCGACATCCTTAGTCTATCATTACAAATCAAAAACTGCAAATTTTGTGTCATGCTAATTTGCAGATAGATAACCAACCTTTTTACATTAGCATCCTCTTTCTGCATCAGTGAGCTCCCTATCGGGAACACTGAAGCTTGTGGATTTCATTCTGCTTATCATGTGAGCTGGAGTTTTGCCTGTGCTGAGTTGGCGCTGTGAGGGTTAAACAGTGCCCGCTCCCTGTGGCATGATATGAGCTGGGCCTTTGCCTGTGCACTCTGCCTTGTCTGCGCTGAGTTGGTAGTGTCAGGGGGTTAAGAGTGGGTTGATCCTCCAAGTGGCTTTCATATGTGACTCTGATCTTATTAGGGTTAAAAGGTGCCTGTTCCAAATGGCTTCCTGAGAGTCGGGTCTTAATCTCTGCTACGCGTGACAGAGTTTGGGTTAAAGGGAGACGGGCTCTTGATATGGTAACAAGTAATGCCCAACTCTGAGCTGGCAGTGTGAGGGTTAAAGGTCGCTCTGCCCATTTTGAGTGGCATTCCCTGTGGGGTAAGCACCATGCCAGGCCGGAAGAAGCAGAGGACACACTCAGACACATGCAAGGCGAGAAACAAAGAGCCCTCACAACCACACACACACACACACACACACACACAAATGCATATACATGACACAACACCTAAATAATTTTTAAGCTTCTGTTCTCTCAAACCAGTGTTTTCTGTTTTCTTTTTATAAAGCTAGATCCACCAAAAGCAAGGGGAGGGTAGACAGACACGATGCAGGACGGCGCCTCTGGAAGAGTGTGTGTTCAGTTATCTGCTGTGTGACCACGCTCGCTGACTTCCCCAGTCTAAACTACCACCTCGCGCAGACCTCAGGAGCACCACAGTACCACAGGCAGACGGCCATAAGTACATGTCCTCAGAGGGGACATAAAATGAAGGAAACCCACCTCGATAAAAAGGCACCTCAAAACAGGCTGGGGAGAGAAGTGAGTGGGAGAGACAAAGAATTTGCTGTTTCTCTAATCAAAACTCCCCATTAAATTATCATTTTATTATATTGTATTAAAATTCTAATTTCTTTATTTATGTGATTTTTAAAATCCAAAAATTAGGCAGAAGAATGATGCATGCTTTTTATGTAATATTATGAGTGACAACCACTTAATAGCTTGCAACTGGTAAATTTATAGGTATTTTGCATTGGCACTGAGTTACCTCGAAATCCCTTGCAACTGTGCTGAGAAATGGAATGAAACATGTAAATGAAATACTACATAAGTGTAACCAAATGTGCTCCATCTTTCCTCAGATTGAATCATGCCAGATTTTTTAAGGTTCTCCTCCTTTACTGATCCTGTTCAGCTTTACTGTTGTGTCATTAAAAAAAAGTAGTTTTAACTGCAATAAATATTTTACTTATGCCATGTTATTTTTTAGCTATTTAGTTCAGTGTTTATCAACTCTCAGCAAAACCGGTCCGCTATGAAATACCAGTCAGTCTCCATTTATAAACATGTGATTGTATGAAAAGATAGTATCACAGTAAAGTGAGCCAGAAGGAGAGAGCTGGACTGAAAGCAGTAAGAGCTGCCACGTCAGATGCTGCTGAGGCTTCTTGGCTGTCAGGACTGAAACAGACAAACACACACACAGCACAGACACCACGCACATACAAATGCAGTATGGCCTGCACACGCACTGATCCACACAAATGAACATGCACAAACATAGACTCATACACACATGCACATGCACGCACGCACATACACACACACACACACACACCACAAACACACACTAAGAAGGGCTTGCCTTTGCAGTGCTGTTTAGGGAGTTGGAGTCATCAGCCAAGCCTGACACCCCTGCTCGTGTAGCCCTCACCGCTGTCTCTCTGTGAGTCAACATGGATGGAGCTGCTCCATCAACAACACACACAGGCCCTAATAATAAAACGAGCAAATCCTCCCTCACTCCTGTTTGCCTGCCACACGCCAGAGAGAGCCTGCCCCGGGTCTGATCATATCTTGTTAGGAAGGCTTCTGGATTTACACTTATCATTTGGTTAAACTCTTTAAGCATTTGAATGAGTAATTTGTGTTTTAAATATCAGTGCAGTATTTTAATGCCTCTTTTTTAAAAAAAAATCACTATTTTACTTCACAGTGCAACTACCGAATTTTAATAGCACTATTATGCAAAATATTTGAACATTTACTCACAAAGAGGTTGGCATAGTACTGCACTGCTATCAAGGAAGGACATATAGGATAGGTTATGAACCATATTCAAGCATTGAGGCACCCCCCCCCCAAAAAAATCTAATTCATAATAGAATTTGGCCTCATCTTTATTTAGACTAGTCCACCAATTCCTGAAGAAATTGCATTATTGAATACAACAACACCATTGTTTCATCATATTTTAGAGGGGCTTCCAGCTCCATTTTTTTCATCCACTGTTTTCAGTTTGAAGGAGAGAAAAGGCTCTTATGCAGAGATTTGATTCTCTGGATAGTATTTGGCACCATTCGGCTCCTCTAAGTACTGTAATATTGTTATGATACATTAGCATTCCTTCACATCACCAGAGAAACCCAATATGTGTTTATCGACCATTTCAGTCCGCAGAGGAACACAAAAGAGGCAGAGGGGAGAAAAGACAGGGGAGATGAGGGTGGAAGTTGAGAAGATGGAGAGACAGGTAAGGAATTAGCATTAAAAGGCTTCAGGGAGTAAAAAGTTGCCTGACAAGCAGCATTCCAGCGAATAAAGCCTGGCAAATGCTGACACCGTTTTAGATAGCCTGCGCCGTTCTCAGGAGAGGCAGACAGGGAGTTAGCAAAGTGGCTTTTAAGCTCACCAAATCCAACATATCCCAGATAAGACTGTGGCTCTTCCTGAGGAAACGAAAGAGATGAGTAGCAGAGGGGGCTGGAAAGAATGAGGTAAAATGGAGAAAGAGAGGGTTGAAGTAAAAGATCCAATGTGTGTGAGAGAGAGAGTTGAAGGATGGGGGGAAAGTGAGATAGAGCAAAGCAGACAAAGTTAAGAAAACACTTATAAAAAAAGAGCAAAAGAAAGAGGGAGTTTATGAGTAAGAGAGAAAAAAAGATAGGACCGAAGTTCAAGGAAAGTGAGATCATATTTTCAGATGAGAGCACATGTGAGCTTTGGTGTTGGTTGATCCCGTCTCATGCAGTGCAGGGAATGAACCCAGAGACACTGTGCAGCCCAGCCTGCTTCTCCAGCAGGATTTTATCACCTGCGTGAAAGGCGGTGTGAACACACACTGGCCAGCGTCATCAATCTCGGCTCTGCTCTGTTGCAGAAGAACCCATGCGGGCCTTTTTATGTGCACTTCGGTGTTAATGTGATGGTTTGGATAGTATTTAGGCAACAAAGTCATAATGCAGAGGTGCAGGAATCCCCCCACACACACACACAAAAACAGAAGGACAGCCATGTTGTACAAACGTTTTGTCTGAGAATTTGTTTCTTCAAATTTTTGTTTAAAACAAGCAAAACCACATAGAACACCACACAGGAACACACTAAAGTGTGCAAACTGTGAACAAAATAGCACATGCATGTGCATAAATATTCACAGCTGCCTGCTGGCACATGTTGCTATGTTGCCTTCACTTCTGATGGTTACCTGTATAGATGCCTCAGTCATTTGGTTTAAATTGTTTTGCTTTTTCATGTGGGTTTTTATCCATGCCCAATTTCTGCACACACACAGTGTTGACTGTGTGGTCATGCATGTACACAAAGCGACAGGAGACAGGTGCACACACATAGGCCAAAAGGCAGGGAGTCAACAAACAGGGGTCAGTTTTTAATCATCCCTAGTTTGTTTATTTAGCAGTGGTCAGGTTTTCACTTATAAACCTCCCAAACTCCATTGCAAAAAATCTTCCTTTTAGACTCCAGAGAGAACATTCAAACAGTATTAATTCCTCTTGCTGGGAAAAGGGACGGCCTCTTCCCGGAGCAATCCATAACATCTGAATATAAAAATAAATACGAAGAGCGGCGCGCTCTTAACCCCAAAGTGAGGAGGGAAAAAACCTGCCGGGAAATTTGACGGCGGCTGTATGTTTATCCTGTGTTTCACCAGTGTCTGAGACAACTTTTTTTCTCCTTCTAGTCACTTTCACTGAGTTGCAGCCTAATACCACCTTTTCTCTTCCTCCTTCCTTTTCTTTTCCTTTCCTTTTATTTTACTTTGTTGTCTGTTTGTCATCTTCATCTTTACCCTTGCTCTCTGTAGTTCACTCTCTCTCTCTCTCTCTCTCTCTCTCTCTGCTGGACGCCCCTGTGCCAGTTAACTCACCACAAGCCAGAGGGAGGACCGCAAGAATGCTTAAATCAGCATAATTAGGCCTGTGTGTACTTTAAACACACACGTTTCCCCCAAGCCTGGACCCCTGCCACTCGTACACCGCTGTGTACGCAGCCACGGCCCGTCTCTTTGAGTCAATAAACACAAACATATCAGCAATCAGCCTCACACGTTCACACAGTGCACACACAGACACTCACACAAATACATATGCAATACATGAGGTGAAAAATGATGCTGTATGCCTCTCCCACCCAGCTTTTACCCCATCTACTGAAGCTACCTCTCTCATGCAGCTGTCCCGCCTTCCCAGGGCCAAAACCGCCATCACCACACTAACACAGCTTGACCCTTAACACTGTGAGGGGGAGGAAAGTAAATGAACTTAATACGGCTCTGTGAGTAAAAGTTGTGCATTTGTTGCAAAATTTCCAGAAGTAAGCTGATAAAAATTAAGCACGAGCATGCACTAAAAACAATGGCAATCCTCTCAGTTGAGTTTGTGGGTTTTTTGCCCCGAACACATCTGTATGTGTTTTAGGTTTCAGTGATGCATTAACAAACAACTGCCTCTCGGTGAAGCCAGGGTGCCCGGCCGCACATGGGGATTATCAGCAGTCATTACAGACCATTTAATAATAACCACCACCAAAAAACGAATCAGCCCAAGCATGTGATATTTGGATGGCCAATATCACTGGCTGAGTGGATCATATTAGTCAAGATGAGACCTGATTAGATAGTGTTCGGCATTTCCTTGCATTGAAGTTATAACACAGGGATCCACAAACTGTGAGCCTTTTAATATTGTCTGTATCTACCTTTTTACTGTATAGCCCACTGTTTGTGCGTCACGTTGTTTCTACGTGAGACAAAAGCAATTAAAGAGATGATATCTGTAAGCCTACAGTACTAAAACACTCCGCAAAGAAAGTCTGAAAGTCGGTGACTAAAGCTTACTATAAAGGCGTCCAATAAAAACATTACACGCCCTTTTTTAGGAGCTAAAAACACACAGCTCCCGAAGAAGCTTCAGGTGCAGATGGACACTGCAATAGAGACTTGCACTTGCACAAACACAGCGCAGAACACATTAAAACGTCATAAACCAGATTAGAAAAGCAGTGCTGGACATGAAAGACCCTGGTGTCCACTCACCCAGTGGCCTTGTGCGTTAATTTCCATTCTAAAGACGTGCATTTAGAGTGCATATCTGCAGTCGTGACTATCATTTACGCTGCTGGCTTTGACAGCACACTTTGGAGTTGCCATGGAGTTTATACATGTCATTAAGGCAAAACATCAAGTTAATTTGACTTCCATTTTTAACATCACCCACCTCAAAAACAGATAAACTTATATAGCCTCAGCTTCCTTTGCCTTGTGCTCAGTCTAGTTTGGAAAATATTTTGCAGGCAGCATTTGATCAAAGTGGTGTGATACTGTTTATATGAGGGCACACACTGAAAACTAGCCACAAAGAAGCCACTCTGTGTGTCTTCACTCCCTCTGTCTGTCTTGTCTGTCTCCTTTTCTCTGAAAGACACACACACACACACACACATACACATACAGAGGCAATGAACACACTTATTTCTCTATTTGTATGCTGCTCACACAGCTGTGGATCTTGCACAGGGTTCAACCAAGGTAAAGATATGGTATATTACGCAATGGCTTATAGATTTTTCCACCCCTGGCAAACTGCCAGTGCTCTCATTGGGAGAGAGAGAGAGAGACGAAGGGAGAGAGAGAGAGAGAGAGAGAGGGAGAGAGAGGGGATCAGAGAGCAGAGAGCAGCACACTTTGTTCCACAAAGTCTGACTCACTAACTGGATTCACTGGCTCCCTTGTTAGGACTGCAGGCCTCTATGACCAGTAGTTACATTGAGAAAATAGGACTGTGTGTGTGTTTGTGTGTGCGTGTGTGTGTGTGTGTGTGTAACTTGATAATACTGTGAGCAAAGATTGTTGTTGCTTTTGCTTCAAGTATCAGATACATTTATTAGGTCCGGTGGATATTTCAGCTATCACTCCCTCAGGCGATGTGGCCTGCTGCTGCTCTATATTAGTCTGCCTCTGTACAGACACACTCACACACACACACACAAACACGCACATACACACACACAGCACAGGCAAAAAATAAATGACCTTAGGTAGTCATTCAACACAGTAGGGTGTCGTGGCTATACAGCCTGCCTGATGTATTTCCATCAGCTCTACTTTAAAGATGCAGTAAACAAACTGTACCAAGACAAGCAGAAAATTACTGCTTTGGCTGTTTTAATTCTAAAGGCGATACCATTTAACATAATGCTTTATGTTTCTAAGTACCATGCAAACGTATTTGACAAAGCAAAGCAGTCATCAGACTCTATGCACAAATAAAGTCCAAATAAAATAATGCCTTTGACATGATCAACAAGAACTGTAATGTGCATGCATGACAGACATTTCATTGGAGACTACTTCCAAAATGAGACTTGGAAGAGCCCACAAGTGCAGCCCAATCTGTTTTGAATCAGACGCTTGCCTGTCAGGATGATCAATCCGACTGTTTTCTTGATTTACTTACCGAGTACGTGACATGCATATGTTAATGAAACTTGTGCGCTTCTCATATCAGTCTTGTCCATATTCTCCTGCCTGGATTAAGAAGGCAGACATACTGTTCACACACAAGGCCTAGAATTGCATTCACAGAGCTGATTTGGCCTAGATCTTGCGCACCAAGGTTTCCCCTACTCTTTTAATTGGGCCCTTGATGCTCGACATAGGGTGCACTTCCTCTAATTAGCTATATCTATAGCGTATGGGAGGGTGTATGAATGCATGCATGTGTAAAATCCTCTTTTGAGCAACTCCAAACTAACTAAGAGCTTTAATTTCACGCTAGGCTGCATTGTCCCATTCAGTGGGGTTACCCCCACAAAAAAGCCTCTGAGAAAATCAAAAAGAGCGGGCAATGGAGGAGGGGGATGGAAAAAGACAGAGAGAAAGGGAGAGAGGGAGAGACAAACAACAACAACAACAACAACTGAAGCTCATCCTTGAACAATGCAGATCTCTCACTAACCGTTACTTCTCTTTTAAAGGGAGCTAATTGAGGAGGTGGAGGGGGTGGAGGAAGAGGAGCAGGATGAATGTTAAGGGGAGTCTGTCCTAAGCAGCTGCAAGAAGAGCACAATACTTTGTCTCTAGTATCTTCTCATCTCTTGATTCTTCATCACTTGCTGGCAAACCAAAGTCTTTTTTTCTCTGTAAATGATGGTAAAGTGCTAGTTGTTGCACCTTTGATTCTCGCACCTGAGAAAAAAATAATAGCAGATTTACACAGGAAGGATACGCACTCATCAGTCAATCGCACATTCGCACATAATTCTTACCCACTGCCAAAAATAAAATCATGTCAGGTAGTGAGCATCACAGAAACAAAACCTCTGCAGGATAGTGGCACATATTTAGTTTTGGAGTACTTAATGATTTCAAGACAAAAGGTGGCAAAAGTAAAGGTGAAAGAGATGTTCTCAGTGTGAGCACACTGAAGTGATTATGACTGCTGATCCTCCACCACATGTCTATCTATCTGACTGTAACATATGTGAGTGTTCAGTCTGATTTAAGATAAGTGTGCTCTATGTGTGTGCGTGTGCACATGTACATGTGTGTGCCGTATGGGTTGGTAAACACAACTATATCAGAGACTAACATAAGACCGCTATAGGGGCCGCCTGCTTCCACTGGCCACAGATCAGCCTAAACCTAATCCACACTAGGAGGCAGAACATGGGGGAGCTACACATTTTCACACAGAAAACAACAGATATCGGACACTCACACACACATGCCCATCCATCCAGGGGACAACCACCTATTACCCTGTTGTGCCAATTGCCTCAGTAAAGCATGATAAATCCATTTTCTATGGGCGGTCAGCAAGACTGCACAGATAAGGGATGAGCAGAGCACCGCAGTGCTGGATTTAACTAACCTCCAAGACACACACACACACATACGCGCACACACACACACACACAGATGCTGAGGAGGACTGTCCACAAGCTGCCTCGGGGTTTCGCTCGGGTGCCTTCTATGGCTCCTCTATGACACATTTTTTTAAGATAACAAAAACAAATATTTCTAATTTGTGCACAGATGTAACACTTGACAAACATAATGCATCATGTATGTTCTAAATTATTTAAACTGGAGATGAGCTTCATTTAAGAATTTTAAATACCATAAGAGTCAACACGTCCCTCATACAACTCAAGTACATTTTTATTCTTTCCATATAATGTGTTCTCAGACACTGTCTAACTGACATGGACATGTTGTGCCATTTCCCACTTCCTTGCACTCCTTCCTCCGCCCCATCCCTCCGTCCCTGCCTACCAGCTCTCATTCTGGGCCAAACAGTGTAAGGTGGACCTGGTCTGCCTCCAGCAGAAAAGATGAATAAGTAAAAGGAACACAATGTACCCCTGGGTTCTGCCTGCAACCCACTGCCTGCCTGTCGTCCTGGCATAGTTGGCACACCACTTTTACCCTGTCTACCGTCCATGACAGCAAACCTATTCTCCACTGCCTGTGCGTACCAACCGGCTCCATGCAAGCAGGAGTAGTGTGTGTGTGTGTGTGTGTGTGTGTGTGTGTGTGTGTGTGTGTGTGTGTGTGGTTGCAAAGTGACGCCGACAAGGTTTGGTA
>JAPZDY010000020.1:18594171-18616390 GCA_029783645.1 Ctenochaetus hawaiiensis | reverse complement strand
TGTGTGTGTGTGTGTGTGTGTGTGGTTGCAAAGTGACGCCGACAAGGTTTGGTATGTCACCAGATCATGCAGGCCTACCTCGGTTTACACCAACACCGAAGCCGCCACCGTCCGGTCCCAGTGAAACCAGAACCAAGGGCTGACGCAGGCGAGCCATCGGCCCAAAACGGGGCACAAGAAAGAAACACACACATTCTAAAGACACACACACATCCACACACACACAAACATGCATGGACTTCTATGACAGCTTGGTGTGGACTGGGGCCTTTCAAAAAATTGACTCGAGTGACTGATAAAACAAGAAATATATTAAAACATTTTTGACTGAATGAGAGATGTGTTTATTTTAGAAATTATTTAGGACAATATAGACTATAGAAAGTGCTTGTGTGGGCTTCACACATATTGCCACGCAGACTTTATGCTTCTCCATATGCACTGATGCACAAACACAGTTTTGTTGAGACGACAAGTTCCTTTATCTCCATCACCAAAGATATACTGTCTACAAAATCTCCACATTTTTTTTCTGTTGCTATGGCTTTATGGCATGGCTTCAGCATGTATGGCTTTCACTGCATGCTTTCAAGTGCTTTGCCAATCTGCACGGCTGAGTGAATTTCAAGGACTCATTTGATCTCGCAATCTAAAAAAACCACGTTAGAAGTGCAAAGCATTGGACACGAAGCGCTTATGAGCAAAAATCAAGCAAACAAATAAAACTTTTCTGCGAGTGAGCAGTGCGGGAAACAGTTAAACAGTCTCCCGCACGGTGCTAAACATCTCAGACAGAGACAGAGAGAGAGTTTGCGATAAAGCCTCAAAAGTTGGCAGGGTTTGTGACGCGCTGTATATTAGCAGCCCACGTCTCATTTGGATAAGCGGGACTTAAGTTGAGTCTGAAATAATTGATTTCAAAACGCGTCACATAAAAGTTTTAATTAACGACGCCTCCGCGACCTTCAAAGTGCATTAAAACTTTATGCAAATGCATTTCCGTCGCAAGGATGTGAAACAATGCCACGCAGCCCGTAAAAAAAAACCTCCCGGTGCTGTTTGGCAAGTGCCCATGCATCTCTTTTGGCTGTTCGGGTCCGTCACGTAGACTACCAGGCCTTTCCAGCAAGGCTTTTATCAACATTAAAAATACATTGTAGATTGTTTGCATCAGTTTTGCATGTTTTCTATGATGTGTGAATTATTTACTTGACGGAAATCGAAGAACGCAGTCTTAATGGAGTCAGACAATAGCAGTTATGGGTAGTTACATTACGCACATTAGCCTTCTTTAATTTATCCATGTGTAATTGGGTGCACACACACACACGCACGCACAATGAAACTACAAACAATCACGCCTTTCTCAGCTTCAAACCACGAATCATTTAAGGAGGCAATTAAAGCTAATTGGCGGATGTTCAAGTTCAGTTTAAATTGCAGGTATGAAGGAGAGAGAGGTAACCTGCGCACGGTGGGTTTTTCGGGTTAATTTTTGACTTGTCTTATCTTATAACACCATAATATCCTCTAAGTACAAGAACAAGTTCTCGAGGAGATATGAGAGAATGCAAACAACTCAGCCCTGCTTGAAATATCCATCAGTAGGACCGGGAGACGCAATAACAGCAGCCTAAGCAGATCAATATGTATTGCGCATATGGGCAGCACGCGTCCATGCGGCGCTCGTGTGAGAGGATCTGCTGCCAATTAATTTTAATTAATGGAAAGAAAGAGGAAACTCGATGCGGGCCTCTGCCTCATACCACCAGGCTTGGAAAATTATCTGTGCTAAATATGCAGTAGAGCTGTTGGACTTATTTTACGGAGCAAATCAAATAGACTATTGATTAGGAAATGTCTTTTCTCACTGTTTAAAACTCACCAGACGCCAGAAAAGTCAACAGAAAAATGGGAAAAAAAGACAGAATCTGAGGAAGACAGACGCGTTTTAAGTGCAGCCTCTTTTGCAGCCACGGCTTCTGATTCTGCTACAGTAATGAAAAAAACATGTGATAAAATATTATTTTGCATCTGAGCAGTGCTGTTCTCGTTTCTGACAAGTAAATACAATCAGAGAAAACATATTGAGGTCTGGTCAGAAGGCCTGAAACAATACTGATGAGGATCACGGAGCTCATCAATTCACTCACTGTTTGATTTTAAGGGAGGGAATGATTACAATTTCTCCGCTTCATCACGTGCGCATAGGTCTATTAGTCTAATACCTGAAACAGATTCAGTAAAAAAAGGCTTTTAGATCAAATATTATAATATTCCCAAACAACAGCTTAACTGTGAAAACGGGAGGAGGGCGGCAGGCCGTGACCTCCCTGCAGCCCTGAAACATGAACCTACAGGCCTGAAGCTAAACAGCTGGGACTTCATAATGCAGAATCAGTTCGCGGTGTAAATTAATGCGTAAAAATTATAGTGCATAAGGATGATAATTAAGTTTCTTGCACCGGTTAAGACCCGGCTAACGGAAGCTCTTGACCTCAGACAAAGCCACGCTGCCGAGTAATAGATACTAAAGTTCAAACATCATATTTCAATTTAAGCTTTAAAGACGGATTTAATGGGAAAATACTGCAACATGAAAACGACTTTTAGCCAAGTGACTAATGTGGTAAGCCAAACAGCAGAAGAGAAAACGGATCTGCGGCGGCCTGAAGCTGTGGCTCGGCGCGCCTGCAGCTCCTTTCTGTTAACTCTGCAGTGACTGAACCAAACGTCAGCATCCGTAAACTGAAGCTTTATTTAAAACTAAACTTAAATATGAAAAGAGAGAACGGCGAGAAAAGCGCGGCACTGCAAGGAGCACAAAAAAGGTCATTTATGACTTGACCTTTGCTGTTTGCGAGCTGTTATATGATGTTGTTTAATTTACAGATAAGACTTTGAAGGCTGCACACTGGAGCAAGACAAATTCAGCACTTAAAAAATGCTTTGATGATGATATATAAATATATATATTCATATATATAAACCTTAGGAAGAAGGAACAGGCCATTTGTCCCCAAACTGTCTTCATCTGACCCAGTGTATCCCCATGTAGGCATTAATCAATTATGCTTAAGATTATTTTTGTGGATTTTTTTTTTTTACAGAAACATAACCAAAGGCTGAGTCTTTGATTGATTAAAAAAAAAAGATGTGTTATTTCTTTATAGCGTTAGGAGTGCTGCAGGGGATAAGGCCAAGGTCAAAAACGGAGTCTGACTGAGTTCATTTAATTATAAAAAGGTGAGCTGAATATTAAAAATTGATATCTCAGTTATTTAACAAATTGTGCTATATTGTTATAAGGTCAGCAAAACAAAAATGAACACTTAATTACCGATACAACTTCTAACTGAACCATTACCCCTAACGGCCTTTAAAATTTCGTACAAGACAAAGCGGGAATGGAAAAGCTCCATTCTATGCGTGTACTCTCTTTAGAGTACTAACTATATAATTTAGAAAAACAGGTCTGACATAGAGCGGTATAAATTGTTTCTGTTTCAGGTCGGTATTTTGATTAATCAAACTGTAGCCACGCAGCTCTGACTCTCCAGAAAACACACGCCCACCCTTCCCTCTTTCGTGTTCGAGATGACCAAAAACTTTTTTAGTTTTACATTTTTAAGCTGCTTAAATTGAAATTAAACTTCGGATTGTTATGAATGTGTCCACGGTGACCCTAAAGGCCCCCTGCGCCGACCGCGGCTGGTAACCGGCAGACCTCCGTAACAGCCGTAAGTCAGAAACCCCCCTCTACATAAAAAATAAACTGTCCCGCAACTCCGCGAGCCATATTAAAACTCGATTCGTGGTTTATTATGTTTGTCGATAAAGCTGATTTTTGCCTCAAGGCGACTGTAATTAATCGCCAACTGTCGGGGCATGGAGCCCTTCTTCCCCTTTCTCCAACCTCCGTTTTATATAAAATAGATTTGGGAGAAGCGCCATTTTCTCTCCAAACCATGCGCAATGAGACGCACAAGAAAAGCCCGTTGGAGGAGTGCCATTAAAAAGAAAGGGGGAGAGAGAGCGGGAGAGAGGGAGAGAGGGAGAGAGAGGGATGTTAAACACTATCGGGGAAAAGAGAGCAGAGCTGGAAAAAAAAGGTCCTTAAAAACGCAACAAATGACAAGCAGCAGCACAGCAGACAACACAGCACTGTAACCACATACAGTAGAAACAAACCGGAGGCGCACCACACCGGAAAAAAGCAACGAAGAGCAGCGTGAACAACGGCGATTTTTTCATACCTGTGTCAAGCAGTAAGGGGAGTACATGGTTGTGTCTAGAGATGAAAATTGGAGTTGTTGATAATAAAGTTGGATGGAGGTTCGCTGCGGTGCCGCATTGCAAAGCCGCTGTGGCTCAGTCCAGGCTGTAACCCCGCCTCACTCACAGTGAAAGCTCCGCACTAACTTTAGAGGAAAGTTTTTGCTGCTCTCTCTCTCTCCCTCCCTCCCTCCCCCTTTCTCTCTAACTCTCGCTTTCTCTCTCCCTCCCGCGTCTCTTTCAGATCGACGCAAACCTAACTGTAATTTAAAATTATCATCGTTTTCTTGCTGTTTTTTTTTAAAGAATCAGCGCTTCGCGAAAAACCCCACTGAGGAATCGCACGAGACCCTGTCCCCTACAGTAGGGGCTTCAGTGCGCATGTGGTGAGTTCAGTCACCTCGTCGTGTTTTGCGGTATTTTATAAAATTCATACAGCCATCCTGCTCATTTCAGCATTTATTTTTGTTAGGGTATGATTGTTCTCGCTTTCCCACATGTGCAGCAAGGATTTAGTCACAATCTGTCCTTTTTACTTATTTGCATTTTCTATAACGAAAAAATAAATAAAAAACAAAAATAAAAATATTTTCCTGATAGATAGATAGATAGATAGATAGATAGATAGATAGATAGATAGATAGATAGATAGATAGATAGATAGATAGATAGATTCATGTTAAGATAATTTAAACCAAATCTACATTTGAATCTTATTTAAAAAGGTTTAGTTTCAATTTTTGCCTCACAACAACAGTTTGTTGCTAAGTGGTGAGCAAACAGTTACTTAATGGCTTTATGGTATTTTATTGCTCAGGATAAAATTTATTCTGTTGTTGCATTAATTTGATATTGTTATGTTCAAAAAGATTTTTCCAGAGCATCCACATATTTTTGTCTTTGCTTTATAAATAAGTCTTACACTTAATCTTTAGCAATAAGCAGAGAAATGCAAAACACAGAGGAGGCAGATTACCTCACAATTATCTTTTTCCACTTTCATATCCTTCGTTGTTACACAAAATGCAGAAGCAAACCCAAGCGTGTCCAAAATAGAAACAAAAGTTTGAAATTTACAAGTGAGATTTCTGCTGCAGTATTTGGTCAGTCTGTCAGACGGAGAGTGACACAAATCTTTCAGAACACAGTAAACTAATTCAAGTGTCTTAAGTGAAAGAGGCCCCAGATCCTTAACTAGAGCATTTGTTACTGTAAATGAAAAGCGTGCAATGGACAAAGTGTTTGATGCAGCGGAAACATCGGCTCCAACGTGGACCAGAGTTATTTGTTTTTAATTCATTTTACAAGGTGTCACGGCTGGATTTGAGGCCCAACTCTTGGCTTAGGAGCTTTGTAGCTGCACAGTTTGGGTACGAGAAGCTCCTCACCTCAAAGTTATAACCAATACCACATTATATTTCCAACCAAAGAGAAGTCAAATGTCCTTGTATGCCTCAAAGGAACTAAACAAAGCCAAAGTTAGTACAGCAAGTTTTAAATTTACTGTCTTAACAATTGTGATTTATTCAGCTGTAATACCCCTCAGTTTCCTCTTTTTCTCTTCTTTAACCTTATTTCAGTTATTTTCTGGTGCATTGTACATGTATGCAGTGTAAAAAAGATACCTGGACTTGGACAAGGAGGTTTAAACCAGTTTCATTATGACTTCTATTGTATGGAAGCGATACACTCTGTTTCTAATCAGGCCTGGCTTTATCCTCGCCCGCTCCCTGCTCCTCAGCCTAATCAAACTCATATATGCAGGCAGACTGCCTGCAATTATACATAAGCCCCTGCCTTGTACATATGTGTGTGAGGAAGCGTGTGTGCGCAAGCATTGTGAGAGTGTTTGGAAGTGTGTGTGCATGTGTGTGTGTGTGTGCCTATGTGTGAATTAAATTCTGAATGTGCGTATGTGTGCATGTGTGCATGTGTGTGAGTGTGTTTTCAAGGGTGCGGTTTTGGGGGTTGAAGTCACCCCAGAGCTCGGATGCCAAGTTTTTCAGGGGGATATGAAGCTGTGCAGCTTTACGAGACCTCAGCCTATGTTGGATACTTAGACACCAACACCACAGACACTAATGTACAGTATATACACATGTACATGTACACACACATATACGTACATGGCCACAAATGTCTTGTGGTCAAAGATATGCTGGCAGAAGCAACTAGAAAAAGAATTAGGTTCAGAAAAGAAGGGGAAAAAAAAGTGGAGGAAAGTGAAGCATATTGAGGTGTAGTCTATTCCTTTCCCATAGTCTCTCCTCTTTCCAAACCACACCCCACCAAGGCACAGGCCCAAACCCCAAAGCCTTTGTGTGCTCCCTCGCTTTCCCTCTTTCTCTTTCTGTCTAACCCTTTTTCTATTTCTCCGTGGTTCTTTTTAGTGACCTTTTTGAATCTTATAATCTTTTCACTGCGCCCTCTCTCTTTCTGCAGTCTTAATCACTCACACTGTCCCTCTCGTCCGTGTGACTTTACTGGCCGTCTTTGTCTCTTTGGCTGCAGCCTGGACGGAGACGACTATCTCAGTATTCAACACAGGCGTTTGGCTGCAACAAACAAACTATAGCAACCGCAGGAGTTACAAAACACTGACGCTCAGGTTTTCTTTCCAAACTCTCTCTCTCTCTCTCTCTCTCTCTCTCTCTCTCTCTGCCTTGTGATCAAACACGTCCTTTCTGACCATCACCTACGAAAGCCCCTCAAGCACACTGGGCTCTAGTGGTTTCTGAGTCTGCCATTAAAGAGCACACGAGAAAACCATATGGTGTGTCTAAAGTTAGCATGTTGTGGTCTCATTGACACACAGCACTGCCCATATACTTGCTGTTTACCATCGCCTCTGGCTAGGCCATTAAATATTGAAAGTGATGTAGCATACTGATACTGCCATTAGCATGCTAAATGTGTGAGACAGGTGGTTGAGGCTGCCTTTCAAAAGGCAAGAAATATGTGAACGGAAAATGTGTGTAACTGTGTGTGTAACCGTTCACTACGCCGTACAGTGTAAATATTGTTTGAGTAAGCTGTTTATGTGTGCTCTGGGAGGGAGCAAGGCAGTCAAATGCATACAGGCATATGCAGTCAGAAAGAAATGGCTGACTGGCCGTTATGGCTAACAAGCATATCATACACAGCGCGGATCCCAGAGACTCTATGGATCTGTTCGCAATCTGAGTGTGTGCGCAGAGCAATGTGTTACGCCTGCTGTTTTTTGTGTTTACTGTGTGAAATATACATTTTACTCAACGGGCTTCGGTTACTCTCTTTCTGATGTGTTTGTGTTGTTCAGCAGGGAGGAAAATGTATAGATTTATTTTTCCAGTCCATCATAATTTTGGAATTTAAGTGGTAAATTCAACATGTCAGATTATGGCACACAGGCCAAAGGAGCAGTCTCCCAGTCCGCCTGACAGTTATCTATAAACTATAAACTCAGCCTGGACGACGACGTGCTGTTTTTACAAAAGATATGAAAATGACCACATGCACAACAATTTTACGCTGAGAAAGTGCTCAGCAAAAAATCTCATATCTTGAGTTTTACTATGCTTTGCAGTTTTTTAGTGTTTTTTTTTTTAATTTGCTGCCGACTTTCTTTCTCCGTGCAGGGAAATTGTTTCTGGACTGCAACAAAGCCAAACTACTGCAGCATACAGTTAATAAAGCCTATTAAAAATACTACAGTGTTCATGTAGGTCTCTGTTGCCACATGTTAGTATGGTCAACACATGAGTTCAGCGCATCTATGGTGACATGAGGGAGAATTTAGAGGAAGTGGATATATGAGCATGCTAACGGGCAGAATGTCATCAGCCAATAATGTGTGTGTGCCTTGTGTGTTTTGTGTGTATATTTCCTAGACACATTAACCACAGGACCTCCAATTCAAGATCAGAAGAACAAAAATAATATAGTGGTTAACAACCCCATGGTGAAGTGTGACCCTGTAAAAATTATTCTGCAACATGCACTGATGAGTCTTTTGTACTGTGAACACTCTCCTCCTCTCAACTGTGGTTAATCTTTGTAAAGGAAAAAAGTGATTATTTTTAATGGACTGGGCTTGTTCAAGTGTCCAAGAAATAAATCTGTGAGACATCAACATGATGAGGACACACAGAGAGCTTGTGAAGTGCATGTGTGTGTGTGTGTGTGTGGGTGGGTGGGTGTATACCCTATATGTATCAGACACGAGGAAACATTCAGGCATCCCTGGGCCTCTAGAAGGATCGTCATTCACCAGGTAGGTGTCAGTAGCCTAAAAAAAACAAAAACAAAGAGATGGTTATTTAATTAAATTTTATTAATTGAGCAGTACAGTTATTCTGTCATTTTATTAACAACTCTCTCAGGCAGATCTCAACTGTATTTGGCACTCAGACAGCAGAAATTCTGGCATTTGCTAATTTAGTGTTTCTGTGAACTTGTTATTTTATGTGAGGTTTCAGTAAAAAGGATAAATTTGCAATTGGTTCTTGGACAAATATAACATATTAAAACATTCCCATTTTCATTTTAAGCTACTCTAGAAAAAAACAGTTTAAATGGTTTGCATTTTCACAAATTACTAAAAGTTTATTCAAATGCAGTTGGATATTTTTGACCAATCATGACCTGAAGTCACCCTGATCACACAAAGACTTTCTTGCTTCCTCTTTATGAAACAATCCTAAAATGTACCTACACTGTATGAGACTGCCTCAAACCCCTATTTGTTTCATTTCTCCACAGAGACCACAGCGCCTACTGACAACTCTTGCACTACACGTCCCTAACCAGGCTGTCTGGAAGTACCACTGTTCATGCACGCATGCATGTTTGTGTAAGTGTACATTCGGGGAGCTTCATTTGTATTCTAAGTCAAGCAAGCAAGCAGGCAGGCAGGGTTCTGGCAGGGCCTGAAGCTGTGAAATGGGCTCTTCTCGCAGTTCTGCCGTTGATTGGATCAACCTATCCCACTCTACTTAGCCGAAGTGAGCCCAAATCCCACAGCCGCTGCGCCGTTCTGTGAAATCCTATTTCATTTCACAACTTTAACGGATAAAAAAGCGTGCACACGTGCTTGTGCCAGCCCAAGACCCCGTGTCACATTTATTTAGCTGAACAGGAGCAGAGAAAAAACAGTGTATCTGGTGTGTGGAAACATTTAAATGCACATAGTCTCACCCTCTCTTGAAAATATAATCACCTGCACGTATGTACATTTTTTCCACGCCCGTGTGCTCTCCGCCTTGCACACAAACACACAGCAACGCACACAAGCACACGTGCATGCCACTTACGCAGACGCACAGACACAAACCCCATAATAAGAGCCAGACATTGGCAGACCACACAGCCCTGAGTTGTGGTGAAAACAAAGGCTATTCATATCCTTCGCAATGAGAGGTCTGTACAGCTAACTCTCTTTCTCCCTCTCTCCCCCATCTCTCCCCACAGCTTTTATTGCAGATAATCTGCACTCGCAAACCTTCCATTTTTCTGCATTATGCGATTTCTAATCATCTTTATTAGTCCATAAACATGTTTTTTTTATTTTTAGTCTTTTTTTTATAGCTGAGGCCTCCAACTCCTTAAGGGGGCAACACAGTGCCCATTGTTGAGTCTCAAGAAGAGGATAAAGCCAGGAACGGAGTGAGAGAGGCCTGCTGATAAGACTGCAAAGCATTATGGGAATGGGATACCAGAGTTCCTCAGATGCACACGTACACATACACACGGATGCACGAACAAACGCATGCACACACAAACACACAAAGATACAAAAGACAAAATGCAAACATTCATGGTTTGCCAGGCCACATGTGATAATGAGACGATGCATCTGATTGGCTGGCGGTCAGAATAATGGCTCGGATCCACGGCACCTGTGTGGGGGTCCCCACCAGTGCAATCTTGCCGACTACCAGCAAGCAGACCACAATGCATCAGGTGTGCTGGAGCATTTGTGATTGGTTGTCCCCGGCCAGAAACAGGGTCAGGTGCACTAGTAAGCCTCCGCTGATTGGTTGAGCCAGACCCAAAAAGCTGCGGGTGGGAGAGAGCTGTTTTCATTGGCTGCCACTGCCTCATTCTGCTGGTGAATGGGTGTCTGGGAGGATGGCACTGGGACAATTGGTTCAACTGGGAGTGTGTGAGGTAACATACTAAAAATTTCAGAATGTTTCTGTAGACGTGTAGCACTTCATATTCAAAGATTCTCAATAATACTCATCCTTCAACTTCACCCACAGAGCTCCCTCAAACAATGAAATAGAAAAAAAAGCAACTGCACTCTAATAAAAGATAACTTGCTTTCATTTCATATTAACCAACCAACAAAGAAGAATTTAAACACCCTCTTTATGTCGTCAGCCAAAGAAACAGGTGTTGATGAACCTCAATCCAATTGTGCAACAGTGAATAACATGAAGCTAATGAATAGGCTAAGCTCTGTACCTGCCACTAGGGAGGCCAGAACATACTGACTCCCTTTGTAGTAAACCCCCCAAAAACTCCAGGGCCCCAAACACTCTCTCCTGCAGCAGTGTATGAATTATATATTGTACTATATATATAGAACATATGCCCGGCCCATATGGCCAGCCCTGAGCAAAAAAATCTCAAAGCCCTCCTTAATTAACATTTTAGAGGGAAGATTCGGAGGCGGGAGATTGAGTCAGTGACCTATTTGGAGTCCATCATCGCCCAATGCAAATGTGTTAATTGAGACAGATTTTCCCACTCCACAAATATGTGGAGAAGGGGATGCAGTGGAGGATTTTTCTTTTTTTTTTTTTTGTCTGAGCCATCTGATCTAAGGTAGGGTTGTAGGATCTGTTTTAAACGGTCTTTCCTGCTGTCTCCACTGACAAAAGAAGACACTTCTCTTTCACTTTCTCCCTCACCATCTCACACAGCCTTTCCCTGGCTCGCTTTCTTTCTCTGGGTATATGTGTTGACGACCATATGGCCAAATTCTTTGGAGGTGAGATCTCTGAAACCTGCTTGCACACTCTTGCGCACACACACGTACTTAGACAGACACACACACACACACCTCCACAGAGCTTTTGTGTATGAAAGGCCCTGATGGTGGAATTTGTTCTGAGATGGCTGCATTTTAAAGCACATGAATGGCAACATATCAATGATCCTCCTCTCTATCTTTCCATCTCTCGGCATCTCACATTTGCAGTTTTACACAAACACGCATGCACACTAAATCGCCACCTACACACACAAAAAAACTTACACTGCTCACACACCTGGTGCAGTTCATTCTGGCTGCTGCACAATCATCAAGCACAACCACTATCAGCAGTGTCGGTCCATCTTCTAAAAACCATAATTATTATCAGAACCATTCTGTCTTAAGGATGTTTTTTTTTTTCATTTTCATTCGGGGGGCTGAAAATAATACTGCCAAGTTAAAGGCACAGGATGAAAATTAGGGGGACGGGAAGAGAGAACGAGAGAGTCCAGCCAACCTGCGTGAGATGGCAACCACTTCAAAGACGCTGGGCCGCACCGGCGATCTGTTCCACGGTGTGTGAGGGGTGTATGAAAGGCAGAAATGGCCGCCGTGTGAGTGCCTGCCAAAGCTACCTCAGGGAGAAATGTTGGAAAAATACAATTTTTCACACAGCCATCTCGGGGGGGTTGAAGGGAAAACGGGGAGAACAAGAAAGAAGATGAGAAACTGAAGGGCTGCATTAAAAAAAGAAGGATAGATGGAGCAGAGTGGGGCTAATTATTTCACTCCACTTGTGGGTCCTGAAGGTTTTGTTGGGTCAGAAGTACAGCCAAGATGTAGTGCTGAAGATTGCATTAGGCTTAATTGTGCAGTTGTGTTTTACACAACAGTAAACGGTGGGATTCTGGAGAAGGCATGAGGCACACGGTGTGAACGGTTTCTGTTAAGGAGGCTTGACTACAGGAGGCAAGAGCACAATATAATTACAGATGACTCAAGCAAAAAACAATTTGACTTACGCTGACAACCGTGTGTGCATGTGTATGTGTGTGTGCATGTGTGTGTGAAATCAAACATGCTTATGTGCAAATTGGTCTTTTGTGGTGAAATATTTGAATCCCTGAGTAATTGAAGTGAAATTGCAACGATGGCAGTTCCAATCCCATGCAAAGAAATACATCTTTTCACCAAAACTATCACGGTGAAACAAGTTCGAACAGAGCGCACATTGTGACACACCCCAAGTTTGGCTTGGCCTGGCACCTCGCCTGTCAACTACTGATCTTGCTCGACAGGCTGGCCTTAAGATAACACCATGCCAATTGTTACACTGAACTTCTCTGGCTGTAACATTTTTCGCTTTCATACTGCTCACACCAAGCAGCACCTCAGTACACTAGGTAACCTGAAGCCCCTGACACCCCTTTCCCTACACGGATCCCTATTCAAGCTTTTTTAATAGCCAAACCACACTCAGTTAAGGCCTCGCTGCACTGGCTATGTGCATTTAACAATGAGGTTTGCGCTGGTACAATCAGCCCTTTGTGTCACACAAGGACTGATCCATGGGGAGATTTTCTTGTGGTTATGGTTCTAATACAGCAAAGTTTACCACAAAGACTAGGAAGCATAGAGTTACATTACAAAGGCACACACACACACACTCTCAGTATGACTCAATAAAGCAGCACGTTGAGCTCGTGTAAAATGTCTCACCCTCTTCAAACTAAACTGAAATGATACTCTGAAAACTTATTTAAAAATATGGCCAGGTTCACGCCCACCTCCCAGCTTGGCACCAATAACAGTCTTCGCTTTGATTTGACTGACAGGTTCTGTGGTTGGCAGGTTTTTCTCTGGAACAAACCATGGTGCAACCAACTGTGAAATTATAGTCCTACAATCAAAACAAAATGAGGAATGTTATATCACTGCCAGTTATGAGGCATTGTCTAATGGTTCATTCACCTTAAGAAAAAAATAGATAGATACCTGGCCAGCTGATACATTCGGCCTATAATTTGACTTTAATACCACTTGAGGCCTGTCTGTGTTGTTGTGCAGGTACGACTGGGCCGAGGCCAGCAAACATTTTTGGCAGGTGACCCCATAATAAAGTTATGTAACACTTATATTTAACACAGGTGAAATATGTATTCACATCCTACTGGTGTGACAGAGCATGATGACAGTGTGTCACTCATGTGGGGGACAGGAATCAAGTTGCTTCAGTAGAGACGGTTGTTGACAATAAATAGCCAAAGCAGACTCACACATGCTTTATGTATTATTTCCGTATAAAGACAACTAGCTTATTGCTGATGATGCTGTGCATATATAAAACATCTCTACTAAGCAAGCATATGTATGAGGATTTCCTTCCATAAAATACAACCAAAACCATGAATTAACAACAGCAAAATGTGTATCAACTAATACACATATGTATTTTGTTATATTTCTTATAATTAATTACTGGTATTGATTTTTTTCTTGATGTTTTTATTCTGTTTTCATTGGTGAAAGAGGACATTGACTTTCCAAATTTATATCTAGTTAATGTTTCATCGTACTGTATATAAAATCATTACGTTTAAATTGTCTTAATACAGGAAGTTGTGGCCTCAGTTGGTCATTGCATTTCTATTTTAGATCAACATTAATAATGATCTGCTTGGGTCAGCTGTAAGAGCTACATTATTGGTGCAATAGAATATTGGAGTATATATTATATATAATACTGGATAATATATTTGATGATACATGCTGTATTCTTGCATTCTAAAGTGTTGTGTATCATCTTTTTACAAAAAGTTTTGATGCTCACCTCAGAATATTTTAAAAAGTCTTAAACTAAAACAATTAATGAACTCAACCCTCTAATTTGTTAAATCACAAATCATCTGAAACACACACCAATTATGGCACCTTATTGTAATCTGTTTTTAGGCTTTTATTATTCTAATGCAAGGCCTTTATAATTCAAAAGCTTTGAACTGCAGCATGACAGAGACTGTTCAATGTCAAATAATCCAGTGATAGAAAATCTGATGCACCAAGAAATGAAAAGAACAAAACGGCAATAAGCAAATGGTAGAATATCATATTTATCTTTTTAAATGCTCGTGGAATTAAAATATAATTTTACAATCAAACCATCATCATCAAAACAGAGATTTTTCCTTTTGATTTTCTGATCGTCATTAAAGGCTACGTGGGTACTCGTATCCAAGCTGCTGTCGTTAAAAGCCCCCTCAGCACTTGTTCTGGGGGCACAAAGAGGGTCTGTGTGTCACCTCACCTCCCCACCCTCTTTATAAAGTGTCATCGACTACGCAAATGAAGTGCCCACTGAAAGAAAAATAAACCAGCAGCCGCCACAGACAGAAAAAGACACTGTCCGAGTGCAAGGTGGAGAACGGTGCAGCAACCCTGCGCCAGCCGGGCTCGCAATATAATCATCAACATCACCATCATCCTCATCCCCATCACCATTATCATCATTATAAGGATGAGCAGCTCCTACATACTATCTCTACATAATGGTCTCCCCGATCTTCTCTCGTCTGTTTTATTCTGTTTGATCTGAGCGGCGCAGGAAGATCAGCTTCACTCTGTCAGTCGGTGTCTGCAAACTCTCTGCCAACAGTCCAGCCTGCAAGCTGTGAGGCTAAATCAGTCTAGATTAGGAAACTTTTTAAATTATATCAGGGTACAATTGTTGCAGGGTAATTGTCACTTTTAAGACGTTTTGGTTAAAATACGCGCAAGAAATCGCAGCTCAAAAAACATGCTAGACATTTTTATAGATAAAAAATATAGAGCTGCATTAAAATATAATGTTGGTTTGCAAGTAATTTAGCATCACATGCATATTAAATGTTAGTCACAAAGTGTGTCCAATCAAGTTGAATATAGGTGCTTTATAATTATCTAAATTGGCAGGCAAGCAGGGTAATGATGCATAAATACACATAACACACACATGTTCTCCTTCTCACCCCCTCACACACACACACGCACACTCTCTGTCTATCTCTCTCTCTCTCTCTCACTAACACACACACTCATCACACACACTCACTCACAGGTGTGTTGTATCGTCATCTGTGGCCTCACACTCCACAGCCAACTCTCACTCCGCGTATCCAACAAAGTGCACAGCTTTTACAAAGAAATTAGAAATCTAAAAATCTCTGCAGGGATGCCATTAAACACATGCAATGTTTGATTTATTTTCAGTCCTATAGACTTTACCCTATAGACTCAACAGAGGGGAACTATTGAGTTACACAGCACGTACCATTGTAGCGTGGGGAGATCTGCCAACCCTCTCAATGCCCCATTTTCCTTTAAAACTTCAGCTTCCAAAAAAGTGAGAGAGGGAGTGAGGACTCAGAGAGGAAGACTTGGTCTCTTCGCCGTTGCCGGAAGCAAAAAAAGGACCTTTAAACAAGTCGGCCTTAGGCCCAGATAGAAAAAAACACACTCTTTCAAAAGTGGGTCCACTCTGCAAGAGATAGGAGGAAAGAAGGACAGCAGCTAAGAGCCCTCCGTCTACCGCTGTTTGGCCTCAGATGCGCCCATGTCCAGCAGCAAGAAGTCAGGGAGACGTCTGCGTCAAAGTCCCGAGGTGCGTCCTTCTGCGGCCAAACTCCAGCAGACTGGGAGACGTTAAAAAACTTCCCGAAAATAATATTAATAACACGCTCAAAAAATTAATGGACGGGAGAGGTGATGCAAAGTAAGTTTTGTTTATATTATTTTTTCCGTGTGCAGCATTTGCAGTCGGGCAGCTTCTGTCTCCAAAACGTGTCCAAAAGCGGCTGTCTCCTGCGCCGCGCGTCCGATCTGTTTTACCCTCGTATCTCTCTCTCGCTCACTCTCTCTCTCCTCTGTCTTGTTCCAAACACACACAAACACGCGCACGCACACACACGGTGCTACACACAAAACGGGAGGACACCCCTGGTCCCTCGCCGCCTCCTCCTCAAAGCTGACGAGATGAAAGAGCAGCTTGCGATTTCGCTTCTCCAAATCGCTACAGCGTCGCCGATAAGCAGAGTGCCCGCATAGCGACACGTAGTCGGTCGGGGCTTCAGCGAGGCTCTGGGCGCCTCGGTGCGAAAAATGGAAGCTCTCCGTGCGCAGCGACGACAGGCAGCCTGCACTTCCCTCCCCAAAAAAATATCACCCACTAAATAGCTCACCTCACCGGCGTGCGACCTGTTTACATGTACACATACACACAAAAATAATGGACGGGAATTGGGGGCAGTTGTTTGCAGTGGCGGTGGGGGGCCGGTGCTTCAGCCGGCAGCGTCGAATGGGTGAATTATTAGGTAAATTATTAATAAAGCGAGCGGTGTGCAGTCTGTCGCGGAGAGAGCGGAGCAGCCAGGGGAGCAGCTGGGGCTTTAGGAGAATTAGGAGAACCAGGGGCTAAATCACGGACGGCGGGGATTAGGGCTGCACTGGCTCCTACCTACCGCCTGCCTGTACTGTAGGACTCAGAGTGGCACTGTGGGCACTGCCGGGTGCGACGCGAGCTGCTGCTGGTTTGATTTTCGTTGTATTTAATGTTATAATCTGAAGCAACAATAAGGCAACACAAAGGTCAATGGGTTCATTTGAGAAAAAAAGTCACTGGGAGCAAAATATTTCCCTGTTTCCACGCAGCTGATCACTTTTTATCAAACTATTCTGTCAGTTATCAATGGTTGTATCCCCATACTCCAGTTAATATAAGAAAGTTCAGAGTGTTTTTTTAAAGGGAAGATTTGCCACCATATTTTTGGTTTGTTGAATAATGACTCATCCATGGGGCTAAATATATTTTGTTAATTCATACTGGTGCTAGCTGTAATGATGGATTTTAACAAGCTTTAACTTAAAGTTTTTTTCCAACACTCACTAGCACAGATTTATTATCACTGTGTCTCCCAAAAAGATGACGCAGTGAAGCAACAGGATTAAATGTGACTGAGATATTACAGACACATCGTAAGACATAAAAGATTTGACTTTGGGGAAATAACTCTAGAGCATAAATTGTAATTTATATAAATGTTTTCTTTTTTTAATGAAATTGCCGCATGTAGTTGTGTGGAGGCCTGAAGCAGCAGACGGGAGCAACAGATCTGTCAAGGGCAATAAAAAGAGAAAAACATGCAGTCATGCTCACTGATTGTTTAGTGGGGAAAAGGCCAAAGAGCAGGTTAAAATGTCTGTTGTTTTAAACAAAAACGTGAGTTTTTTATGTAGCCTGTGCATGCCTGCACTGGGAAGCATTAATCGTTTTGATAGAACTGAATTTGGCCAGTAGGACTCGTACAGACAGCATGGTGTCCAAAAAAGGGGACAAAGAAAAATAGTCCAAAGAAAATAGTATTAGAAAAAGATGCAGCAAATAAATTTGATTTTATCCAACTCAAAAAACGTAAAACACCACAACAAGTTTGAAAAACATGTTCAAAGACAACATAAAACCCTTGCTCAGCTCCTGGCACCTACAAGTTTGATGAATTTTTTAAATCTTTTCGTTTTGTACTCGCCTGCTTTCAAGTGTAACGGTTTGTTCAATAAAAATAAACGCTTGGTTTTAATCACAGCAGCAAGAAAAATATTTTAATTCTTACTACAAGAGAATTCAAGATTAATAACTCTTGTCTTGATGAATCAGCATGGAGCTCATCTGTGTATGTGCGTGAAAAATGTTCTTTTTCTCACTTGTGCGTGTGTCGTTATCCGTCTTTTTAAAAAATCAGACGTCTAATGACATTCCTCCAACATGATGGCTTATCAATAATTAAATGTTGATCTCCCCACACATTTGGCCACATCAATTATTCATCTATAATTGAATTTGTGATTTAAGTTTTTGTTTCAGCCTAATTTGAATGATTCAATTTAGCACGAAACTGTGACTGTGGTGGGATGATGTTTGAAGGTTTTTTCTTTTTAAATATCTGCAGGTTAAGGAGGCCTTGGTGGTCCTTTTTAAAAAAAAAAAAAAAAAAAAAAAACATGTCTGCTTAGGACTTCCGTACTTTTGGAACCCGGAACATTTTTTTACTTTTGTTCAGTTTATCTGAAGCATTAAGGTACTGTAGGAGCCTTCGTTCTCTTCTGTGCATTACAACCTGTCGCGTCTTCACAGGTGACCAGGTGAGCCACCGCGGAGCTCTGACAGGAGGCTACTACGACACCAGAAAGTCTCGTCTGGAGCTGCAGAAGGACATGAGGAAGGCCGAGGAGGAGCTGGGCGAGCTGGAGGCCAAACTTAACGAGAACCTTCGCAGGAACATCGAACATATCCTTTCTATTAAAACAACCAGTGTAATAGTTTTTTTTCTCTTCAGGACAATGATGCATCATTGATGCCCACAGGAACACTGGTGCCACGCGCTTGTATGGCCATCTGTGCTGCAGACGTCTTTGCAGCATTAGTGACAATGAAAAGCTGTGAATGTTTCAGTGCAGATCAGTGAAGTCTTACTCATTCTTTTCCTTTTTTTTTTTTACTGAGTTTAGGACCAGAATCAAAAGTGAGTCATGCAGTTTCTTTACAAGCTTCACAAAATGACCAATTTATCAGAGGGACTGAATATTTCTTTTTATCCCCTTTTTAATGTGTGAAATGTGTTGAGTCACGTATGAATACCAAGCAGTTATTATGTCAGCGGTCGTCCCAGGGGGTTTACAGGAAGTACATGACATTAGATGAAATGTTTCTACATTTGAAAATGAATTATTCATCTTTTATTTAACCACACAGACTTCATCCCACTTTGAATTATATTGTCATTATATTTAGGAAAATTGGACGCAGGCAGAATAATGTGACTCATATTGTCATAAATGTTGAATGAAGGTGTTGAAGTTTTCAGGAAAAGTTAATAAATATTTTAAGACATTTCCAATATTGAGTCTCAGCTTAAACTAGTTTTTCAAAATTAGTTTCGTGGGTTCGTATAGTTTTCATTTTTTTATAATTAAATGGAAACTGAAGTATAAATCTAAAAAAGACAAACACCTTTAATGATGATTTCTGAATACGTATAACACTGTGCAGTTTCTTTTTAAAGCCTTTTCTCTCTGTAGAAACTCAGGCGAAAGAAGGAAAAACACTCCTGACTTCTGTCCTCACTCGGTAACAATGAGCCTATATTTCAAATGTGGATTAAATCCGTCAGGGTTATGTAGCTACTTCAGCCAGCAGGAGGCTGATTGGGATGCAGTGAGGAGCTCTGGGAAGGTCAAGAAGGATTAGTGTAAGTTAGGTCATATCAGTCAGAGCCATGACTCACTGCTGGACAGCCCATGGGGGCAAAACAGGCGGATCAGAGAGGATTTGTGTTTGCGTGTCTATGAGGTGGTCACTTCCGCCCAGGTATGATTATCTGTGTGTTTGCTCACCTGTGTGATTGTGCGTAGTTTCTCACTCGCAGCCAGCGCCGCGCGTATGTGCGCAGCTGGCGATTACATGTATGTTTGAGTGGGCAGGGGAAGCGTATGACTGAGCCGATGACATGGCGCTTGTCCTTCACTTCTGCGGTGGTGAGTCAGTGACAGGATCAATTATTTAAAAGCCTCTTGTTGTTCGCTCTCCACCTCTGCCCTGTCGATAAGCATGAGATTATGCCGCTGCGCCTCACCCGTCCCTCCTGTTTTGCGTCTTCACTTTGCCATCAGTGATGAGGTCACACAGGGAGTGTTCATAACTGCAACACAGCTGCAACTCTCAAAAGTTGTGGTTATGTGAAATGCACCTGCTTTAAATTTTTATACAGGAGAATTGGAGTGGTCATCAGAGATCAATGTAAATCATTTAATTCAGGGCAGTCTCTAAATCTACCAGATGGTCTTAATAACATCTGTTTTCTCCATCTGCTCTGGGAAGTCCTTTTTCCCTTTTTGATGCCACAGATTGATCGACCTCAGTGTTCATTGAGTTCTGTTAAACCTCAAAGGCCCAGAGGAGTGTTGTAGTGTTGGAAGATCAATGAGCCTGTCTGTTAAATTAGCCTAATGATGAGAATGTGCAGCCTTCCTTGATCCTGCACCTTGATATTAATGATGACAGGGTCTCCCCTTTGAGACCGAATCAATGGGAGTTGCACCGCTGAGGCCAACAAGTTGTTTTGTGACCTTTTTATTTACTAATGAGAGCAGCTGCTACAAAAACAGCCTGTTTGTGTTCAGTTGTATACGATGTTTTTTTGTCATTATCTGTACTGTATGTGCTTTCATGTACAAAACAAAAACGCAATGACACTCGTCAGAGTTAGAAAATGAAAATGTTCATCATAACAAACGCCCGCTCATGTTTCTTTAATCACTTCCTCCACGAATCAACAATGAGATCGATCAGCTGATGAACCAGATGCAGCAGATCGAGACGCAGCAGAGGAAGTTCAAAGCCTCCAGAGACAGTATTCTGTCAGAGATGAAGATGCTGAAGGAGAAGAGGCAGCAGTCAGAGAAGACATTCATGCCCAAGGTGATCACTAAACTGACCCCGTATCACAGGATCAGAGTTTAACGTCCCTGAGACCTGGATGAATTAAAAACTGGGGAATGTTTGCACAATCTATTGCTGTAGTTCAGCCCTCTCACAGCTTTCAGTCCGTGAAGTCCACTTGTGTCTGACTCTTTGTTCTTCTTCTTCCTTTCCAGCAACGCAGTCTCCAAAGTCTGGAGGCCAGCCTTCATGCCATGGAGTCCACCAGGGAGTCACTGAAGGCCGAGCTGGGCACAGATCTGCTCTCTCAGCTCAGTCTGGAGGACCAGAGGCGTGTTGATGACCTCAACGATGAGATCCGTCAGCTTCAGCAGGTCAGTAGGAAGATTTATGATCTCCGTTGTAGCTCAGTTTGTTACATCATGACAAAACTGACAGTTGTGGCGATTTTTCTCCTTTGTATACTGAAGATTTCTGTTATATTGAGAAAAAACAGGAAATTATTTTCTAGGTTGAATCATCTACCACTTGGTTTTGAGGAGCACTGTTCGGATACGTTTAGTCATCACTTTTTGGTTAATGCACTTGTTTTCACTGCTTAATCATGTTTCGTTTTTGATGGAACTCGTTCATCTTCAGAAAATGTCCAGATATTTAAGGTTCTGGTTGAAACCAAATTATTCATCTAGTTTTAAAAAGCTATATTTTCAATAAATTTGATACTTTAATTTTATGGCATCTGCATGTTTACAAACAACAGTATATTTGAATACTTTATCCAATTTAAGCCAGAATGTGGTACATAAATGTAAAGGGCGGATCTGTATATTTTATTCCCCCACAGATCAGTCCATAAACCTTTAAGAACAACTCATAAAGCAGAACGTGTGATGAATTAATATTCATCCCTCCACCTTCTCATACGTAGTTGTACGCCTCTTTGTCACGCTTTGTTGTTCCTTTGTTTCCCCTCCCTCTCCGCCTCTGGCTGTATTTATAAGACCTGACTGAGGTAAGAGGAGCAGGCGCATCTGTGAGTGGGATGTTCCTGTGATCCACTGTTGCCTCCTCTTTCTCTTTAACTGCCAGCTGCTCTCAGCTCTCAAATCAATCAACTCTCAACCATTCCTGGTTGCGCAACAACTCCGCCCCCATAACATGAAGCCTTTCATGTTATGGTTCTGCAGTGGTGGCAGCTGTCACATTATATTGCGTGCGACATAACACTTGGGAAGGAGTTATTGTTAATATGACGTATCACAAACAGTGGAGCTTGTCTTCTGTTTTTGGGCAAATCTGCAAACGACATGTACCAGATGGAGAAAGTTTACAAAGACTAAAAAGCAATATAATAATAATAATAATAATGCAAGAGGAATACAAATGAGATGGTCACAACAGATATTCATTGAGCTGTTGACATAAACATGGCTACAGCTATTGATTATTGCATTTATCAGTCCCTCCAGGAATTCATGATGTTGCGATCGCAACAATTAACGAAAATTCAACCAATC
>JAPZDY010000020.1:18565134-18576553 GCA_029783645.1 Ctenochaetus hawaiiensis | reverse complement strand
AATGTGAAACTTTGCTTCCGTCTATCTTCATGTATTTGTGTCATATATCTCACTTTTATTGTCATTGACCTTTCTCTTCTTCCATATTGTTAAATTGCCCTGAGCTAAATTGGCAAGTGTAACTGGATTAAAAATGGCAATTAAATGTTTCCATTGCACCAAAGGCACATGATGGTCATTAAAGTAATACATTTACTAGAAGACTTCAGGCAGCAAAACAGGATAAAAAAAATGTTGAGAGAAAAACAGCTTGAGGTTGGTAGAGCTGTAACTGCTAAACAAGTACTCAGAGTTACTTTCTTCTGCTTGGTAGAGTCAAAGAATTTCTTTTAAATCTATATTGTAAAATAATTTAGGTTTGTTACACTTGACTTAGTCTATCATTAGGGATGATATTATGCTATTACTAATATAGAACCAATTTTAATATGATGACTACTTAAAGAGAATAGCAATACTGAGACAATACTGACCAAAGGATATTAAGTAACACACATCTGGATTGGGAAAGTAAATCCTTGATTATGAGAAAATATGGAGGCATCAATCATCATAAAAAAAGTCTGCCCCATTTATCATTCTTCTGCCAACTTACTTTTCACTCTAGGAAAAAAAAGATCATGTAGTTGAGGCTGATTAAAAAATTGAGGTTGAGGTTAATTACAAAGAAAAATGTTTTAGTTGTTGATTGTTGTACTAAGAAAGTATTAAAAATCATGCAGCTCCTACCTGTACTGCAGTGAAGTCTGTGTGTCCGCTGAGGTCTGATCAAACAGGAGTGTCTGCTCAACAAGAGTTTCATGCCCTTTTATCTTCTCACAGGTTTCACACTCACACACAGACACACAGACACACTTAGGGGAAAAGTGATATATGACCCTGCACGTCACCAACTCCTGGAGGTGGTAAGCAAAAATCCTGACCAAAGTCCAAAAAATAGACCAAAAATAGAATAGAAATATTTATGACTCTGGACTCTAATACCAAGTCATGCTCAAATTAATAATTAAATATATAAATAATGATTTTAATGATAATGATTAATGATTATTTGACATGTAGCAGAAACTTGTAAAATTAGGACCAAATTATAAAAAAGGAGGTCATTCAAGCAACTGAATAACTTGTTGTTGGGACTTTATGGAGTGTTTCATACACTCATAGAAGGAAGAACATAAAATAGGAATAAAATGTAGCCACTAATCGATTATATCAACACTGTGTAGACAGTTGTGGAGAACTAGTGAGATGGGTTGTTTCATACAGAAAAACAGCATTAACTGACATGCACCAATTAAAAACCAACAGACATATATTGATCAACATCTTTTATTCTTTTCTACTTCTTACTTTTAGAGGGACAGAGTAAACCTGAAAATAGAAATACTGAATTTACATTAACAACTAAAGAACAAAAAAAGGGAAAAAAAATGAGGAACAATATAAATTAAAAGCAAAACAGAATATCCCTCCAAAACAGTGATAACATTTGAATTTTATACACAGACCTGGAATGACAAAGCACCTTTCAGGTAAGTTTGATTTTTTACTGAACAGTTAAGGCGCCTTTTTTCCCTCAGCAGGAGCACATGGGGAGAATTCACAGGACACACTGTGTGCAGCAACAAATCCAAGTGATGCATTTTCATGCAACACCCACAAGGGGGAGACATTACTTAAGTAAATCACAGTGACACTCACACCATGCTGATTTGGTTCACTGTCTTTCATTCACATCCTCACCTTCAACAGGTGCTGATCACCAGCCACACAAGAGAGAATAATGCAGATGTGTCGGGCAAAAGGCACAGCTGCTCTTTGGCATCTGAGCGTAACAGGCACATTCGATTCATGATAAAGAGTCGCCACCAAGTTGGAAAAATATCAAATGACACAAAAAGGAAGCCAAGCATCCATAGTATTGCAGTAACATATGTTAGAGTACATTCACAATGGGAGATCTTTGACAGTTTGGTTAATCTGTGTGAGTGTGTGGGATTATGAAAGCTGCTTTCTATAAGTTTTCACTGCCAGCTATCAGCACGCACAGCCGCCCTGATTGCTGCGGGGCGTTTCATTCAGGTCGGCTCCCTTGTTGACAGCTGATGAACTGGCTTCTCCGTTGGGGCTCTCGTTCATCTTCTCACAGATGGCGTCCACCAGCTTGTCAAAAACCTGCTTCACGTTGATGTTGTCTTTGGCGCTGGCCTCGAAGAACTGGAAGCCTGGAGAGGGCAGAGAGAGAGAGATCAGCTGTGAGTGATTATTAAGTAATAGTGTGTTCTGGCCGAGCATAAGATCAAAGTGTGTGTGTGTGTGTGTGTGTGTGTGTGTGTGTGTGCTGACCAAGCTCTTTAGCCAGTCTTTGGGCATCCTCGGTGGGGACCTGCCTGTCTTCCTCCAAGTCCAGTTTGTTGCCTACCAGTGCTACTTGAGCGTTGCCCCATGAGTACGTTTTGATCTGGGTTGCCCTGGGAAACACAGACACAACATCTCTATCATGTCATATTTCTCTATAGTGCAGCTTTATTCATCTCCTTTACTACAATTTTTCATATTAATATTGCAATAGTGACTCAGGTGCATTATCTAAAAAAAGTTAGTAGTTATTTATACATCTATATTTTTTTATACAAAAATTATGATTAACTTACAAAATATGATGAATTGTTATGGATTAATCAACCACAGTGTGTAAAAAGCTATTAATATTCACAAAAATATGATGTTTGTATTAACATAACATCCCAAAGGGAGCCATTCTACCCAACAACTACTTTTACATTTGATACTTCTAGGCTTTTTTTTGCTGATAATTGATTGACGATTGCAGGGCTTTTACTTTTAGAGAGGTTTTGCTACTTTCACCTCAGTAAAAAGTTATGAACACTTCTATTAATTAGAACTGTGAGCTATATGAAAATTGTTTGCTATTATGCCACTACAGCTATTATTTTGCAGGTTTGTAATCCATAACTCTTTAGGCAAGGAACGTTTGTTTAGACATAATGCAATTTACAGTTGTCTGCTGGGGCAAAGAAATACATTAAAAAAGACATAAAGAAAACATTAAAATAGCATTTAAAGAGTAATAAAAAACAAAGAGACAAATAAATGGTTAAAGATTAAGAGGAAATTAAATTGAAAAACTGAGAAAAACAAAACAAGCAAATAGCCCAATAATGCTCACAGCTACAGACGACGAAGTTGTGTATCTAATTTATTGGAAAGCTGCAGTAAAGAAAACATTTTGAGGTCCAGATTTAAATAAGCTGGCAGTTGTAGCAGAACTCAGGTGTTCAGCAAGTGGGGAGTACAGAAATTACAGGTCACCTGCCTGTCACCTTGCCTTTCTTGGTCTCGATTCAGGCAGCACTGAGTTAAAACCTGACCCAGATGACCTCGGGGGTCTGGTTGATCTGAACATTAAGGTAAATCTGAGATGTTTACACCTTGAAGGTGCTTTGTGTAACATTTGAGCCCTATCTATAGTAGAATTCTTACAAAGAGGTCAAGATAATACTGTTTACTGTATGTACAGGGCGAAGTCTAGTTTGAGCTGTGTTACTTAAGTACAAAAGTGGGAAACCTGGATTATCCGATTGAAAAACCAGGAATCCTAATCTAATCACGAGAACATACAGGACCTGTACATTATATATTACAGGCACTTTATTTTTTGACCAGTCAGCTAAGGATGGGTCAAATGATTTGAGGCGGCAATGACCACATCTTTTTTGTCACACTCAAACAGAGAGTTTACGTGAAGAGTTGTGCTGTGATTTGTGCTGAAATGTTTCACATAAAACTTTTAACAACAGTAAACGTTGTACAGTGATTGGAGGTAAACTGTCAGGAAGTGCCCTTTTCAGTCTTTTCATGGTTATTTGCTGTTTTTTTTCGCTGTATGTTGTTACTTCAGGAATGAAACAATTTCTCCCTAAAGTTTTGGATGTCGAGTATGAAAAAACACAGCAAAAGAGCAAATTGTCTTCAGATTATAGACATCAACAAAAACAAAAACTAAACAGTCACATTAATGGGATAACATTTAGCTCCACAAATGCTTTTACCTACTGGATAGCTATACATGTTGTTTTTAACAGTATGACTTCACATCTGGAGGTCTACCCACCAGTCCTGTACAGCGCAGAACGACTCCTGGCTTGTGATATCGTACATGAGCAGGAATCCCATGGCTCCTCTGTAGTAAGCTGTTGTGATGGTCCTGTAGCGCTCCTGCCCTGCTGTGTCCTGTAAAGACAAGACACCTGAGAAAATCTGGGTCTTTTTTTTTTTGCAATCTGAGAACTTCATTGTTTAAACCTCAAGGGAAAAAAACAATCATGGTTATTATGCTACAGACAGGGCTAAAAAAAAAAAACTCCAACACATCCAGCATAAACCTCATAATTAACAGTTAAAACTAACAAATGTTTCTTTAATGGAAATGCAAAAAGAGACCTGAAAAAGGAAAATAAATGGTTAACCTGGTTCCCTAAGAGGGAAAAGGTGAATCATTAACTCTCTTGCAACAGAAGTTAATCCCTCCCATCAAGTTTGATTGTTGGCACACCCTGTAAATACACCAGGATGTGCTCTTTGTGGCTGTGCTTTAAAAAAATAGGATATAAGGATGTCATCATCCTTCTTTATGCCCATATCCCATTGTGAGAAAACCACTAAAGCATTAAAAGACGTGTGATGGACACGAAAATAAGAATAACTGCTTCATCCGGTGTTCTCTCCTGCTGAAGCACTTGTCAGGGGCAATATTAATGTCATGCATTCTGAGGATGAGAAATTTAGGGCTTGTCAGTGACCTACATTATATGTCAGAGGTATCACACTGTGGGAGTCACAGCATGAGATTCTACCACCGTCTCAAACTTTGGCACAGTGTTTCATAAAGTGAGCTCAGCTTGTTTTAATGGCCCCACGAAACACATTCAAGTTGCTCAGCAGCCATTTTTTTTCCTTCCTAGTGTAAAAGTATGCTACTATATCACTGTTAAGCAGAGCAGAGAAGGCGTGTTATGCTGAATATATTAAGCTTAGAAAAAAAAGATGCATTACTTTCATCTAACAGCAGGGCTGTGGGTGAGTCCTCGCCTTCCACTAAGATTCAGTAATAGATCTGTCCTGGATGTCAGTCTGCGCAGTAAGCACATTCAGCTCCGGCAGCTCAAACCCATGCATCTTTCATGAACCCTGCCGTCTAGGGACGATGTTAAACATCAACTGTCATTAACTCCACAGTGTGAGAAATTAGTTTATGCCATGACAGGCAGCAGCATGTAAGAGGGCAAACTGGGGAACGGGGTGAGGATAAACACTCTGTGTTGTGTAACAGTGGTCTCAAAAGCTCCATTCACTCTGCTGTTTTTTAGAGTTTAACGCTGTTAATCATCTTAAGTAAATTACACCGATGACATTAGAGAAACTGCAGCATTTTGTATTTGGTTTTGCTGATATATTGTCTGTCAAGCCTGTTTGCACTGTGCAGTATATTTTTTATCTTGAGTGGGGAGTGAAGAAGTTTCCTGAGCATTCCACTGGATATTATTCAGAGCTCTTTAGACCTCAGTGATGTGAGTTTCACAGCTCTTTTTAAACTGACACCTCTGCTGCAGGCTAACAAGACTCTAAATCCTGTGAAACTAACTCAACCAGGCACATTTCTGTCTTACTTAGTCTTCTTTTTGTCAAAATGGAGGCAAACACAGAGATCTGTGGGACTTTTCTTTAAACTCACTAAAGTGAATGATAATACAACCGTAAGTGTGTTGGGTTCCAAAGGTTTGACACTCTATTGTCTCATTTCCTTGGTACTTGGGCAAAATTTAGAAAATGATTGACCCTGTGCTTTATTACAGGAATGTGGAGTGTGATCTACATTTGGCTTTTTCGAGATAATGGGTCACTTAATGTCAGATTTGGTTCCTTCTCCAGTGTCAAATACATAAATGATTTTTTTTTTGTTCATTTAAACATTTGCATTTATGTAATCTAAAAAAAAATCTTTGTAAATTTGGTTAAAATTTTGCTAAGCCTCTTAAAACAACTATGTGAATCTGACAAATAATGAAAAGCTTTTGTATGTCATCGTCTACATGTTGTTTTCAGCTCTACAAACATTCTAGTTCCTGAAAAAGGACAAAGTTCAGGCAAAAAAATGTACATTAAAGATGCTATTACCTTCAATGCAAAAATTGGTGCTGTCCTCCAAATTCAACAACCAACATCACTCTTTAAAGTGTGCTTGTAGACATAAGGCTTTGGCTCAACAGAACGTGCTAACTTGTGCAGAGGTAAATTCGTATAATATACTCTATATAGTACTTTATAAACTGAGAGCTGCACAAGGTCAGTAAATCATTTTTTTTTCAGGTCATCTGCCCTTTGTGATGTCAATTAAAAAACAATAAACCAGCACTGGCAGCACTACACAGAAACAAAAACAACCATACACAGGTTAGATTTTTACACTCAGCACTCTAGGCTTCTGGGTTGCAGATTAATCTGAGCTCAATCTGGTCAAACGGTAACATTTTCTACCAGCTTTTACTTCTTAGCTTTACACTGAGCAAACATCAGTCTGCAATGGTCTTATCTGTCAGACTTCCAGTCTTTCCCTCAGCAACACAGAGGAAACCAAACTATGTACACAAACACCAGAACGGTAAAGGATTTTTGATTCGCTTTACTCTGTTATTCCTTTTCATACTGGAACAATTTGCCATGCCACTAATGGTCCAAAACAATCTGTTTTTCTTTATAAAAAAGTTGCTTAAAATTACAATAAACAAAAAGAGAAACTTATCTTAGTCTGTTAAGTAGTCAATCACTTTTGATACCTGACTAAATCTTCAAAGTGTGTGTGTGTGTATGAATGCCTTTTTTACAACCTCTACATCTTCCAATATTCTACCTTTTGGCTAGTGTATGTGTTAGACTGTACTCCACTTTACTAAAGCTTAGTTTCCACCAAAAGTACCCAGAACTTTTAGTCCAATCTTGAAGGAACCAGAAGGACTCTGCAGCCTGTTGTTGTCTTTGTTTCCACTGCAGTTTACAGACAGCACCACGAACCCTGCCTCCTCCTCCTAAGTTTGTATACTTTTGTACCGTACTACCCTTTAGGCAGAGCTATGTAAGGTCCTCAAAACTTCTTTAGACCCTTTGTGTTTCTCCAGCAGTTTCTGCAGTGGAACTGCAGCTTGAGTTTCAGAATAATGACAAGATTTGATCATTTTACCAACTCCTCTTGTTTCTGGCTATTATCCTGTCTATGTATTGCAAAATTCTTGCTCTCCATTTTTTTTTTTGGTTTTTCTTTTTGCTGCTCTCAGTTGGTCCACGGAAAGGAGATAAATGATGCATCTGAAGCTCTAAATTTAATCTACCATCTTCATGAGTGGCCCACTGAACAAAACTAAACTTTAAATTCAGAAAATTTCTATTTAATTAAAGTCTGACGTTATAACAGACTTGTGTGAGTTCCAACACAGACATATGTGCCGGTGAGATTCAGTGGTTCTCCTTCAGTGGTTCTCCTTCTCACCCAGATCTGAAGTTTGACCCTCTTGTCGCTCCTGTAGATGGTCTTGACTTTGAAGTCAATGCCCACTGTGCTGACAAAGGCCGAGGTGAAGGAGTCGTCTGCGTAGCGGAACAGGAAGGAGGTCTTTCCCACGCTGCTGTTGCCGATGATCAGCAGCTTAAACATGTAGTCAAAGTTCTGGTCTGCTGCATCTCTCTGCTCCTGACCCGCTCCTGGATCTCTGGCTAGTGCCATCTGTTAAATAAAGTAGGACAAGAGGAGAAGGTTGGTCTCTCAGCTTTATGAGCAGACTGTGAAACTCATTCATCTGCCATCAAATGTTACCACCTGTGATCAAAAAAGGCAAACAACTAGAGCTGAAACAATATGTGAATTTAACAGTCGGTATCAACAGAAAAACTAAATTCAGCCGAACTATCTTTGTTCCAGGCTCTGCAGTGTGAGGAGCTACTGCTTCTCTCTGCTTGACGGGGAAACATTTTTAAACTTAATCACTTAAAGGACAAAACAATGTGCTAGTGATAACATGCTGCTAAAGAACAGGGAAAAAACACTGATACTGGCTTATTTAAAGATTTCTGGGTTGGATGTAGGTAAAACAGTACTTGTGTGTTCGAATGTCAGACTGAGGAATCCCAGTTATTTGATGATTCAGGTTAGCACTCAAAAATGGCTGAAATTCATTCACTCTAATAGCTGAGCAGATGTTGATGTTGGTAAATGGAAGTGTTGTTTTAAAAATGGTCCATCTTCCTCCCTCATTCCTCTTGGCTCTCGTCGCTGTGCTATGAATCACGGCCAGGGCGTGTTGCTTCCACTGTTTCACCCTGTATCAGTCACCCACTGCTCTCTCTGACTGTCAGGACTCGCATTGAAAAAAAAAAACTCCTGGGATCTGTGGATGCCCCGCAGTGGGCGATGGTGGCAATACATTATCCTCCCCTACATGTATGATTCATCTGTCACGCAACTGACCATTTATCTTCTTACTGAGACTACCACTTAAACACACACACACACACATTTACACACACACTCTCTCTCATATTCATCCATCTATGCAACTCTCCTCTCATCACCCATCCATATCTCACCCTCTCCACACTCTCTCCTTCCTCAATTTCTCTGCATCATGTAGAGACTGAACCATCCATTTGCACACACACACACACACACACACACATACACAAACACACCCTCCACTCTCCACCCTCCTCTGTCAGGGAGGCCTGTACTCCTCCCTGATTGCTGAGATCTCTCAAGAGACCAGCTCAGCATTACAGCTTCCAGGACCATAAAGAGAGACTGGCCGGCGTGCTGCTCCACACTCTCAGCAACACATCAATATCCACGCATGCGCCACACAACAGCACCGAAATACGAGCAAACTGGTGTAAGGAGGTCTGTAACGTAGGATCATGCTTTACTTTTGGAGAGGAAAAAAAATCATCTCGCATTAAAGCAACCTCGTCATAACACAAGATGTGACACAGCTGCAGATGTTGACATCTGGTCTGAAGTAGATGAAGCTGATAGAAATGATACATGGAAATAGGGTGTGCACTTCCTGAGCTAGGATACAGTTTGTATGGGGACATATGGGATCATGGCACTTGTTGACACTTGAATCTACTACAGTGTATTTTTATACAAACCAACCTATAATAGACAAACGCTCATGTTTTGAGACGCAGGCGGACACTGTACTGTCAGTTGGCCTGATTTGCCTACAACAGGCCACCATACGGTAGCTTTACTACAAACTGCGTACACTAAAACAAACTCTTTACCGTGGCTGAAAGCTGTGTGAATGTCACGTACCTTTGATGTGGTTTACTACTTTGTCTCCTCCGTCCTTTCCGCGGTCTTCCACCTCTACCTGAGGGCCGATGGGTGTGCGCTGCTGTCGGGCGCTCCTCCTCAGGCGCTGCGCTCCCGGATCTTCAGACTGTGCATGTGCCTGTCACCGGGACACCCTCTGAGTACAAACAGTCAAGTCAGACAGGATGCATACACGACATTTCCTGTAAAGACAAAATAAAACCAGTAGCTTTCGCTGGGCGAGAAAGAAAAAAAAACCTATGTTTCACACGCATGTTGGTGAAAAGTCGTGATATTTCGAGGAATTAGATTGACCAACTTTGGAGCAAAGTGTGGTATCACGTTTTAATTGCTGTTTCTTGGTGTTAGCCTGTGACATTATGTGATGAGTTGATCGTATTGTATTGTTATTTTTGAGGTTAAATCAAGTGATTTTTGAAACTGAAATTCTCATACTGTAATGAAAATACCCACTAGGCCTCACAGTCCAAAGTAACTAAATGCGCCACTTCTGACAAACCATATGTCATTAAAAGCAAGCCAATATCCAGCTTATAATAACATAAAACAAAGATGACAAGCGGTCGTGCTCCGCATGAATAAGCAAATTGAACACTTAACACTTTTAATTTGACGAATTGTTTTAACAATTCATTAGCTATCAGAAATGTTGCCAAAAAATTTAAATGCACCAGCTGATTAATTGAGTTACTGTTTAAACAAAGGTTAGACTAAAAGTATTTAAAATGCTGCATAAACACATTTTACACGAGTTGTCCTGCCAAACCTTTACTTTGAAGGTTACAATACCTTTTTTCCGGTTGTACTCTGCCACTAACTGGCTACTTGACGCAGTTACGATAGTAAACTTTAGGCGGCCCTGCTGTAGCTTATGTTGAATGGCGCAGGCGTTACGCACAAGTAACGCATCCAAACTCATGACCTCCCAGTTCAAGTGGTAGTTTACGCACAAAGCGTGGAAAAAATACAGCAGCTGATTCATAAAGTCTAACATTCCGATTTAATACGCTGAACATCAGGAAGCAAACTGCTACAAGTCTTCAGTCAAACCGACCAGCTGTGGCCCGTTGAGCAATGCAGAGGATCACATCTGCAACCAGGCACACTGAATCATGTCCAAACCCGATCAGCTCTACGTGTGTTAGCAAACCTAAAAGGCTGTTAAGCACAGAGAATAAAAGCAGTTTTGGGGGCTGTCAGGAGTTTATGTGGAATAAAAACAGTAATTCATGTTGGAGCAGGAGAAAAACAACAGCTGCGGGGCAGTGATGCAACAGACCTCCCGAAACTGCAGTGTGAAAGAGGGTTTTTATTGGTACTAAACAAAACACAGTCCCCGAGGCTGCAGTGCCACACCCTGAACATGCAATGAGGTTTTTTTTTGTTTGTTTTTTTTTTTTTTTTTTACAGACTGTGAGTTAAATTTATACACAAGGAGAACTGTGGATTGGTTTTTAATTTTTAATTGAACTTAAATTCCTAAGTAATCCACACAATGCCTCTTCTCCTGTCAGGAAAAATGTTTGATGTAAAAACATTTACTACACAAGACAGAGGAGTCAATTGATGGCCTCAAATAAGAGTTTTTAAAAAGCAACTGTAATGCAACAGAGTCAAACGGAATGTTGGCTTAATATAAAATAACAAAACACAACTTGTATTTAAAAGAATAAGAAACGTTTTTGCTTAACATTTTTTTTCCTCAAAACATGACCAAAGGATTTTTTTCTTATTATAGGCCTGTTCCAAGCAGCATTTAATGGGTTGCTGCTTTTGTAGCATACAAGAAAAAGTAAATCAAACAGGAACTCTGCAGATTCAGTCTTATGAAAAATTGTTGTTTGCAACCAGACTTTTTTTTATATGTACACATATTACAAAAACACAAAAAAAACTTCCATCATCTTGAACAGCAACTTGCCATAAAACTGTTTAACATTGACATAAACAAGTCTTTCAAAACTAGACTTAACATAGATAAACTAAATTTAAAATTCTGTTAACATTCTTGGC
>JAPZDY010000020.1:18545962-18555872 GCA_029783645.1 Ctenochaetus hawaiiensis | reverse complement strand
TGTCCTCAGTCTCTTACCAGGGCTTACCTTGGCGTTTTACCAATGTGGATTTTATCTGTGGGAAACCTTACAGCACTTTGCATAAGAAAGATCATGAGAGACATTTGCAGTTTGACAGCCAAGGCCATCTTTAAAAAGAGACACAGATTTTTCAATCAGCTGTAATCATGTGACTTAAACTCTACTCTAAGGTCACGATATCATGAATGACATAACCCAATGACAACTCTCCTCACTAGTGTAAACTGGAAGTCAGCCTTGAGTTAAGATTACTTTGGCAAATGATTTTATTAGCATTTCACATGACACTTTAACTGCCTTTCATATCATTAACACATTGCAGGTCATGTTGTTGGCATTTAAAAAACATTGTTTTATTATATTGATAAGGCACTTAAGTCCGACTAGTGTCAGTATTTTCATATTGAACCTAAGTAGATATTTGTAAAAGGAGCATGACCCTCAGTACATCACAGTAATCTTGTAGTTTTACTTCTTATAAATAATGTACTGTTCAGCTGTGGCTTGCATTTTATTTTCCCTTCATTATTTCCAAAATTCATATTATAAAGCATGATTTAAACTCCAAGGCAACAAAATTCCCTTTTTTCCTTAATTCATTGCTCTTCAGATCTGTCAGAACCAGTTGATGTATACAGTGACTGGATAGATGCCTGTGAAGCAGCCAATCAGTAGCCAATCAGTAGCCCTCACAGAGCTGGATACCGTTCAGGAACTGGATGAAGATGTAGCTGGTGACCCTGGGCCCATGACAGTCAAGCTGGTCGAAGGATGCCTATGAAACTTTTATTATTTAAAGGTTTCCATATGGTCACTTGAGCTCTACAGCTGTGTGAACGGCAGTTTCTCTAATGAAGACTTCAGCAAAAAGCAACTCTGAAGTTTTCCTGTGGTCTTTCAACTTCTCCACTTTCTGTTTTAGCCACAACTCTAGAACTTCCTGCAGAGATTTATGACATCATTTGTTATATAAGTCTAACCTTTTTTATCATTTGAGCAGGCCTTTAAATTATCAATATTTGTTTTTCTCTTTTTGTTCTTTTAGGTGGTTTTCAAATATCCTTGAGAAGCATCCTTTTATGAAATAAATTTAATTTGGTGTCTAACTATAAGTTATAAATGGTTACATCAGTATAATTTTATACAAAAGTCTTCTCCTGGCATTTTTAATGTGAAAACATTTTTTTTTTTTTGGACTAGTACGATAGGAAAAAGATGTTTGTGTGTGTGTGTATTTGGCTCTGGACTGAAATGAGTTAAAAATGGAGAATACTCTTCTCCATTTTCCATCATGCTCTGACTCTAGTCGCAGGGCCTCAATTTCCAGGTGACCTGCACAGTTCTGGTGTGGTGTCACAGGTTGTGTTCACGGTAATACCAACCCACCTCTCCTCATCCTCAGATAGTTGTGTTACAACGTTAGGTCATTCCACTGGCGAGAGGAATGCACATTCAGAAGTTTGAATTGTTCTAAAATAATTCTTTTTCTTTAGGTGATTGTTTTTAGCTTATATGTGTAAGAAATAAAAATGTTCAAGAATTACAAATGTTTAAGTACATATGTATAGAATAGCGTAACCTTATTCTGAAATCAAGCAGTAACATGTTACTTTCCTGTAAAACAGCCATCAGTGTTGAATAGAAAGCGAGCTGTCCTTATAAACATGAACTTGATAAGTGTGACCTTTGAAATAAAGGAGCAGTGAGACTTGATGCTATCAAGTGTTTCTTGGTTTTCATTAGTCATTATTTTTTCAGTTGAACCAGCAATCAAAAGATCTAAAAAAAACTGACACTTTCATTTCTTTTGTGATCAAGAGTTGATTGTTTGCCTAGATTTGGTTAAGTTGAATGTTATAGTCTTATAATAGTCTTTTTATTTTATTTAAGGGGAATAGGAAAGCAAAGGTAGTGATTAGATCAGACACATGACACACACCCTGCACTGTGCTGGGCACCACCAGCTGGTGACAAATAAAGAAGGACAACCTCAGTCTTACAGTTTGGTTTGAGATGAATGATTGAAGAAATAAGGATTAATAAAGAAAATTGTTTTAAACATCATATTCACAAATACTTCTACAGGTGTAATCCCAGAATAATAACCTTTGATTACTCAGCCTTTTGATGTGTTAATGTTAATAAAAATTGAGAAAGGGAAAGAATAGACTCTGCTTCCAAATGTGTGGTTTTTATTTGAGGTTGTATTTTTCCACTGTTGTTCATCATACATAGGTATAGTCAGCCATAAAAAAAGTAATTTTTAACTGAAAGAGTAATGTATTATCTTGTGCTAGTGAATGGACAGAGAACCATTAAAAGCACCTTTTAATAATTACAATCCATAAAATCAAAGGAGTCAGAGACAGTGGCAGTTTCAAAGTAAAATTTTTAAGTAAAGTAAAAGCTTCTGATATACTCTCTTGTGGCATTTGTGACCATGACACTTTTTTATATAGAAGTCCAGTATCCATTCATCCCCACAGAGCACAGGACGCAGCAGATCACAAATGAAAGAAGACACAGTGTAGCAAGGCTGTGCACAAGGCAGTGCTGAGTGATAATAGATGAGATGTGGAGTGCCTGCCTGGGCTCTCCACCCAGGAAGAGTGTGTCCATGCATACACGCACTGCTCTGTGTATTGTGCTTGATGATGGACCCCAGCTGGAGAGGTATTGCCGACGCCTTATGAAACATGCTGGAGGATGATTACAATGGAGAATGATTATCACTTAGTCTCTCATCTGTCTCTGCACGTCCCCTCCCACTCCCTCCCCCTCTCTTCTATTTCTCGCTCCTTCTTTCTCCTCTTCCATTCAGCACGCGAGGTCAAGTGTCACTCCATCTCCGTTGTCAAGGCTGCCAATCACCCACACAGTGAGTGCAAGGCAACTGTTGCCAAGGAAACAGAGCGATTCGGTTGCTAGGCACCTGGAGCTGTGCTCACAATAGTCATTTTGTTGCTTAGAAGCACACACACACACATGCATGCATACACAAATACACACAGAAACGGCTTGCCCAATCAACAAGTTCACACACCGTCAACGTGGAAATTTGTACAAATTATAATTACATACTGTGCTAATAAATAAGAGATTTGCTTACACAGTAGTAAGAAATCATGGAATAGTAAATGATAAGAGTGTAATTTATCATGGGCACATTTTGCAAACAGATGCTATTATATTGCTGAATTTGCAATGCAGTGTTGATTTTCTAATTTATAATACTTAGCAATAATGCTAATGTACCAAAAATGTGATTCAGTAAGTTTTATTCCAACACCTTTGCTACCTGATTAATCAGCATGCCCTGACGTCCAAGAATTCTTTAGACCCACACCTCAACTTGATCAATAAAGAACATAAACATCCATCAACCCGGCTAAAAATAGTTACCCATAAAATCAATCAACCCCTTATTTCCCTACTGGCTCATGCACCCTGTGAACCAAGCTGCAATATGTGTGCATTCACCTATAGGCGGATCCATCTGTATGCTTGTTTTTATAAGATCCATCAATCCCCTATTTCCCCACTGCCATGTAGATCATATGAATCCTCGTGCAGCTTATGTACCTGTGTGTGTGTGTATGTGTGTGTGGGTCTGAGTCTTCATCATGACAGCCAATCAGTTGAGCCAAACGCTGAAATGTCAGTAACGGGTGCATGCCTTGACATGTCCTCATGTGTTACTGTCTCCTGTTGCTGCTGCAGGCATCAAACTCTCACACATTTTTAGCAAGAGCCGGGGAGTCAAAAATAGGAGTGCAAGAGTAGTTGGTTGGTGGTGCAGTGGGAGGATGGTTATGCACGGTTATAATAAATCATCCGATGGAGTTGCAGTCATTTATGTGCAAGGACCCACAAAAAATTCTGAATTTGGCACTAATTTTTGCAAATTCATAATTTTTGGTCCACTGTGTGGAAAATGTGTGAAGGGCTGTGAAAGACACTCATCAACTGATAAGATTATAGGCTCACTTGTGTGCACGACTGACTGACAAGGGTATGCAATCAAGAAGGTTTGGAATTAACGTCTAAGCCTGAAGACTTTTGTGTTAAGCTCCCTGAACTAATTCTCGGGGGGGGTTTAGCTTAACAGCATGCTGCAAGTCCTCCCCACCAGTGCCTCTGCAGGAGAGACTGAATCTGGCCAGCGAAACAAACTCATTTCCTCCACAGGTGTAAAGAGTGACATGGTTGATAAACCTACAATGATAAAACCTTTTCAGTGGCTGGATTTGATTCGGCTAGCCCTGATTGTGTTCTATTTAAAAACCTGTCTGATTGAACAAAATAAGCCCTTTCCCCATAAAAAGTCACCTCTGGGTGCATAATTTAAAAACCACCCAATGTCTGTGTCACCTCCTCAGCTTTGCTTTATACCTTTATATGTGTCTGCCTGGTCTCTGCCAATGAACTCTCCTAAATACAAGCTCTGCTTCTGGTCCCATGTAGATGATGAGGCTTCCACTCGACTACGCGTATTCTCAAGCAATAACATCCACATCTGTATTATCAACCCAAGAATACCCGTGGTCGAGACCGGAGCAAAGAGGCCCACCTCCTCCCCTCCATTCCTTTCTTCTCTTAGCTCTGGAGCTCTTTCTCCTCTTCTCATGCATCCCTTCAGCTCCTGCACTTCTGAATAAGATTGCAGAGTGGAAGGAGGAGAGGTCTGCGCGAAGGCACATTCTTTAAGGGCTGCACCTAGGATAAAATAAACAAGAGATCATGTTTTATCTGGAATCAAAACGCAGCACTGTTGCTAAGAGGTTGTAATACACATTTCATGCACGCTTCAAGTCACATCTAGAGCTCGTTGTTGGAGTAAAAAAGCCAATGCACTAGCTCCCCCCTCACACACACAGATTTACACACAGGCAGCCTGCTATGCATCTTTACCTGAGCTGCACCAAGTAAACAGATTGCACTGCCAACAGCCAGTCCCTCTGCTCTCCCTGGTATCAAGCAACCATTTAGCCAAGCGCTGAGGGAGAGGGCAGGCTCACCAATTATCAAATAGGTGTCAGTGTGTGTTACACTGCGCTGAGGGAAGAGACTGATTACCAAACAGATGTTCAGCCCTCACCTCCATCCCCTCCTCCTCACCTCATGCCTCCCTTCATTCCTTTTACAATTCCTTACCCCCCATCTCTCTCTCTCTCTCTCTCTCGCTCTCTCTGTCTACCAAGCTTTGTCTCCCCTCCTCTCTCACTTCCGCTCTCCCTGGTATGCCCCCCCACCCCCCCTCCCCCCACGCACGCGCTTTCTCTCTTCCTCGGTCTGTCCCATGGAGAATAAGCCTCTTCCCCATCCACACTTGCCAATTAGTGACTCAGTAGTTGTCAATCAACAGCTGAGGAGGAGAGAACAAGAGAGAAGGAGAGTCACTGGGAGAAGGGGAGGTGGGTGGTGGGGAGAGGAGGAGAGGAGGGGGTTACATCAGCACCACAGACAGCTCCCCCTGGAAAACTCAGGCTAGTTCACAAACATGACTTGACTGTGTCTCTCTTCCTCCTTTCTCACTTGTTCTTGCTTTCCCACCCTTAACCTTTCCCCTCTAATCACTGTAACCCCCTGCCTCTGTCATCTTTCACACTCCTGACCTGCATTTAACCCTTTTATGCCTCCTTCTTGCTTCCTTTTCCCTCAGAACAGTTTGTATATCTATCAAGATACGCAAGCTATAGGTCCCTCTCTGCATCCCTTTACCCATCATGCCCTGTGAAGCCATAAAGTTCCAATTGCCACCGATAATCCTCTCACCTCTCCCACACCTGTGATTGTCTACATCCCAATCTGCTGTCAATGCAAAGGAAGTGCCAAAAACGAGCTGAAGCCATCATGCTGAGAAGATCTTGACATTCGTTTCCCTCATTACCTATACTCCTCTAGTCCTCTCTCTCCTCATCTCTCTCTTTCTCCTCGCCTTTTGCCTCTTCCTCCATCCCAACTGTCCATGTCTGGGCTGCTGATGATGACAACTCAAGTGGACGCGTCTTCTGTTCTCACCAAGAGCTGTGAAGAGATGTACGTAGGTGTCAGAGATCTGGTGTAAAAATACACCCTGCTGCCCTCTTCACTACACAGGACCGCTCTCTGTCTGCTCGGTGTCACTGGAATGTCTTCGTCTAATTTGAGGGCATGCTTCAGTGTAGTTTTAGCTCTGTGTGTGTGTGTGTGTGTATGCAGGGCTATGACATACAATGGGTGTGTCTGAAGAGGCAGTTTTCAATGTACGGACCAGGCCTGCTTTTGTCACCTCAGTTTTACTTTTCCATCCCACACTTAGACAACTATTTTTTCCAAAGAAAAGATGTATGGACTGGATAAGAACTTTGTCCCGTGGCAAAAGACATCTGGTTTGCATTTATAAGAAAATCCATTTCCTGAATTGACTTGATTGAAAGTGGACTGGCTCCAGCTGGAGGGCCTAATAAAGAGGCAGTCGGTCTGTGTTTCATGTTTATGTCTGACGCAACAGACTTATCAATCCTTTAATGTACCTGGTGTTTCAAATAGGATGCAGAGACACAACTCTGGCTGTGCCAGAGGCAAAGACAAGACAGGCTTGAGATGGAGACAGAGACTGAGCGGACGCCGGGCTGCTGCTCGCACATTACTGCTTAATTGCTTGGAACTAAAGGCGCTGTTATGAGGATGTTTATGCTTATGCCTGCAACAGCAAATCTTTCCAGTCATTTTGGCTACACTGTGGAGCCTAATAGTCACTACCCAGACAAAAATAAGTAAATAAATAATTAAATTAATAAAAGAACGAATGACCCCGTGATGGCTTTTGCAACAAATTCTGCCTAGAGTGCAGAATAAGAAACTATCCACTGTGCCAATGGCCAAACTTTCAGTGACAAACTTAACAGAGACACTTTGTTTTTCCAAATCTTGCTGGGCCTAAAAGCATACAGGCTCCAGTTGGCCTACTAGCCCAGATAACCAGACAACCAACACACCACTGTAAAATTGCAGATAGCCAGCACCTGTCTTCTACGTGACAGGCTTGGATATTAAGCTTTCTTTGTTTGTAAATACATCCGCTTCCACTCACAAGGAGAACCCAGTTCAGAGTGGCAAGCGTGGATTGAATCTTTAACCCTTTGCAGGGAGTGTGAAGGAGATTTTTCTGAACCATCTTTGTCTTTCATCTAACAGGCTACATGGCAGGAAGACACGCTGACACGCCGCTGGTTAAACATTAAGCTGCGTGCAGGTGCATTTCTCGTCAAGTCATTTGATAGGAACTTGGGAGTGATGCTGATGGGACCAACCTGTTTAGTTATCAAATCATACAGCGTGCCAGCGAGACATTGATCGGGCGTTAATCCTATGTCATGCAGTGCTACAAACCGGTTCCCGGAGCTTCAATCTACAAGTCTTGTTTTCCCCACTTCAGAGATTATCATCACATAGGCTGTCTCTAAATATGAAGACAGTCCAAAGTGATGGGACCCCGAGCAACGCCGCGCTGTGAACTGTATCCAAAAAAAAAAAACAAAAAAAACAACAACAACAAAAAAAACAAAAACGCTTTTCATGGCAAAATAACTGCGGAAAATATTGAACTTACCGCCATGTCCACATTTATGTCAGCTCCCCCCGAAGAAGCCGCTCCATATGCCATACATTGTATCCATGCTGAAGTGTGAGAATAGGCTATACTGTGCGGGGAAACGCCCCCCCTCCCTCCCTCTTCTTCCTCCTCCTCCTCCTCCTCCTCCTCCTCCTCCACCCCGCTATCCCTTTCTCTCCCGTGCGCTTCTCCTCCTGCTTGTGGGGGAATCACATAACCACTCCTTGTTTTTCCATTCTCATCGAGGGAGGGATGGAGCGACGGAGCCTATGCAGCAGCATCCAGCATCCCATGCAACTCAACTGCAACCTCTCACCTCCTCCTCCTCCTTCTCCTCTACTCCTCCTCCTGCTTATTCTTTCTCTCTTGCCCATGCCTCCGTCCAGCCCTGACGCCGAGGAGCATGCCCTATAGTGCAGCGGTTCCCAAGCTGGGGTCCGTGGACCACAACGGGTTCACGATGGAGCTCCGGTAGGCCCCAGTAAAACAAATAAATAAACAATAGAGCTTGTGTCATTGAATAAGCGTGCCAGAGTCACTAACTGTAAATTTACCTTATGAATATCAAAATACACCCTAGTACTTATTATAATACTGATTTATTTTTTTCCTCTCTGTGAACTGATGAGGATAGAGCCCTCCAAAAAGAGCCCATCAAACAGCACCTTTAGGATCTGTGGTTTATATTTTATGAATGTTTTGATGTTTTGTGTTTCCTCTCTCACAAGAAAATGTATTTTACCTGTTCCATGATGATTCTTTTGTCCCGAGGGTGACATCATAATATGCAATGGTAAAGTAAGATTGGTTTTGTTGCAATTATATTGTGTTTTGTGACTCATACTGTCTTTCTTATAGTCTCAATAATGGGGTTGGAAAGACCTGAAAAACTACAATGCAATCCTGTGCAACAGCCATGCAATAAATAACCAAAGCCTACTGCCCTTCACAGGCTTATTATGTTATAAAATATTGCTTAATTTCCATTATTTTTTTGACAGTATAAAGATAGGCCATGTGAGATGCTTTTGATCAAAAGCCCATAAATGTATATCAGTACAACACTACACAGTCCAAGGAGCCCTACAGGAACACAATACAATAGACTCAATAGTGGTTGTAGTATTGTAATATAATGCGTCCAAACGCAAAAGCACACACTTGAAATTTACAAATTACACTTTAAAAATGTAATACTGGACTGCTGCATTACATATGTTTTGCATTACAATTATTTGCTCTATATTTTATTTATTTGTGATATGTCTTTGATTTCTATTTTTATAAAAAATTCTTTGCTCCCACTTCTTGCATCTGTCTTTTTATGTTTTTTTTTCTATCATGGCGCACATTGTAGTGCATCTTTCGTGAGAAATGTGCAATATAAAGGTTATTTAATTGCTATTATTATTGCTATTATTATTTTACGCTTAATCATGTTGCTGTGTTCACTCCTGTATAGATGTCTTTGCAATGAAATGTGTCTATGATAATATATAAAACACTGTGGTTTATTAGATCCACAAATAGAGGAACATCATGTTGGACAAAGCCACCACTCTGTCATTTGTGCTGAAATCACAATAAGCTGCATTGGGACTCAGTTTGTGTCCTAAATGGTGTTTCCTACAGGGTCTTAAAGGGGTTTCTACATAGCCTGTAGTGAGTGTTTGTCGGTGTGCGTGTGTGTGTGTGTGTGTGTGTGTGTGTGTGTGTGTGTGCGTTATTCATCCTAATCCAGTCTCTTGGGATCTCTGTATCCGGTTGATGGTCTTCCTTAGCAGACATGCTGGATGGGATTGATGGTAAGGCCCTTTATAATCCTCTCCTCATCTGGTGGCCTGTAAAGGAGCTGCCCCTGGAAACCCAAACCCTGTGTGTGCGTTTGTATGAGTGCTGAAGGCACAGTAACTCCAAACAAGCTCCATACAAGAGCTAACTTGGCTTTTTCCTTTGTTATAAATTGTTTTTTAATCCTCTTTTATTTCTTCTCTTCTCCTCCTTCTTGCTCTCTTTATTTTGGTCGGAGATGTCTGAGTTAGAACCGCAGACAGACAGCAAACATGTAAATTTGATGTTTGAAAGCCCAAAAGGCTGATGCTGTAAGGCATTGGAGCCTTCAAGGCCATATAAAACCGACAGCATATTTTCTCAAATTTTCTCCCTCTCTCTTCTACTCTCCCTCTTACTCTCTCTCTCTCTTTCCCAACACACTCACACACAGTGTTAATGGCTTCATAATTGTCAGAGGCAGACCATTGAGCATAATCAGGAGACTGCAGCAAGGCGAAG
>JAPZDY010000020.1:18538462-18543462 GCA_029783645.1 Ctenochaetus hawaiiensis | reverse complement strand
CTCCAGTGTTTAAGCTCCTCAAAGCAGCTACAAAGGCCTATTGCCTCCAGTATATGGGCCTTCCTACACAGGTTGGTCTACTTTGTGAAGGACATTTTCACATGTCTCAGTAGAAAAAGGACAGGTGTAAAAATGAATATGAATAACGGCTGATTTGATTCAGCTACTTCCAATGGGAGTCTTAATAAATTCTAAATATTGTAGTAACAATTGTGTTTTCCCTGCTATGTTAAGTCATTTACAGTTATGAAAATTAACAATTATTCTGGGTCTGACTAATGAAAAAATTTATAGCAGGCAGATACATCAGCCAATATTTCTTCATACATCAAAATACAACAGTCATGACTGTTGTATGTCAAATGACTTAAGAAGCAGTGGGAAACACAGGGCTGGAATAACAGCACATGAAGTGCACAAACAGCACTTTAACAACAGCAAATTGAGCATAAAAAGGAATTCAGTCAGTATTTTGTGTGTTAATTGCAATTTATTTTGGTAAATAAATACAAAACAGACATTTTTAACATGAAAATAACATTATTTTGACAATAATGTTGTTCTCTACCTCTTCAGTGGTTTACAAAAAATTTAGACTGAAAAGTTTTACTATAGGTAACCTCAGAGCTATAATGAGCATCTTCTGCTTTAACAGGCATTGCTGTGTTGCCTTGGCAGGGGTCCTCTGACGGCCTTTAGTTACACACAAGCACAAGTGTGTAATTATAGCAGCTACTTTTGACAGTTTAACTTAGGAAAACAGACTGCCAAATTAACAGTTGTGCTGCCATACAGTGTGCTCATTATAAACATACACACACACAAATCCCAATAGTATACACATACACACGCACATATACACACACGCGCGCTTAATAAAAACATTGCAATTTCTTCTTCAAATAACTCATTGCAAACTCACCTAGTATAACCTGTCTGCACTGTCCTTTTGAACTGAGCAGAACCAAAGCAAGTTGTGAGCCAAACACACCAGTTGTGTACTGTTGAATTTCACACACTTCTCCACTGCGCTACATTCCTGCTTCAGACCAGGCTACTACTCATGTTCTTCCAAGACAGCTTCAGGTAGCTCCACACTGTTCACATAATTTGACCATAATGGTAACGTATAATATACTGTGTAAAGAAACCTATATACTGTACAAAACTATACAAAACCCAGAGGTCTTACCTCTGTGTTACACATCGGTCCGGGCCCTTGGTTTTCTAAAATCAGTGTGAGAAAAGGGTGGCAGACTGAAGTAAGAAAATCTGAAAGTAACTGAAGAGGACAGGTGGATGAACAGGAGCATCAATGACTGATGCCATACTACTCTTATAAAACATTTTGGGAAAGAGAGGGAGAAAATACAGACAATATGCATAAAATACAGACACAAAATACACAAAATACAAATACAAAAAATGGATGTTTTGATGGGGCAAGGGAAAAGAAAAAGAGACTAACAGGAACAAAGAACTCCACAGGGGAATAGGTAGAAAGTCAAATGATAAAACTTCCAAATATTTCACAGCATGGACGTAAAACCTACAGACACATCTAAACACACACACCTGAATAGTAAGTAGATAAAATATATTTGGAGGGTAGATGGAAATCTAGTTCAGTTCACTTCAGGGATGAATTATCTGATGCACCAAAACAAATGCGATATCACAAGCACAACTCTAGTGTGTATAAATCTCTCCTCTGCCACTTCACACAATATACAGCAAGAGACCAGACCCATGTCTTCCTAAACAACACAGTTTACTGAACACTAAATAGGTTCATCTGTGTTATAATTTACAAAAGTGCTTTCCTCTTTGACACTATCTCTTTAGTTAGTTTTAAGGACAGAAAAAAAGTCTGTATCATCATATACAACGGTACCTGCATTTTGATTACATAAAGGTCTTTTTAAAGGTGTTTTTAATCTTGTCCTTTTTTTCCATGTATTGTCCTGAGTGTTACAAAATGGTCTTTTGAGGACGATCCACTAGTGATTGAGATTTTCTTCGATCATTAAAAAACCCTCGGCTCCGTCGAGTTTTGTTTTTTTTTTCTGTTTTGATCAAGTGTTTTATCAAGTCATCATCAGCCCACAGTCTTCAGGGTCACTGTTGGGTCTTTGTGGAAAACAGGACAAGCAAATAGGACACAGTATTGCTTCAACAGCTCTGGCTTTGGCGAGTCTTTCATTGGTTCTTTTACACCTGAAAGAAAAAGTAGGCCATCTTGGAGGACAAACAGGAAACAGCAGGACAAAAAGGACATGTATCCGTCTCCTTTAGGTCCGTAGCAGGTGACAGGTTTCAGCCACGCTTGCCATGTGCATGTTACTGTTCCGCCTCTTGTGATTGGTGGACCGTCAGACCTGGGTGGACTTGACCCGTCGGAGAGGATGCCGTCCCTCGGGGTGGGCAGGGCAGGGCGGGGGGCATTCGGAGGGCAGGTCTAGACTGCGCTGGTTAGGCAACGCCGTGAGGGGAGGAGCACATCGGGAGGGACGGGGGACGGGATTGGCTGATGGTCATGTGATCTCAGAATACGGTAGCCCTGGAGCCTAAGAGAGATGCAAAAGTATAGAGACAAGATTTGGTAAGGTAAAAACGGAGGGAAGTGAAAAGTGTAAAACATTCCAAAACATTTGGGAAGTAAAAAACTTGAAGGAACAGAGCAGATAAACTTGAAAGAGACAGCAAGAGACAAGAATGCAAAATGATGTGTCGACAGGAGATATGATGTACAAAACAGAGATATCAGACAGTAAAAAGCATCTAGAACTCATCCATAAACAATGAGACGTTGAAGGTTATCCAGAGTATATGTTAGCCTCAGACACATACAAAAACAAGCCTACAGCCATGCTAGCACTTTGGGGAAGCTGTATTTAGGCACAGAGATGCTTTGAGTTAATGCTGAGATCAGCATGCTAACTCGTTTACAATGACAATGCTAACATGCTGATGCATTATGTTTGTTCACCATGTCAGTTTAGCGTAGCAGCATGCTAACTTTTCCTGATAAACACCAAGACTGATGACAAAGCCATTAGTTTTACAGGCAGTAGGTGATTTGAAGAGGATATGTCCTCCCCCCTGTTAGCAAAATGACCAAAATGTATCCCTCTTGTTAACATAATCCCCCTTCTCCATCCTCAAGTAGCTAGTCCTACCAGATTTTATGACACTCTTAACAAATGTTGAGACATCCCGCACATAACCACAAATTTCACCCTCATTTTGGTGCTAGAAGAGAAGTAAAAGGATCAGTAAAATTATGTTTCATTCTTGGCGGTCCATAAATGTCCAGTGTATAATTTTGGACCAAAGTGGTGAATAAATCAATTCTTGAAGCTGCTAATAAGCCTCAACAAAAGACACCTTTCAGTCAGGAGCAAATACACCACTGACAGACATTTAGTTCAACCTATTATCTCAGCTATTTTATTTACATTCTTCTGGGATAATTTTCCCCCATCCCTTACCTGGAGGCCACTTAACTTTTCTAGTGGACTCTCCACACGGGGCAGGCTGAGAAGAGGCAGCCCCATGGGGGGCTCTGGACGCTGTGGAGGCGGAGGTGTTGGAGTTGCAATCTGGGTTGGCTGGAAATTGTTGATGACACATGACACCTGATAGAAAGCAGAACAAAGAGGTCAAAAAAGGAGAGAGATCTGTTCCACTGAAGTACAACAGGGATGAATTTTCTGTTTTGCTAAATGCTCAGAGTGCCATGGAAACAGACAGTGAAGAGGATACTTATGGTATAAGAGAGGGAGATAAAAAGAAGGACAAAGAAAGAAAGAAGGCTACAATCTTAGGGAAGCACCATGGGAGGCACTTTGATCTTTAAAATTAATTCTGATCTTGGAAGTTTCTACCAGAAAATTGATTATGCCAAAAAAGGTCTCAGACCAAATGACACTATTTGAATGTGCCGTGGTAAATATTCAGATTAGCCCATTCACATTTATAGGAGCAGAAATGTGAATGTGTCCTCTTATCATGCAGGTTCTTTTGCCTCGAGCTCCTGTAATCATCAGTCCATCCTCCCACCATCTCTGCTGCACCCACACCACTTCAACACTGTTCTGTCTTCAAAATCTTCCCTGATTCAATCCCCTATCCCTTTATCAAAGCCTATCATCCTGTCCTTGAAACTGAACCAGCTTTGTATTTAGTCAAAGTTAAGATATAAATTTAACCTTTTGGTGTCTGTTAAACCATTTAAGAAAAAGAAACTTACAAACTGTCACTCAGTGAAGCTTGTACAGTAAATCTTGGCTATATCAAAATCAATCTGGTGAGTGAGATAGCCATAACTAAACTATTTTGCTTAATGATATTTCCCCAACTATTATTTGTAATTGAATGTTGTAATTGAATTTAAATTACCAACATTAACACTTAGTAACTAAACATAACTAAACAAGGAAAAACTAGAGCTAAATTCCATTATGAAGAAATGAAAACAGCTAAACTCCTGATAAAGCTAACAGCTGTTGATGCTGATGAAAACACAGATTTGTCAGCTTCATCGTTTCTGTAGTTACAAAGGTAGTATCCTTTCCTCTGATCTTCTCCTCTTGAATCTCCACCCTCAATCTACAACCATGTCCATTTTTTGATCCCTGAAATCATTCATCTCTTGTTCCACTCTTCTTCCCCCCCCCTCCCTCCTCTCCTTCTCACCAGGAAGGCAGCGATGGCTCCTCCGGTGATAAACCCAGCCAGGACATCATTCCAGTGATTTCTGTGTTCAGTCACCCTCAGCACGCCCACCAGCACAGCCAGAGACAGCAGCACCAGGCACAGGGTGGGCTTTGTCAAACGGGTTCCTTTGGTCCGAAACACCAGGGTCACATACATCTGAAAGACAGGAATATATTTGGAATTCTTTTTTAAAAAGTCCTGTCTTTTGTTCAAAGTGAGATATACCAGGTTTTGAATCCACAAACATCAGATCTCAGCCGGCTGAGATCAATTGTGTTGCA
>JAPZDY010000020.1:18499533-18517564 GCA_029783645.1 Ctenochaetus hawaiiensis | reverse complement strand
AGAGTTGAAGACAGACTTACCGTCACAGTGGGAATGGCGGTGACGAGGGAATAGACGAGGACGGGCGGCGCCTTGCTGTTGTCCTCCGGTCCTGGATATGGCTTGGAGTAGGCTTTGTCAAAGCAGAAGAAGCCCTGGATGTGCACGGGGAACGTGTCCGTGTACTCAAAGTAGTACGCCAACAGAACAGTCCCTGCCATGATGACCAGCTGGAAATAAAACATATTGGTTCCAGCTTTAGGATTGGATCCACACAGGAGAGTGTAGGAGTTGGGAAAGAAAAGACAGCCGGAAAGAGAAGAGTGGAAAATACTGTCACGGATGAAAAAAAAGGGAGAGATTTTTCCTTCTCAGAGCAAAATGAAAGATGCTTCGGTAATGTGTAAAATGAATCAAGTGTGCATGGAGAGATAGTGAGGCATGAGGATGAGACAGAGAGGGAGGAGGAGGGAGGTAGAGATAGAGAGAGGGAGACAAATAAGGAGAAAGATAGATAGAGAGGGGGAAGAGAGAGCAATGACAGAAATACAGAGTGAGAGAGAGAGAGAGAGAGAGAGAGAGATCCCTTCAGCAGTGTCAGTATGCAGAGTGGGAGGATAAAGAAACAAACGTGGAGCGATCAAAGAAAATAACGCTGTATGGAGAAAGAACTGAGCAAGAATGGGAGAGAGAGGGGAGGGGGTGAGACACAGATGGGGTGAAAAAGAGCAGGGGGAAAAGACAAGAGGAGACAAGAAAAGAGAGAGAGAGAGTGGGGAAAACAACTTGGGAAGAATAACATATGTGAGAGCTTCTCTCTGCATAACTTATGTTGTTATTGTACCACTTTTCTATTCTGCCATGTAAAATACCAGCTGTTTGCAAAGCTCAAGCCATGGAGGGTGAAATACTACCTACATTACTATTTGAATAGGAATTTGATGCTAAAATTATATTTGCAATTCATGACAAATAACACACATGAGAGAGAGGGATAGAGCGAGGGAGGCAGAGAGAAAGAAAATATGACAGAGAACATGCTGTCCTGCACAGATGAGACAGATGCATAAGTACTAATTATTCATTACGTTTACTCCATCAAACAGCACACTTACTGCTCTCCCCAGAAACATGTACAAATGCATAGTGATTTTCACTAAATTGGCAGTGAAAACTGGAGGTTTGTGCTTATTGCATGTGGAAATACTGCCTGAAACTGAAATTAAAAGCTGTAAAAGGAAAAATGCGAGTTAGCTGCTAATTAGTTGCATCATAATCTGCACGATTGACTTCTACTGTAAGTGAAGGACAAATTTATCAGCAGCAGAACATGAGGAGCCTCTACTGGCAGGCTGAGCTGGTTTATAGCTTCAGGGACATGGTGGCCCGAAAGAAAACTGGAGTTTAGAGGCTGTTGGTAACAATTTGTTCCCACAGTTTACAACATGTGTTACATTAGTAAAACATTACCACTGATAATTAACATTTTAATGACAGTCACTATTAACCAGACAAAATAGCAAGGATTAGAGATATGTTTTAAAACTACAAAGAGATTGTGTGTAAACTGATAAGTCGAAGCCAGACCTCAGACATGGAGGTGAGCTAAACAGACCTTTTTAACAGCAAAAACATTGTGAACTGTGGAAGGTGTAATTAATAGCATTAGCATTGCATTGCAATAGCTGTTGGAAAGGAAATATCATTCCTGTTAATAGTTCCACCTCTATTTTTTGTGCTTTGACAGGTAAGAATATTTGCTTTGAAAAATGTCGATGACTGATTCATTTTACAGTTATAAAGTAACAAAAGGGTGCTAGCTCTGTTAGCTCTGTTATCAAGATTCAGGTTGGCAAAATTTAGCAAGAAAGAAAATAAAATGTAAAGCCCGAGATGCACAGTGTTTTGACAAAGAGAGAGAGAAAGAAAAGGCTGTGTATTGACAAACAGTGTCAGACAAACAAAAGACGAGGCCCATCATGCTGTCAGTTTACCAGCAGAGTTGTTTGTCTTTCGTACATAAACACTTTGGTAATTTGAACAATGATTGAGTTAAGAATATTTTCATACATAATAGAAACGAACGGGACTTTATTCTTACTATTTACTCGACTATTGTGTTTTCTAGAGATGGGTGTTTACAAACACAACACCTCAATAATCAACAAACATCACCAAAAAAAACAAAAGAAATGAGTTCTAAGAGCCAAAGGTCTGGTTTCATAATATTATATAACATCTCAAATGACAGTAGTGTTTAAATTACAAAGAGGAATTTAAAAGTAGTTGGGATTATTTGGCCTCAAAATGCAGGCAAGATATTTATGTTAACAACATGTTAACTGTGTTTGTGCTAATTTATTTATATACTTGAAATGAGATTTTTTGAGGGATTTGTTGGAGAATCCACTTTGTGCTTTTCAGCACTAAACAGGAAATATTTCACAGTGGCAGATGGCTGAACAAGTGATAAACCACTTTAAGAACCTCCTCCAAACGTGTTTATCCTCTTCAGCAAAGTGACAGAGGAGGGCCTACCCACTTGGACTAATGCATCAGGGAGGAGAAGGGGAGACTTGTTACACATATCATGCTTCAGCTTTATTATACATTAAAGAGTGACTATGAACATAGGAACACAGAGTGCAACCTTTAAGTGACCTTTAATCATGTGAACTCCTTACATTTCACCCTCTGCACGGCTGTCACTTTCTGCTCTGTAAGCTTCCTTTCCTCCACAGTCACTTAAAATCTATTGATTCCATGTATGAATTACAAAATCAGATGCTTGATCAGTATATTTCTGTGGTGATGTAACTAATGTTCATGCTTGGCCAGATTTAACCACTGTGTGGGAGACAACATAGTCTTTCTACTGAGGGTCCCAAGTGAGGACGACAAAGCACTGGAGGGGTGATCTATTCGGTGACAACAGACAGTCCTCGAGGCCCTCAAAGCACAATCATGAGGGGGAAGAGAATGCATACATACATGCACAAACATATCCAACAAGCTAGCAAAAGCACGCTAACACCTCAAGTATGTAGTTTATATATAGAATATCAAGAAACTCTGTGTTTTCTCCATGTGGATCTGTTTGAATACGTCTGCAGGCATGTGGGTGCATTCCCATGTCTGAAGAGGAACTCTGACACAGGCACACGGTGCTGAACATTTCTTTCCATCATCCATCCCTCTCTCGCTACTGTGCTACAGAAGGCTTGGGGGAGGGAGGTGCAGAAAGGTGGGAGGAAGAGAGCGAGGAAGGTCTACGAACACCCATCAAAGTTTAAACAATATTTGAAGACAACAACTGCAGAAAACCTTCCTGGGAGATTTATGCATGTCATTTTGCATCTACGTTTGCATTACATAAGCATTAAAATTGGCCGTGCTTATTGACTATACTTTCACACTGAGAGATCTTAAAAACATGCATGTGGAATAATACATGAGAAGGCACAAGTTAGAGTTGGAAACACTCTGTATTTATCCTGGGATGAGATAAAAATTCTCAGTAATACTAAAACATTAAAGTTCCAGTATATTGACCTATTCATTGTCTCAAATCAGGCCTTCCTACAGAGGCTTGCAGCACTTATACGGCATTTCATCACCCTTCATTCACGAACAAATAACCAACTTCCTGCACACTCTGAAACCACAGCTAGTTGGTCTGAATATTAATAAAGGTCAAAGCAACTTCAAGTTGATGGTTTCTAATTAGCACAGAGACATCTCTTGCATGAGTCACCTTGGAAAAGAATTTGCATAAAAAGTAGTTTCCAAAGCATCATGTGCATTTGCAACAGGGAACTACTGACAAACTTAAGCTGCCGGAGGGTCAAGACAGGGCGGCATTTCTCTGTCACAGCAATCATTTCCACACAGGCTGTTTACCTGCGAGGTCATCTGAGGCTGTTTGTAAGTCAGAGAGTGTATGAGGAAAAACTCTCTCTCACATCAGGTGCAAATCAAAATTTTCTTCAGTGTCCCCAAACGCCCCATATCTTGTACCATTTTGATAAAAAAAAGTCCAGTCATAGGTGTTTTACAGGTGACTTCCACCAGCTTCTTGTCTGAAAAGTCATTAGCCTCAGTCCGTCTGTCAGCACCATTTAGACACCTGTTCACCTTTACATCCACAACTTCCTTTCAGTCTCACTTCTTGTTATTTTAAGTGCTGCCCCTTTTAAAATGTGTGAGCTCAGTTAATAATTTCACAGCTTTTCTTCTGCAGGAGAAATGTCTCAAAGCAGTATGTCATTGTTGTAATGCTAAAATTTTCACTAAATTTAACTTGTTTTGGTCCACTAGTGCTCCTGATTTTTTACTCTGGGTCAACTCTCCGCTCTATCCAAATTTCAAGTGATCATTTGGGAAATCTGGCTGCGACAGGGTTTAAGAGAAAAAACACCCATGTTTACAAATGCCGCATTTAATAGAAATGCCTTTTGAAAAAAAACAGGTCCTTCAAATAAAACATCAAAATACATCATTTGGATGACTTGCACAAGTGTTGTCTGATCTGATGCAGGCACATGGTTTATGGTACTGATCAATCACTGCAATGATGTTTTTGTAGACCTGTCTGTTCCCTCAAACCTCGTTCTTGTGACACTGTCACAGTAAGTGAAAATGAACACTTTTAACTTAATGCACTGTGCAATGACCTGTGTCCATATATCACATGCTTTCCATTGGTACTCAGAATATCTAGTATTTTTAACATAATGTTGTGTAAACAGTGGTATCTATCTCTGTATCTGACGTTTGTAACATCAGCTCCTGAGAGCTACCTTACCAGTGGGAGATTCATAACAGTGATAACCCCTGCCATGACGAACCAATTTAAAAATGCATAACACCTAGAAGAGTAAAACCTTCCTTACGACTCACTAATGCACTGCATTGTGTAATTTATGCTGGAGTTCCAAGTAATTGCCCACTGTGATATTTTCCCCAGAAATATAATGCCTGTAACATACTCCTGGTTTCATACTAAGGTTTTAGTCATGCCCATGGCTCACCAGACCAGGCATGAGCTGACTGACTGTCATGTGATTGTGCAAGACTCTTTGATGTCTGTCTGGTTTATTTATGTCCCTGTGCATGCATTACATATGCAGCAGTTGTTCATGGTCTAAAAAACTGGTCTGGTCTGAAACTTGGCAACTTAACCAGGTATCAAGTCCCCACTATCTCCTCCATCCTCCTGGTGAGATAATTCAGCTCACATAGACCTAAATATCATTGGAACTATATCAAGTTGATACAGGTGCATGTCCTCCATATCCTTGACCATGTCTCTCAGAAGCAAAACCAACATAGAAAGTTCTATCTGATTCTCTTCTCTTTTCTCTATTGTCATTTTTTTAGTAAAAGTACCAGTTGCTCACTGTAAATTAGCCCTACTCAAACATGATCTGCTTGCTCTCAGTTTCTATTGTTTTATGCACACACAGAAAGTTGACACATTGGTACAAAAACCCCTCTGCCATGCAGCGCTTCAGTGGTATAACTGCCGAGCAATGCAGACACGTGCATACAAAACATGTTTAAATGCTCACAACTGTGCTACATCAGCTCTGTGTAGACTTATTCCACATAAATGAACCTTTTGCTTTCCTACAAAAAACAGGAGAGAGATGAGGTAAATAAATGCCTGACTGGTTTATTTAACGTAATATATTTAATGTTCAGGAGCCAGATGTTCATAGACTCTGAACACTAACACGAGAGGCCAAACAGAAGGTTTTTTGACATCTCTTAGTCTGAATGTAAAAATGATAGACTGCACTGGGTCAGTGGAGTAAACTGTAAGTCTGGTTCATCACTGCTCCTGACATTACAGAAGAGTTCACCATTATTTTAATATCACAGGAGACTTCATGTCACTCTGCTTTGTGATTTGTCAGTTTGATTAAGACCTCACAAAGTATTAGACACTAACCCTGCCTTCTCCTCTTCTTTTGGCAAATCACACACTCCGATCGTTTTCTTCTTTTGAAAATCAGTGGTACACTAGTCCATGAATATAAACTGGCTTGTTACTGCACATATGTTTAAAAATAAAAGGAATTTTAGGAACCATATTCTTCAAGAATAAGAAATGATAATAATTTAAAGATAGCACAAAGGTTCATGGATCACAAACTCTCACAAACACAAACAACCTTTTAATCATTCAAGTAAAAAGGGAAAATAAGAAAATGCTGGTAACACTGACTGTAATAATCAAACATACACAGTCTGTACTTCTTTGATATATTTTGTATTCACAGCACTTCTCGTCTTTCAAACCACAGCCTGCTTATATCACACGACCTAAGAACAGGTCATTTTTTAGTGATTCATACAGATCTGAAACTGCCAACTCATAAAATAAAAATCTGGGCAGGTTCACTGGCAGGAATAACAAATTAGATATTATTGTTATGCAATAAAAGCCAGTTTGACTTGCTCCTAAAATCTGTTAGCATAAATTTAGCCACAGGATGAACCAGAATTTATGAAAAAAAACAGGCAGATTTAAGAAGATGACCCCTTTCTGGCTGACCTAGTAAACTGTAGGGACTTATCAGGCCGTGTAATTACGGCTTAATGCTCATACCTCTGCACTTCAAAGGGAGTAAAACCAAGAAAATCAAAGAGACTAATATGGCTCTGATGTGACAGAACAGAGTCAAATCTCCTGCCCGTAACAGCCCTTTAACCAGAGAAGGAGAAAATAAAATGTGACAATAATAACGTGCTATAGGAAAAAGGGTGGTGAAAATAAATGTGGGCATCACTAATGTCTCCTGAGGACAAACTGTGAGCTTGCACTCCGCCTGCGTGGAGCAGCCAGATGGCAGGAAAGTCAACTGATAAAGTCAAACATGTTTACAGAAGGTGAGAATGTGTGGATGGAGGCTGGTGTTGAAATGACAGCACCCTGCTGGGAGAAAACAAATGTCACACAGCTCAGGATCAACTGGAGACACGCTGCGTCGCTCTGCTCTCCAAATGTCTGCTTCAAGTGAGTACAAGCTGTAGTATGAATGAGTCCCACTGAGCATGAGAGGTTGTGCCCTTTTTTTTTTTAACATTCTTGTGATAGTTGTGTCACTGGGAGCACACAGACACAACAACACCTTTCAACCAACCATTTATTAAGCATCAAGGCAAAGAAACAAGCCTTCCCATTCATTTTAAGGTGGGTAGTGTGTCTAGGCTGCAGCAGCATTGATCACAGGTGGGAAAAAAAATGCAATGGCCTTCAGACGGCCAATCACTTGCCAATTGGATCAGGCATGGCTGAACATTCCTGCCATGAGAAAGTTAAAAGACTCTTAGATAGGCTGACACTTTCAAACCATCACTGAAACCTGTGGTGGTTTGGTCTGAATTGGCCCTCACAGACAAATATTTGCTTAGTTTCTAAAAAACAAATATAACATCCATCTTCATATGCAAAATCAAATGAAAAAGCATCAGGAACAACATAATGTATTCTAAAAAAAACCCCATCTAAGTGAAACTTTTAAAATAGCAGAAATCCTTCTTAATGGTTGGTTTCATTTCCCTGGCTTCCTCTGAGTAACTGGCTAATTTTAATGTTTCACAGCCGACAAAGTCTTCATGCATCATCCAGATTGAAAAAATTCATTTCTGTTTTCATCTTATTAATCAAAGTATTGTTAAATTCCAAACATAAAGGACTATAACAAATAAAATGGAACCAACTGCCTGTATTGCTGAGATGATACACTGAGCATATCCACATTTCTTTTTTACAGACTGACACACCATCCATTTTATGCATTAGGTAACTCTTAAATTGAAGTCCCTCTGTGTAGTGCAGCATATTAACATTTAAGAAGATTCATAACTCACTATCATTTAGTTGCAAGCAGTTATATGGACATTTTTAAGTATTTATTAGTTCTAAGTAACTTCCTCTAAATATTTTATATTAAAAGGCCTGTTTATACCCCAGATATTTAAAACAACAACAACAACAACAACAATAACACATCTATAGATCCATTTATTTGCTTTCAACATTATAATGCATTACTAAACAAATACAAACTATTTATTATGAGTTTATGTGTACATAAATTGTTTGGGAACTGAGGACAAAAATGTTGCTAAACACTGAGCTGTGAGATACCAAACCTCAAGCAGGCACATCAGGATCTTCCCTTCTTACATAAATTATATAACTTAATTCTCCCTAGCACATATTACATACTAGTTTGTTCATTAATTTGCCTTAAATCAATTAACAAATTAAACATGTATTGCCACAACAACACTACAGCCTCTGACTAAAAACCTGGCATCTACAAGAGCAACACTTTGTGGCTTCATAAGGCTCAGTGAGTGTGAAACATGCCTGTGAGAATGGAGTGACCGTCCACTCAGGATCACTTGGTCATGTGATCAGAGATGGTGGATATGCCACAGCAGCTGAGGTTTCATTTCTCAGATTTTCCAACAGATTATTAATAAAAAGCCAAGATCTGATTTTAGACCACAAACACACATAATCAGCATGACACAAACCACTGCTCATGACATATCATATACACACCAACCCCTCCACACACACACATATTCTCATCTGCATAAATCACATGTAAATGACTGAGCAAAATGCAAACTAGGAAAAAAGAAAAGGGCTTATCATAGAATCAACAGGGATGACAAGCGAATGAATGGGCTTGACTGCCGCCTGGTGTCCCTGGATTGTATTACAACACACAGAACAAGACAAGCATAAGATAAATAAGCCCTCTGATAGAAAACAGCGGACATGCCAGTGGGGTTGAGCCTTAAAGAGAGGACTGGGAGAAGCAGCAAAGGGAAAGTGGAAGAAAATAAACAGACAGATAAAACAGTTAATGAGACATTAGTATTTTGCAGAGGGGCAAAGCCGAGCGTGCCGCTGGGAAATAAAACGGTGGAAGGCAGCGGAAAGAAGAGAGAAACTACAGGGGAGAAGAGGTGAAGGAGTGTAAATGAGGATATATGAGAGACTAGAAGAGGGTGAGGAGGAGGGAAAGGTTAGAGGGAACAAGGGAAAGGAAGAGGATCAAAGCAGGCATTCATCTTTTGGGCAGCCCCCCCCTCCCCAACCCCCTCCCTCCCTCTTCTCCACCTCTCCTCCACCTCTTTTGTTTGCCTGATTACTGGCTGTATTTTATCACCGGAGCTTGTTAAACTCATCTGTATTTTTTCTTCCGCTATCTGTCGAGAAACATCTTTACTCAATATTTTTCAAACCCACGCCCCCTCTTCTTAACACACCCACACACACACATACACACACACATTGTTTCTCTTTGCATCTACAACATCTACTGCAATCCTTTACCCATTCTTCCTGCCTTTCACTTCTCCTTCTCTTCAGAGCAACAATCACTTAATGCTAGAAAATCCTCAGTCCTCCAGCAAACATGCCCCCGCATCTTACAAACCAGAAGAATAAGAGCACATGCAAACACGTTTCCTGAATAAAGCCCTGCAGAGCAATTAAAGGTCTTATTCCAAAGCTCTCCGCTTACATACATAAACAGAAATTAACATGTATTAATCCCTAAAACTATTGTCTGATTTTCAGTTCTAGTTTTTCAAGAAACAGGAATTTTTAAAGGCATTTTCTCATAGTACAGGCAAGGAAATGATATCACCAACAACTCTTATTTTGATGTCAGCCAGAAAAAGGTGTCAAATTCATAAATTATGAATATCCTGATTTTGACACTAGATTTTTTTCTGTTGCAGTTAATATAGTCGACCTCGTTCAGAGCAGCGTGCAGAGGGGGCAGCAGTGAGATTCAGTCTGCATTTCTGAACCCTGCATTTGCATGTAGCTCAGGAAGAAGCAAGAGCGAGGGACGAGATTTCATCTTACATAAGCAATTTTGTTTTAGAGACTCACTCCATTAAGGATTCTGTGCTTCTTTTTTTGATGAGATGACTCTGCCTCAAATTCTGCAGCCTACATCTATTCAGTATTCACAGATGATATGGTCTATATGGTGAAACACAGGGTCTCACATCCCTACACTTCTCCCCAGAGGGATAACAGGTGGGGAGTAGCTAGCTAACAAGTGTTTCAAACATGCACCCAGAGAGCTGAGAAATCCCAGTGCAGCAGAGAGGCAGACAGGTGCTATTCAAGGCTATTCAAGTCTGAGTGATAATGAGGGGGAAACTAGGGAGAAAGTAATGCAAAAATGAGTCTTGTGTGTGTGTGTGTGTGTGTGCGCATTGAAGAGAGGAAGCACATAAAAAGGATTCATGTGAGCTCTTCATAAAGTAAGGGTGTAAATTAAGACCTGAGAATTAATAGATAAAATATTTTATAGAATTATGTGTTCAGGGAGGTGATGAAAATTGAATTATCTTGTCATATACTTATGCTGTCTCTCTCATGTGGTAATAAGAGATGTGTACAAACTGCCCATAAAAGAGGTTATAAAGAAATTAAAGATGATCATTAGATGTTTATTAGGGGATGGCTTTAACGGCTGCAGTGAAGCTGGAGAATATGAACTGGTTCAACTTTGCAAGGTAGATCTGTAGTTATGAAAAGATGCTCTAACGGAGGAGTTTATTAAGCATATTTTTGTTGCTTAGATATGGAAAAAATGCGAGTACAGTTTGGTTGGAGGTGGGAAGGGGGTCTTGGTCTTGGCACAAACGAGGCAGTGTGGCACAAAACATCTCTAGAAAAGAGTAAACATATACAACAAGTGTGTTGCTTGGATGAAGAAGATGTACTGAGGCGGTGTCAAACTCAGCAGGGAACATGGATGAAGTAAGCTCATGCAGAGAGGAAGATGCTTTGTTGTGAGGAACTGTAGGTCTGAAGCATTTAGGCTGTTATTGGTTACTGCAGCAACCTGTGCTGCCTTCACACCAAAAACACGGTGGAAGACGCCGGAGGCTGTCCATACTCTTACACAGCAACACATTCAGTATACTATCAATGAGCGAGCTAGCTGTTTCCTAAAGACACTTCAAAATCAAGCACTAAAGAGCCCATGATCAGCAGCACCTTTAACCAACAGGAGCAACCATAACTCCTAGAAATTATGTTTGAATACATACTGAATTGTGTTGGTCAGGGTCACACACATCCAATTCTCAACCAAGGGACAACCTCCAGGAGAGGGAAAAATAAAGTTGCAAGTGCCAAAAACAGCAGTTTTGTCAATGGCCACTTGAGGCTGCCTCCAAAAGCAAGTCAAAACTAATGAAGCTCCACATCAAAATACCAAACTTTACAGCAGAAATAAACATGTTTACAGTGTGGTACAAGATGGGTTTGTTCTCTAAAGATTTTGGTCCCTTTCATGAAAACTGCACAGGGGCTGGATTTGTACATAACTCATGACTGTTGTGTGTGGCAGCAGCCACTGGCAAGGTGTCACAAAGTCACCAATAGCATGTTTATTGTCCTCCATCTTCACCTTCTTGTTCAAATGTGGTCACTTCTGGCTCCAAAAAAGAAGAAGATTGCTATGAACATAATGCCAGACTGGCTTCGGCAACTATCTATTACACTGTCTGCTGAGTCAACATTATGGGATTTACCAGATATTTTTAAACAATATCTGCTCACCATGTTGATGGCTGGGCTTAAGAAGTGCAGGATTACATTCCACATGTCCCTGGAGTGGCTAAGTTTAGAATACAAGAGGCACTTTGATTAAGGTTAAGGTCAAATCGATTCAACTACAGTCAACAAAGCACAGCACTCTTTCCCTGAAATTTAAACAGCACAATATGGCATAACATTTCTGTAACATGATCAGACTAATTATTGAGAGTTTTTTTCTTAATAGAATTAAAGTTGTTGCAGCAAAAGCAGAGATATTGTGGTTTTTGTCTACCATATTCCTACTTGTCTAAATCGGGTGTCTTATTTTAATCATAAAGCATCACACAGTTCAGTTGGGGACTTGGCTGTTTTATTCTATCAGCAGCAAATGTAACCTGAAGCTGCTCGCCTAAAGCACAGATGAGGAGCAGGCTACAGAGGTCTGGCAAACTCTTTTTAGACTCAACATCCTCAGATTTTTCATTTTCAAACTTCAAGTCTCAGCCCCAACCGACACTGACTTCACACAGCTCCCTCTGGAGCCACAAGAGGCTTTTCACAACTTCTTTCACATACAATATTCAGTAGAAATGCAGTCCCCAAGACCTGTAAACAGACTTTGATGTGTAAAATTGGTAGAGTTCCCCTTCAACCCAGTGCCTAAACATAATCATTACCAGTTTAATCTGGCTTTAGTTGCTATACACTGATATTATTGTTGCACAAGTGGTTATTGTGGGGAAAACAAATGTGTCAAAGAATGTTTTGCAGTCACATTAAATAGAGACATTTTGGGACTTGCCAGAAATGTTTTACTGTGTGTCTCTTATTGTGCTAACTGAAAAACTACTAGAATTACATTTTCTTTACAACGTGTTTACAAATCAACAGTAGAGAAACCAAGACAGAAACCTTTGCATCAGAAAAATATTTCTGACTAGGCAGAAACGACCAAGTAGGCACAAACTAGTGTATTCACAGGGAAGTTTGGGAACGAGAGATGCAAGCAGACATGAATCAACACCTTAGCATGTCATCAGAGACGGCACAGGCCGCAGACCTGAAGCATTATGTGGTCCGATGCTCCGCAGTCTGTTTACTTTACTGAGCTCGCTGTGCCACGGGAGGATGCAGCCAATGAGGCATGAGGAAGGAGCGGAGAGGAGGAAGCACCGCCACTCCGAGCTGGCAGTCGAGGCTGGACAGCAAAGCTGGAAAGCCAGAATACACACGCTGCAAAGGCTGCGTGCCATGGATTAGTACATGTCGCTACAATGCATCCGCTAACAGTTAATGTTATTGATTATCACTTCTCAGAGCTGATACCACACAGCTACTCTCACAGGCATGTTTCACACTCACTGAGATCCACTGGAAGAGTCGCCCATAGTCAGTCTGAGTGCTTAGTAATTCAGCTTGAGAACAGATTTTCACAGTGGGCCTGCCTGGCTTAGATCACAGTAAGCCACAACTCTCCCCCTCCTCACTAGTGTCTGAAGCCAGTCAGGAACTAGTTGTATCAAAATGACTTTTTAAAGAGGGCTCTTTGAAGCAACGCCTCTGTTAGGCCCCTGACCAGTCTCTTGTGTGGCGTCGCAGCATGAAGGCAGTGACAGAAGCACCACAGAGCAAAAACAAGAGAGAGGACAGAAAGATACACCAGCAGACAGGGAAAGAGAGGAGAGGGAGAGGGGGGAGGACTTATCTGCTTTTCATTATGTTGTTTCTATCCCATGCAACTGAAAGCGAAATAGTGTGAAATGTCTCTCGTTTGTGTAGGAAACTGATAAGGCCATTCCCCCATTTTAATCCAGTACGAATGGAAAAGGATGAATACGAGAAACAGAGGGGAGACAGGAGCAGGAAGAATCGTAGAAAATGGGAACAGACGGAAAAGAGAGATACCGGAATCAGAGCTGGAGATGGCAGACAAGCCCTGAGAAAAAAAAGCAATGCAATGACAGCGGGACTGGCCGAGACAGCACACAAAGACCCAATGTCACACAGCCAACGTGATAAAGAAAAAGGAAACAGTAAGAGGCAGGGAGTTGGATTGTGGGAAAAAAGGGTTGGAAAAGAGAGAGGGAATCAGCAATAAGATCACAAGAGAGGAAGAGGAATATGACTGGGCTTGTGAATTGAAAAGAAATGGGTAATGAGATGCTAATGTAACAACAAAGGAGTGTGTGCCCTCCGGGGGGAGCTATGCTACAGCAAGCCTCTCCAGTCTGAACACAGCAGAGGGGGAATTGAATTTAAAGTTCTTCTTCAGGCATTGATTCAACCCCTAAAAACTCATCTATGTTCATCAAGTTAAATACATGAAATAAATCCCTGCATGCCTTGTTTTGGCTTAGACTGAGCTCATCATCTTAGACTTCATGTGCAGCTCCACCATCCTCCCAGCCTCGAACTCCACCCACCTTTCCACGGCTCATAACCCAAACCTCTGAAGAGGCTCATCAAATGCACAAACTGTTTTGAGTTACTATTTTTGACCTGCAGCTATATAATATATCCTGTCAGTATTTGACCTGAACCGTCCTGTAACTTTTATCCACTAACAGACGGAGCAGATTTGTTTGGACACAGTCAATGGATGAAACACAAAAAAACCCCTAAACTTTATGGGTGACTGACACGTTGGCTTGTACTCACTGTGCCTCCAGGATACATAGATGAACAGTATCATGCTTTAAGATTAGTTCTGTAGCAAAAAAAGTCCTCTAAAAGGCTTCTGCAGGCTGTGGTTTGGCTCTCAGATCCTTTGGTAATACATGAAGGCTCACCATTTCTCCTCTTGCAACTTTGCAGCCAAAAACTGAGCATGTCTCTGGCATCGTTTTTAAAAAGGTGAAGCTTGGCTTACAAAATACCAAAAAGTAGCAACACCTGCTTTTTCATCTGATAGCCGGTTTTACTGTAGCCATGCCCTCCAAGATGACAGGAAATTAATAATTATAAATGATCTGAAATGACACTTATTGCTTATTATTTTCATGATACGTTTAATTATATATTTAAAAAAAAAACATTTGGCCTGTTAACAAGATTAAACACATGATTTTTTAATTAGAGTCTTTAAAGATTCCCTCATTTAACTACTCTAATAAGCACAGATTCATTTCCATGAGGATAAATTTGTTGAAATGAAACTACATTTACATGATCATTGACCACTTCTGGTCATCTTTTAACAAAATGAAAATAATATATGTAAAAAAAAAAACAGGAAAGGGGCAGTTAAGGTAACAAAATGGGGGGAACTGCAAAAAAAAAAGACTCATTATTGGTTGTGTGTAACAACCTCTTCCCAAGGTGGTAGATGTTCATGTCACCTTTCTAGTCTATGATATGAGGTAAGCATGAGGACAAGATCTACTTCCCCTGAGAAGAAGTAAGCAGTGAACAGAAACAAGAGGAGAAATGAAAAGAACAAAGAAGAAACGACAGAGACCCCAGAGGAAACATGAAGCTGGAGAGAAGCACTGAGGAGAATGAAGGTCTTTGCAACAGCAGATGGGGTTTTGAGTGGGAGGAGGAACTAAAGCTCTTCAAGTAAAGGGGAATAATGGAAAGATCCATGGTGCAAAAGATGTAATTACTCAAGGGAATGAGTGCTAGAGAGGAGTGATGTGGAAGATCTGTGTGAAAGAGTGACTGGGCAGTACTCAAGAGACTGTCAAAGAGAATCCTGGAGGAGAGGAGTTGCACCACTGACAGATATAGGCGAGAAATGTTATAGAAGCATTATGAAAAAATTAGAAAGCTACAAAATCATTATAACAAGTCCTCCAGGGGGATGCTGAGAATGAGCCAATACCAAAGCACAATGAAAGAAAATGAAAGACAGATTAAGACTGCGCGTGAACCAGCTGGGATTGAGGGATATTTGTGCTATAAAGAGATGCAGCAGCAAACAGAGGTGTGCTGCAGTGTATTGTTGTGTGGAAAGAGTGTAGGATGGATTCATGTTTTGGATGAGGCACAAAGAGCAGATGATAAAAGCAGCGGTGTGATCTCGAGAGGATGTTGTGAATGAGTGAATGAGTACAAAAGGAAGAACGAGGTTAAAGAAATTCCTTCTGGAGTGCTGCTGCAGGTGCGCTAAAGAAAAATGCAGTTTACACTAGAGTTTTTCTTTTTCGTGAAATTGCAAGATGACCAGCTTTTCATAAGATTTACTCACATTTGTCTCAGCTGGCGGAACACAAAAAGCTCCGTGTCTATCCTTAGCTCTCTAGTTTGCTCATCGACTGTATCTACTATCGCAAAATCTGAACTTCTGACTCATCTGGTCAAGTCTCTACGGCCCTGTTCAACTCAACAGCTTCCACCAACTTCAAACTTTAATATTTTATCCAATTTAAGAATGCAACATCATGTGTAAGGGTGAATTCAAAAGCAAAGACTGAGTTTTAGTGCTAGAAACAGCTAATTCAGCTTTTTCGGCTTGCTGAAGCTCGGAGGACCTGCAGGCTTGGAGCGTGTTAGCTGTGGCACAGGCTAATTGGGTTTCCGCTCTTAATTAGGCCAATTAATTAGGAAATGCAGCCGAGGCCATGAGCATCTCCATCGGGTCATTTAGGGATTACACGAAGAGAATAAGAGTCATGGGTAGAGAAATGGAGTGGAGGAAAGGAATCGAGGAGCTTATGAGCAAAAAGGTCACTGGAAAGGGCCTTTGTTGTGAGAGTACCTCCCGCTGAATGTTATCGCTGAATGATTCATGGACTGAGGGTAATTACCCATTTGTGACAATTTAATCAAATCAATCACTTCTTTTGGGAGTCAGTGAATTGAAAGCAGAGCCTGCCAATTCACACAATTTCCCAACTGACGCTCATTGTTGCTAATCTGCTGTGAGAAACAAGTGAAATGATGGAGGACAGAAGAGGAAGAGGACATTCACATGCAGAAGACTGTAAAATGTGCTTTCATGTGTCCGTCAGTTTGCTCTCTGTGACTCCAGGTTTCTAAAACCTCCAACAGCTGCAGGGTATACAGCCGACTCCTCATTTCCACCTACTTTCATATACAACTACACAGCATGTTGCCCAGTGTACAATTTCAGCACATCAAAGCTGGAGATTTTAGAGTCAAGATTAAGGTTAAGTTAGCTCAGATATTAAAATATTGCCTCCAGCTGTAGATTCAGAACCACCGAAAGCAAGGAAACTAACAGCCCTCAATGTGACTTTCAACACTCAGGTCTGTACATGTTTTAAATTTATTTTAATATCAGTCATAAAGGGCCATGAAATCATTTAATTACCCAATATTTCCATTATGGGCAGCTTACATAAGCTGGAAGTAGACAACTCAAGAACTGCAAGGAAGAACTTCTATTTAATTGACATTTAGTTACTATTTTGATGTTTGTGTGTGTCTATTGACTTTGATTGATCAATTTGCTTGTGTATCAGATCAATATTTATGGGATCCGTTGTTGTAATGTGCTACGCTTCACGTTGTCTCCTTTGTTTTAAACATGTCCAAATTTTTTTGGGCAGTTCTCTTATACATTTCCTTTGCAATTATGCATCGGAGCTTTTCAAAACTTGATTATATGTGTTAATAAATAAAATGAACAATTAGCAAGTCAGATTGGGTTCAAATTTTCAAGCCAGAATCAATTCTGATGGGTATGACAAGTCACCACAGTGCTGTATATGTTTCCCTTGAAACAAAATGTGTCCAAACACCTACCTCCACAAAGAGGAAGCACGGCACGATGTAGGTGCTGGTCTTCTGCAGGCCTTTGTCTTCAGGAAGGTTCCTAACAGCCATCCTCTGTGCTGACAGCTGACTGCCAATCATCTGCAGGGTCAAAGGTCAATGCAAAGCTTTTGTTAACTATTCTGCTCATGGCAAAGGATGTGCTGGCTGAAGAGCTACAGCACTATATGAACTCTAGCAAGTTCAGCATTTGCCATGCAAGAAACATTGCAAATGATGAACTTGGCATCATAAAAACCTATTACCACACAAGCACAGTCAAATGTGCAAAGTTAAGGATTATAAAGACTAAAGTTATGATATGAGGTTGAGGAGCATTTAAAAGATTATATTTTTTTGTTTTTTATTAAGGTTCATAATGCTGAAATATAGATGCAGTATTTGCTGACACTATGAGAGCAGCCGGGGTGATTCTTGAGGTGCAGTAATAATAATAAATACAGGAGAGGCAATAAAATTTAGGCTTATAAAGTTTTACTGACACAATTTTAAACTTATCACTGCTGATAACTATTAGCCTGACTTGTTGCTGAGGAAAGAGACCTGACTGGCACCTAAGTGAGCGTTCAACTTTGTGAGTCACTAAACAGTCGACTGAGTTCCAGGCGATACACGAGCGTAAATAGTAGACTATTTATATTCAGTGCCTGGCTTAGAGTAAATCTTAGGGTTTCATAGTCTGTTGAGTCACACAAAAGAGACAAACAATAATTT
>JAPZDY010000020.1:18460799-18479035 GCA_029783645.1 Ctenochaetus hawaiiensis | reverse complement strand
AAGCTGCCGCGAATTCAGGCATTTTAGGCCGCAACAATCATGAAAAACGCCCGCGAAATCCTGGAGGGACTGATTTTCTGCAGCACTCATTGTGGGCTCTGTGAAATTCTTGTTTTGTCCAATTCCCAAAGATATCCACTTGTCTTTATCCCTGTCAGAGCTGGGCAATAAAGAGCAAAACTCATATCTCAGTATTTTCAGGCTGAAGACCAAACATATAACTCTTAAATTTCTTAAGAAGTGGACCAAATGTTAAGATGTGTGTCACGAGTTTAAGATGTCACAAGCATTTTATTAACAATGACTGTGATCAAAATAGGATGCAAAGGCAGAGTTTCCTTCCCTGTTTAAAATTATTAGTTTCAAAATAAATTATTGACATAGTATTGATACATTGCCCAGCCTTGTTTCAATGAATTGAAAACAGAAAAAGCAACTAATTTTCTCTTAAGCTGGATCAGAAAAGTTTGATTTTTGCATAATTTTTTGCATGATTAGAGACTATGAAGCAATTATTTATTCTTTTTGTTTGTCTGTTTTTAATAATTAATCAACTTAACTTTTCAGCACGACTGATTTTTTTGAATTTTTTTAAGGCATATCTATTTAAATCTTAGTGTGTGCTGTGTGGCTGTTTTGTACAGTACTGACTTCATCAGATGGAGACAGGAATTAGCAGATAGTAAATAATTAATGACTTGATAAAGTGGTCACTTTTTATTGTCTGGAGAAATATGACAAACAAGTTGTAAGTGTAGGGGCATCATGCTGGCTGAACTTACTTGCCGTCAGTCTTGTGAAACCTCTGTGCATGTGTCTGCATGTGAGGAACTGACAGAGCGGCACATATTTTAAGGTGTCCCAATGTGAACTTGTGTGTATCTTTGAGTTGAGCTTTGGTGGAAATGCAGGCAGACTGTTTATTCTCCCTCCAGAGTCCTGTCAGGACTTGTCAGAACAGGTGTTATTCAAAAACTCGTACTCACCCCCCCTCCCCTCACAGCTTTTTCTCGTTTTTGTTCTCTTTTTCATTTAAAACCTCTAATTTCCTGCAGTTCCATTGATGTGATGCCTCTGTCTATCTGACTCTTGTTCGTTTCTAACCTCACATTTTCTCATTTCTAAAGCTTTCTCTCTGCTCTTTGTGATTTGTCAGCTGTAATGCAGGTGAAGCAGGTCGTGTTCATGTTCTTGCTCTGGGTTTTGTTTGAACAGAGACTTGAACAGAGAAAAAGTCAACAGTGTTGACCTTTTACTTCCTTTTTTATTTGTCTTATTTTGCTCTCTGTACAATTTCATTTGGTGCTGTCATCTCGCGACTTGACTTATTTCAAACTATCAAGGACTCACTAAACTACAGGTGCACATACACTGCTTGAGATGTTGTATATGTAGCATACTGTTTTTTATGCATGACATTGACACTATTTATCCAAACATTAATATATTTTCAAAGGTTACAATGACATTAACCTTGTGAAAAAAAGGCAACTTTCAGTCCAGTTCAGTTTAAGTCGAAATGTCTCCGTTTCCCATGAAGCCACAGCTTGTGTGTAATCTTCACTCACACACACATACAAACACTCTGCATTCCACCTCAGGGTTAAAAACCGGTGTTTCCTCCTTATCATGAATGCTAATACGTGCCTCGACTGTTCGTGCATAATGTTTGGCGAGATAAGGCTGTAAGATACAAGAGTTCATGAATTCCACAACACTGAAACAACTGTGATTAAGTCAGTCAGTCTTAGAGCCTGAAGATGATAGTTGATTACCCATTGTCTTTGGCTTTCAAGTAACGCAAGGTCATGACAGAGTGTGATACATGTAGAGCAACAACACCAACAGGCGTATTGGTATGTTCACTACACATTTTTAAAGGTGCTTTGAAGGGGTTTTTTACAAGAGTTTACTAACTCCAGTTGCCAACAACCATTATGTTCATGTGTAAATTGTGGACTTCGCCACTAACGTTGAATGTTATGTATTTCTTGTCACGCTGTGAATCCCAAGTATGTTTTTGTCTATTTAAATGGCCTAAAATCACAATTAGTTCCAAATGTTCTTACCATCTCTACAGCACATAGTATTTTCTATTCTTATACCCCTAATCTGAATAATATAAATACACTAGAAAATAAAACCAATCCCACATGGATTTTTAAAAAGGTTTTCAATAGGTTTTCAAAAGGTTATATTTAATGGTTTGATGTTTTGAGTTTTTTTTCATGACATGTACATTTAATACTTTAAACACTGAATTATAAGCTATCATACATATTGCCTGGATTTGAGTATTTTGCAGGTTGGATGAGTGGAACGGATGGAAAAACATCATAAAGTTTGATAAAATACATTCAAAGGTTAATCTGAAAACCTTAATAAAAGCTTTGAACACCAAAAAATGAGATTGGATACAACCCAAGTATTTGTATTTTTGAAGAGTAACTCTAAACTGAATTATATTTTTGATCCTTAAATAAACAACATAATAACGCATAGATTTCTGATGGCATATGATGTTCAGATGAATGTGTAGTTCAGGAAATTACTCTTGTCCCTCATCATCTTGATATGATTTGCAAGATTCTAAGATTATTATGTGTTTTTACTATGCTTGTGCAGTTTTACTGATCTATATTTCTAGAACTTACGGTCTTGGAAATGCATGCAGTTTGACCAATACAACAATGTGATTTTTTCACAGTTGGATTAAATAGATAATCCTGCATGTTAATCAGACTCAGTGAGCTGAGATGACTCATCCATGCTGCATAGCACATTATTCTTCAGCTCCGCCATGCATATGTATGTTCCAGATGACCGTGCTAATTTCTGAAGCCCCTCTGTTGATTTGATGAGTTGATGACAAGGTTTTACAAAGGATCCACCATACTGTCACTTCTGAGCTGCTGTTCAGCTTAATGGCTGCAAAACTGATTTTCTTGCCCAAAATCCTTCCAAATATAATATTTTATGTGCGTGACTGATGGTGATTTTGTCATGGCAAGTGATCAAAATTGGGGATCTTTTAGAGGGCAATATCAATCAGCATGTAGCCATATCCAATAATTAAGTTCATGTTATATATCTGTGTGTTTGGGTGATGTAACAATGGCTGAACAAGATGCGTTCTGATTGTATAGTATATATCAGTAGACATAGCACACAAATGAATAAAGGCCATTAAGTCTTTCTTTGGATATTTTAATGCATAACTGATTTTTTTTTCAGTCAAACCATCTATTTTTTTTAAGGGGTTTTCCGAGCTGTGGTGCTCCCACCAATTAACTACATGAAGAACACTTAAAAGGTTGGTCTCTGTCGTGTATTTAATTGGGTTTGTTTGTAATGTGAAGAGAGAAGAACACCACCTGAAGTTTTTGTGATAGTGGACATGTGATGTGCACATTAATTCAAAAACTAAACTGCTATCAGATTAGTCTGCTGCTGAATGGGAACGTTTATGAGAAGCAGCTTAAACACTGTATGCATTTATGCAAATCGTTTGATCACTATGGTAATATATAAGCTCATATTCATGTGAGTGCGGCATTTTGAATGAGCACCATTAGTCTCAATAGTTTTACTCATAATCAATGATTTCATGACACCATCCTTCCATCCATCTATTCATCCACTTATCCATCCCTCATGCTGTCTCTCCAACCATTCTTTTGACAAAAGATTAACTCTTTTTTATGAGTTGTAAAAAGCCTCTCTCAAAGTATCCCTTCTCAAACTACTGGTGAGTACTTTAAGATCTGTTTTGTCTTCTGACTAAGTGATCTGTTGTTTAAACAGGACAGCCTGGATCATTTCATGTCTCACTGATACCTGAAAAAACACTCCACCAAGCCTCCACCACCATCAAAGCTGCATTGTTTTCATGCAGGGCTGTTTTAAGGCTCAACCATAGAGTGTATAATAAATAAAAGATGGAGCCACCATGCTGTCACCAATTGGTTTGTAGACCTTGGGTTTGGGGCCTTGAGCTTGGTATTTGTATTGTAGTTGTTGCTATCATGGTTGTCTTTTTTTTTTTTTTTTTTTTTTGGAGCCTCTGTGGCAGCTGGTGGCTAGCCTTGACTTAAAACAGCCACTCTGTAAAATATGCATGACTTTAAGCCTTGTTATGATCAAAACAAGTAAATTATATCAAAATTCAACCCCTGCACAGTATATCCTCTTATCTCCAAACCTTGTTTTTTTTACCAGGCTCTAAATATGTTTTTATATCTGTTGTCAGGTTAAGCATTTTAATGTAGTGACGTTGTGGTGCATCGGGACTGACTCACTCTTAGAGATCCAATTTGAGGAACTGCAGTTTTTGATGCCATTACAATGTAGATTTCATTTTTCAGCTGCAATGGTTGCTGTTTTACCTAAAAGTCTTCTGAAGTCCAGCCAACTAGTCACAAATCAATAAAATTAAATTTTGCATTCTTCTAGAGCCATATATTCCAAACTGCCTAGTAAGTGAGTTACCTGTCAGTCCAAATAACATAATTTTTACACCTCTGACCTTTGTCTCACTTCATTTGCCAGCCTTTAGGTGTGAAAGCCTTTTTGCTACCTTGACAGTTAAACTTAGAAACATCAGATGGGCCCAGACAGAGATCAGATGAAGTGCTGTTGAACTGAGCTGTGTGTCTATAAGTTTTCTTTACCACACTAACATCATGAGGTGAAGGCTAAAGCCAGTTAGTTGAAAAGAGACTTTATTGTGTGTGTGTGTGTGTGTGTGTGTGTGTTTGTGTATGCATGTGCGTGTGCGTGCACCATTGATCCCCCTCAATCCTTTTTATGGCTGTGTAATGTAAAGACAAAATGAGAGCAAAGGAATTTGCTCCTTTGAGGTGCTATTGTTTCATCATAGTCTCTCAACAGGATTTAGTCTAATTGTCAGTGCATTAAACTCGCTTTGGTCTAACCGCCGAACATCGGGACCTGTTGGAAGATTTCTTTTGATATTCCTTAGCAGTGATTCCTTTGATGCCTTCAAGCGCCAGTGTTCCATTGTGATCACTTGCGTAAGCTAACTGTATGAGTCTGCAAAGTTAATAGCCTGATAAATATGAGATTGGCAGGTTGGTTGCATCTTTGATTCTTTGAAATGCATACATTATTTGAGCCTCTGTGTTGCTTTAGAGGTTAGGCTGAGTCGACTGAAGTAAGACTGTTCAGCGGTGATAAATGACTCGTAATATACGAGTCTGTGTCGTATGTTGTTGACTTTGATAATCCGCAACACACTCCAAAGTCTACTACACTGTTAGCTTTGTGACGTAGTAGGCATACACATGTCACACATTAACCTTTTATCCTTTACTAATGCACACACACACATGCACTCACACGCATACATACACACATACAGCGGTGGAATGCAGTGTTTTCATTCCCTCAACTTGGACTGTCAATCGCACAAACTTGGCTGTGTGCTGTTGCAGCAGCACCATCCAAGCTACACAAATTCCACCCATACCACCCACCTACACACAAACACACACATATACAGTGCCCACATGCATATGCACATACACAAACATACAGCCTCACACTCTGTGTTCGATTTATTCTATGTAGATAAGTTGTATATCTATTTCCAGTAATGCAATTTCTGCTGCAGAGTCTGTAAAGCAGCGGAGAATCAATGGCTGATGATAAAGCGCTTTACAGCAGTTCTCTTTACGCATCCCTCAAGCCAGAGAGTGATTGCCTCTTTGATTGCCTCATCTCCGAGCGAAGTTCTAGAAATTTGTTTTACAGTTGGTTGGCTGTCAGCTGAAGTCAGGCTCTTCCTGAGTAATGGCCATTGACGACAGCAGAGGATGTGCAGGTTCAGAGATCAGGGTTATTGGGATTGTATGTTCTCTATCTAATCGTCTGGAGGACAGGGATGTTTGTGCTCTTCCTGTTCCCAAACACATGGATGAAAGCATATTTTCATCGAAGTAGCCTTGGAATACACCATCTCTCTCTGCAGGCTGAATCCGAACTTAAGCCTCAGACTAAGTGGCATTGTGTATTTTGAAATAACTCTCTTCTTCTATGTTTACACCTTGTTTAGTTGTACTCCTTTGACTTCTGCTGTTCACATGCTTTACATGAGTGTTCTGCTCTTTTCCCAAAGAGAAAAACGAGTTGAAAACCCATCAGTGTTTAACAGCAGCAGGATAACAGTACCTGCAGAAGCAGCACTGTCAGTGAGCCTCTAGCAGATGAGCTACACTTCAAAGCGCAGATGATTCTAGTGTAGCATCGCTAATACAGGTATTAGAAATTAATTAAGGTATTAATGTTGGTACTCTAATGTGCTGTATGAAATTGAGGGCACACAATCTGATACTCTAACCCTACCTCTGCTTCCAACTCTCTTTCCTCTGTCTTTAATGTATTCATTCCCCACCTCCATTACCACGTCTCTTTAAGAAATGGAGCAGAGACTTCAAAGTACAGAGAAGCAGGGTGGCCAGCGGTCTAACAGCAGTATAATTGCATCTTCACACAAAAACAAAATGTCACTGGTTGGCCTTCTAATGACTTCCTCCGCCCCCTCCCCCAGCCAGTGTAGACGTAAAGCTATTTTAGCAACTTGCTGTGCGGTGTGTGTTCAGTGGCCTGTATTTACACAATCAGCCAGTTCATAAGAACGGTGCTCTGTGATCTTTCTGCATGCCTTCCTGACTTAAAATGTATCTTAATTAGAGCTGCGAGGTTTAGCGAATTAGATCCTTAGATAATAGAGATCTATTAATTGATTGACCAAAAAAGCAATTTGTTTGATAAGTGATTAATTGTTGAAGTTATTTTTCAAGCAAAAATGCGAAACATCTGCTCATTGCTGCTTTTCAAATGTGACGGTAGAGAGAATATCTTGAAATCTGAACAATAATCGAAAAAGACAACCACACTGAATACGTCTCTCGGGGTAACAGAAATTACAAAAGCCTTTATCACTACTGATGTTTTATGGATGAAACAATCAAATAAACTAGGGAAATGATCAGCAGATGAATCAACAATTAAAACGATTGTCATTTGGAGCCCTAATCTAAATTTAAGTCCAATTTAATTTGAAGAGATCACTGTTGATGTTGACAATTTGTTTGCTGTTTTTGACCATCTTTCTGCTGTATTTACACAGTCGTGTAACGTTTCTCAATGAGCTTCATTGACGCCTTGTGATGCGTGGGCTGAAAGGTGTCCTTTGACACAGACGTCGAGTCTCATGACCGACAGTTCACAGCTTTCATGCTCCGCTGCATCCTGTGTCCATCCTTGTCTAGTCAAAGTCAACAAGCCCGTACTCTTACAATAAGTTAGTTCATCATGTTTGATATTTTGAAACAGGATTTAAACTCCTGAAACATGTGCTTTGCATAGACAATTCGTCTACATTTCATCTGGTGTAGCTATAGTCTGCCCCTGCTGTTGATATATTTTATGTGACACAGAGCAGCAGGAGGCATTGGTGGTATGGAAGCGCTGCCTATCAGATCACACTGATTAAACCAGTTGCTTCTCCCAAAGCCTTTTCTGAGACATTCTTTTAAGCCCTCAAAAAATGAAATGCTAATGTTTTGGCTTTTGTGGAATTTTACTCAGGTATAAAATAACCATCCCTTTCTCATGCACTGTGAATTAGACATAGTATGACTTCAGAAAAATGAGTGGAAAACGTGTGTTGGCCTTTTGAAGAAAATAAAAGCATTGCAGCTTCTTGCCTTGTAGAAGTCTTGGTGCCGCATAAGATTTCCATTTTCATTCATGTGACGCCTGTGAGTGTGTGTTAGAGAAATCCACAAGAAATGAAGTGTGATACTAAATGATTCTTATAGTTATTCATTCCCGACACCCCACTGTTCTTCCATCTGTTCCCACAGAGCTAATGTCACTACACCAGCACTCGGCATATAGACTTCATGGCACCCCACTAAGCAAATATACATTGTTATATAAACATGCACACGTACACTGAAAGCAAATATACATTCTTTTGCAGCAGGACTGGAGGAATGTTTGCAAAGGAGCAGACTGAATGACAGAGAGGCAGCTGAGGAGTTCCTGGACCTTTTCTGTACACACACAAACTATTGAGCTCTTTACTATTAACATTTAGAGCTGAAATATTTATTTGATGAATACATTACATAATAGACTGAACATTTAGTGGCAACTGTTTTATTACGGATCAATTGTTTAAGTCATTTTTATATAAAAACTCTGTTTTTAAGGAAAAACTCCACATATGTTGTATATTCAAGTCTGTCTCGGGTCTTGGAGAGTACTGCTGCACATGTGAAGTTATATAAACCTTGCTGTGGCTCCAAAGGGAGGCTACATTAGATCTGATAAATTCCCTTGTGTAATGTTAATTGAGTCAGTGTTGGTTGGCGCTGAAAACAAGTTTTAAACATAAAAATAATCTAGGTTTGAAGTTGTAAAGACTTGAGTTTGCCAGACCTCTGTAGCTTACTCCTCATCTCTGCTTGAAGGCAGCGGCTTTGGGCCGCATTTTCCATGACTAGCAAAACACATCCAAATCTGTAGAAGAGCTGTCAGCAGCTGGAGTTGCATTGTGGGTAACATACCGGTAGGTGTTATGTTTTAACAAAGTTGAGGTATGTGTGAAATTAAAAACACAATTACTATTTACTACTGCATCATTTTTTAGCTATTCTTGCAAACCATCCATGGTGAGTCCAGCCATGGCATAAGAGTGTATTGTTTGACTATTGTTTGACTTTGTTTGACTAGAAAACAAGCAGTTTGCTTGTAGGAAAATTTGATGGTGATCTTTGTGTTGTGTATGTAGTGTAGTGTAGTAAATTGTCAAATAAATGAATCAGTTAAGTGGCAGATTAGTAGCTGTTCTATGTCAATTAATTGTTTTTGTTTGTGAAAATACAGAGAAGGTACTAACACAGACTTGAAACCCAAAGGCAAAAAAAAAAAAACCCAGTTAATTTAGTTATTTCTAGCAGAGAACAGTCTGAAAGAGTCAATGTTGTGTAATAGAGGACTGGCATAGAAAATGGATTTCAATCATTATGGTTGTCCTCTAATTTCCTGAAAATCATCATTTTCTAATTGCAGACGTTCTAAATTGTTGTCGCAGGACAAACACATGTAAATTAATAAAAGAACTAACTCCATTTAACTGCTTTACTCTCAGTGTCCTGGTTCATTGTTCAAACTGGCTCACTGTCATTGTGGCTTTCAATAGAGACCTTGTTATTGTTACTAGTAACACCTCTGTTTTTCCTTCTATTGAAAGTTCAAAGTGTCTGCGGTGTGAAAGGCCTGTTGACTAATGAATAAATTAACCACTCAGTGCAGCACTAACATGCAAGGCACTTTTGTTTTCCCTCTAGACTGCTCTGCCTCCCTCACATGCTCGTCTCTTTTGTCTCCGACCGTAGCACCTTCAGATCCCAGCGTGACTCAGTGTGAGTGTGAGGGAAGGAGTGAGACTGGGAAATGTAGACTGGGAGAGACTTTATGTGTGTGGGAGGTCAAACCACTGAGATCACTGCCTACAACTTTGACTCAACTGGCAAGTGTTTGTGTGGGACACAAATAATTGCCTTGAAAACCAAAAAACTGTCAGTTTTAATGGGATTGAGGCTGCAGTCGTTTGAGCCATCCGGGCTGGCGCGTAACAGGTGTTGCAGGTGAACCGGTGGCTGTAATCAAATACTGTAGCAGCAGAGCTGTGCTCATGGCCAGGTGCCATATTGGTGTTTGGATGCCTGTGTTTGGTTCTGAGATGTAAAAGAACAGGCACAGTTATTTTGTCGGGTCCCTCAGCACAGTTGTGGGTTGCTTCGCTTTCTGAGGACCATGAGAGGATTGTGGGAGTTGTGTGAAAATTCACAGTTAAGGTGCAAAGATTCATGGTTAAAGTAAAGAATTCAAATTTATAACACTGATGATCAGTTTTATAAAGTGGATACTGCACAGTAAAGAACAGACGGGATTTGTAGCAAAACCTGAATATTTTTATGTGTCTATATGGTAATATTAGTGTATGTAGTAATCGTACTGAAGTTATTTTGGTCTACACAGTGGGATCTGTGCTAATCTGCACAGCAAGTTCTGTAAGTACTGATTTTGTGTTTTGGGTTTTGGTTAAAAAAAAAAAAAAGTGTGGCTAGATGTGATCAGGGATTGCCCTTCGAAACTGTCTTGGTCAAAAGACAGGCGGTACCTTTATTTTTTTTTTTTGAGGCAGCTGCAACCAGCTCTCCTCCTCTCCACTCCACCACCTTTGCATTTAGAGCAGACTAGATGAAAAGTAGTAAGAGCAGAAGAACAGCTTGAAGAAAAATGGAAGGAACTCATTTCTTAGAAAATGCTTTTTTACTCATGTGCATTGCTTGTCATGCATTACTGCCCACTCGTGGCTCTACATAACATTTATTGTATTTATCTGATTGCTCCAAAAATGATTTTCTTCCTCTGTTGTTCATGATAAAGTTTCCTTCAAAGGAGTCAAAAAAATTATCCAAAGAAAAACATTGAATAAAAAACAGATTGCTGATACACAAAATTACAGTTAATTTTCTTACTTTTGTAATTTTGACTTTTTGTCGTGAAATAGTAGATAATTTCACTTCTTTGTGTGACTGAGTCTTTTATTTTTAAAAAATCCAAGACTGCAGAATCACTTTTTGATTTAACTTAGAACTGACTGACTTGAGTCCAGTAGAAAGAATAAATTTAAATTACAATTTCTCTTCCTATACTCATATAGCCTCTTGTCGTCTTTCCATTCTATACAAGATTAGTTAATACATTTTTGTCAAGCTATATGTGTATATGTAACTTCTGCTTTTCCTTTCTTTCACAGCTGTATTTCCCTTTCTTATCATTAAACGGGGTGTCCTGTACTCTCACTGTGTTGATGTATTTATTTAGCATTAGTAACAACTCTTGATGCAGCTTGCCCTGCTTGTTTTGTAATATCATTCTGTATGTTAATACAACACTACGACTTTGCTGTTTTTGAGAACTGTATGTCCTTTTTTCAACCTTTCAACTACCTATTCTGTTTTAATTTTGCTTCATTGTATTTAAGGTGCCCTTTGCAAAAACAGCCTTTTGGCTAAATCTAGCTTTTTTAAATTGTGTAAATTAATTTGCTCCTTCCGTTTTTAAATAAGCCAAATTGAAACGGCCATCACATTATGTGGACCCTCGGGGATTGAAATGCAAATGCTTATGTTTCCTGTCACCTCATCCCCTCTCTTGTCTTCTCTTTCTCTTTCATTCCTCTATCCAGTCATTCCGACTTTCTCTGTCTCTTAACTTTTTGACTTTGTCAGCCTTCTCTTCTCTCCCCTCCTGTATCATGTCTAATTATCGAAGTCAGTGTGTGTCTACAGGGAGCTCCTCAATACCTCCTCATCAAAGCCTCTGTTTGTGTTTGCTTGTTTATCTCTGGCTGCTATTCTAGGCGCTCTCCTGGAGCCCTGATGAGACACAAGCCTGCACTCCCAACGGAGGCTTATATACTGTAAGCTGTCACTGCACCTCCAGTCGTTCAAAACACTGCCAAAATGAGATTTTGTCTCTTTCTACCTTATCTCGTCTTTCAGTGTCTCTCTCTATATATTGTGTATGTATATATATATATATATCCTCAGATGTGGTTCTGCTCATCCTTGCCACCTAAATTTTGAGAAAACATCAGTGTAAAGAAATCGTGCCAGAGCGTTTTCCCATAAAAACATCCTCCCCTTTCCTGTTTTTACTTGAATTCCTCTGATTTTTTTTCCCTCCACATAAATACATTTCCATTTTTTAGTTTAAAGTGAGCCCTACTCTTCTTTGGCCCTGCTTACTTATCCCACACCTAGAGGGCACCGAAGGAGTCTTTAAGGTGTTTTTTAAAAGAAGTTTCTCATTGTAACGAACAACCCTTAAGGCCCTGAAAGATCTACCATATTGAAGAAGCAACAATAGCATCAGCTTTACTGAGCTGCCTTCTGGCAGAAATGAGAAACCTCTTTTGTAAAGTGTGTGAGTGTTGGATGGAGCATGGTGGGAGAAATGAATGGCTGAGGGCTGGTGTGTCGTATCCCATTTTGGCAGTTTGTATGGGACTTTTTATTTCTAAACATAGGTGTCAACGTACAGCCGTGCTTTGATGGGAAAGGGGAGGTTACCATACCTGTTTCTGTTCACAGTTTGTTGATGAAGTTTTGCAGATTTTGTATCTACTAAAGGTTTTTTTTCATGTGCATATGCATTGGTAAGGACACTTTTGTGCTTCAGAGCACTGTGATTAGCTGCAGCACCTGTGACGGTGTGGCATTTGTTACAGAAATAGGGCTCCATCTTGCTCAGATCTCCCTCAGTTGTGAATTGCTGCGATGGCTGAATATGTTTTTTGATGTGAGATAGAACTCTTTAGTCAATACACACGGTTGTCAGTGACTAAAGGGATTATAGCTGCCATTGCATAAAAATAACAGTTTAGTCAGTTTCCTAACAGTCTTTCACTTATACTTATTGTTATCATATAATATGTTTTTCTTTCATTTTAACCCTCCTGGTATGGATTTACATGTGGGACAAATATAAGTGTTATTCATCTCCTAAGAAGTTGACTTCCTTTTTTTCTTTTTTGTTCCCTTTGTATGAGAAGGAATGTTTTTTTCCCTCTAAAAGCACAGTTTTGGCTTCTGATGGCGGGAACTCACTAATGACTGAGCTGCTGTGAGATGGTGGCTGTGTATGACTCCATTCCGTACTCTTTCTCAAGTAACTCTGAGTTTTGGGAAGCTCTAATGTCCCATTTAGTGTCAGCTGCAATAGAAAATACATGCCTATGCTCATGTGCTTCTGGAAGCCTGAGGCTGTGTGATGATAGACACAAGAGGCTTAATTGGAGTGTGGGACAGACGTATTCAGCGAGGGAGGGAATAATGTGCAAGATTGTGGGTCATGGTGGCTCTACGGACGCAGGCAGGCACTGTCAACATACTTAGTACAATTACATGCTTCACAAATAATGAAGGCTGAAGTCCAGTTGCTGATCTTGTGTTGCGAGTCGTGCCTGTGTGTCCTCATATGTAGCATGGGTGGGACTCTACAGACCAAAGTAAAGCTACATTAGCACAGACAAAAAAAAACATGTCAACAGCATGAAACTTGACATCTCATCAGACAAAAACTCTAGAAAGGGTTTAGTCTGTGCAGCGAGGAAGATGCATCTGAAATAATAGCTTTCGTTTATTCTCTCAAACCAGTGAACACAGTAATTTCAGTGGCATAAATGGATCCTGTTGACTTGTCTCATATTTGTTTAACCTCTGATCTCTGACCTTCAACCCTGTCTTGTTGTGTCACAGGTGCCAGGATGGATGAGGTGGACAAGTACAAACGGCGACTGGAGGCCATTGCTGTGAGTCTTTGCGCACACACACATAAGATACAAATACACATGTATTTACCTGTGTATAGACCAGTGCAGCGGCTAATGTTGTGCTCTGGAGCAGAGTGAGACTGTATGCACTTCCATGACTGTGGAACAGTAGATGCCTGGGTTCATCACGGTCGTTGCCCCCTCAGACAGATCGAGGTAGCCCATGTGAATGTGAAAATCCTAAAATACTAGAAGTCATAATGACATATTGTAAAAAAATAACATTTATGTGCACAGTTGGATTTAAATAATCAAACTCAATGATTTCTAGCATTTTAATCAGAAGAAAAGCATCGTTTGATAAAAATCAGCAACACTTGATACTGTAAAAGTCAAATTTCAGCCAGGAAACATGGTGCTGAGCAAGTGGAGGGATGGCTGACCATTTTGCACGTGTAGGCAGATCGCCCAGACTTCAGGGGATCTGGTCGGCGTTCAGAATGAAATCTACACATGATGATATGATGGAGATTTATGAAAGAAAATTTTGTTTCGTGGAACAAAAACCTTTTTTCTCCATCACGGCAGCTCATGGTAGAGCACAGAAAAGAGCCCTAGCTGTCCTGTAGTCTGTTCAATTTCTTGACAAACTTTTGGGTTTGTAGAAAATAACCTATATTTTGATGTCATTTTATGATTACATTTTCTACAATTCTGCAGCTTCTGACTGATAAAATCTTGACCAAAAGAGAAATAACATTTCTTGCTTTACAGTTTTATGGGCAGGTTTAAGGAGAAGTGCCATGGCAGTAGTGGCAGCTTGTCTTAGTTCCGCCTCTTTAGATTCTCATGTACGGAGAAAGAGAGGATAAAGAGACTCGGCTCTCTGAGCTGTCCGTAACTTCTAAATAATTTACTGAATGTGCAATGTGGTGCGCCACAGTGTCCCTGGTCCCACGAAAACAACACAGGGTTGCCATGGGGACAGCTGCTCTGAGCATTATGGGATATAGAGTACATGTGATGTCTATGGTGACAGTGTCCTTGTGACAGATGGTTGACCAGGTGTTTTACTCTTCCTCAGTGATGTTTTATTCACTGCCGTCACTTCCCTATCTTTGTTTTTATTTAGTAATTTACGCCTGCTTGTTCATACGTCTGGCTGATGATCTGAATGTCTCACTCCATGCTTGTCTTTACAAATAAATTATTTTTTAAATACTCTTCTTGCTCTTTCTCCCTCTTTACCAAACCAACAATATGTCTATATATTCACTCGCTATCTGTGAAATTTCTCCCCTCACCTTCTTGTTTTTTCTCTGCCAGGAGAAGCGTCGGCTGCAGGAGGAGCAGGACAGAGCCAAGAGGGAGATGGAGGATGAGAGGCTCAGACTACAGCAGCTCAAGGTTTGACACACATACACGGGATGATCTCACCCGTCTCATTTATTCACACAAATATTCACACTCAGATGCAGCCTTTATTTCACTCAGCTAAAATCCTCTGCAGACCCATCCTGGCTTGTTAGCAAGCAGAAAGTGTCCAAATTTGTTTCCTTTCCTCACAAATACTCACACACACAAACACACGCACATACACACGCACACACACACATGCACATACACACACACACATATATATGAACTGCACACTGCACACTTCCTAGTTTGGCCAGTTTCTTGCAAGGTTAGAGGCAAGCCTTCCTTTGCTGAAATCAGTTTTTATGTGAATGTTTACACTCTCTGCAAGTCACAGAGCTGCTCTATTGTTTTCACATCATTTCCACCCTGGCGTTCCCACTTCCTACTCTACTGTGTTACACTGCCCTGGGTCACATTCCTCAAATTGTGTGAAATTCATGCAGAGTGTGTTTGTGTGTATGAAGATATGCATACATGCACCAGTGTGGTCATGCAAGAGACTCCACTGCATACACTTGCCATGTTTGTGTTCGCATGTAAGTTTGTGTGCAATGCATGGAACATGAATTGCATATCTAGGATCAATATCAAGTTGCAAGAATCTTCAAAGATTAATTTCAAAATGATTTTTTCAGTGCTTGTTCTTCCCACAGAAGGTGACATCATCATAGCTTTTTTTATTTATTATCTTTGACACTGACTCTGAGCTCAGGGTTGATGTGAGGATGTGATAAAGTGGGAGCATTAGCTTATACACAGCCTCTGATATGAAGGCAAGTTTAGAGGGGGTTGTGTCCAGCAAGCCGAGAGCACAGGGAGGGGAACAGAGCAAGGCTTGTTCTCCGCTGCAGGAGAAAACACAGAGATGGTTTTGTGACACTTGTAGTTAAGTAGGTAGCTACCGGCTAACGGTTGCCAGATTTCAAACCATTCGGGCCATAGGCTGGAGAGGAGTATGGGATTTCAGACGCCTCCACCTCAGTAGTATGTGAGAAGCTTGCAGGCGTCACCTGACCTTACACATAAAGAAAAGCACAGCTGCCCTCAGTGCTTTATACAAGATTTCAGTGCATCAGGCCATTTAATTAAAAAAAAAAAAAAAAAAAGATAATCTTGGCTATTTTTCTAAATTATATATGCCAAAAGTTCCCTGCAGAAAGACTTTGTTTATTTCCGCTTGTCAGGGTCATCTAAATACCAGCAATCTCAGAGCTGGCAAGAGTTTACTGTCTGGCTCAAGGGCACTTTAGCTGCGCAGATGCTCGCTGAAATGAGCACTTGAACCGAGGTCAAATGGTTGGAACACGGCTGTCATACTGACTAAGTCACCCTGCAGCCACTGTTATAGGTCCTGAAAATATAAAAGAAACATAACTGGTTTATTATGTTTGACAGTTTTTTGGTTTATTTGTTTGTTTTATGTTTATTCAGTAAAATTCTTTGTGCTGAAATTCTTCAAATAGCGATGAAAATACATTTGCGGGGTAAATAATGGCAGAGTTGGTTTGATAAGCCTGACAAATGGCACTGCAACCACTGTCATTATAATGTCATTTTCATGTCACTTTCATCCCCGGGCTTCACCTTCTGATTATGCAGTCGTATATCCCCACATTTGTTTGTTTGGTTTTGATTTTTGGATGTGGTTTTAAATATAGCCACTTTGTTTTTGACAACAAAGGGAAGTAACAAGCTTCTTACTTTCTCCTTGTTGGTGCATGCAGATTGATTTAGATGCTTTTATCCAGCTCAGTACTTTATAAGATTGATTTTCAAGTAAATGACACATAACCTCTGTTTTTTGAAAGGTAATTTTTCCACCTTTGTCAGTTAAAAAGTCATCTGTACATTTAGTGCTTATTAGTTCAGGTGAAATTAACTTGTTAAGTTTTAAAACAATATGAAATCTGTGATGGCTTTTGTTGTTTGAGACTGACTGTCAAGTTTGCAGCGTGCGCACCTGTGTGGGATGTGTCACTCACTGTCATATACGTAAAGCTTTTTAACAGTTTGTGCCTGATGTCCAGAGGGGTCTGGGAAAAAAAATTAAAAGTTAAAGAATAGCAAAGCACTTGAAATGGAGTGGAAGACTGGAAGAAGTGTTGTGCTGTGTTTCTGTGAGCCTGTTAGACACTTGTAAAGATGTGTTTAGAAGGTGAAGTTCAAAGAGAAGTCAGCTCTACAAACTACTGAGAATTGAGCTCTTGTTTGTTTAGAACTTGAAAGTATTGAAAGTTAAGGGAATAGTAAGTAGCCTCAGGCAGCTTTTGTTCACTGGGTCATGTGTTTTTTACAGGAGTGGTCTTTAAATACGATGAGGAAAAGAAGAAGGAGAAGAGCACACATATGCTCTTAGCTTCATGCCAGCTCAGTATTCTCTCTGTTGGATAGCTGAGATGAAGTCTGATGACATGAAGTCAAGAGTCTCTCGCTTTTCTTTTCTCTGCTTTCTCTTCTTTTTTTTTTTAACCTTTTCTTATCTTAGTTTCTCACTCAGGCCATGTCACTACTGCATGCACCTCACTCCTCCTCTCTCTCCACCTCTCACCTCTTTCAGCTTGTGTCTGAAAGCAGTGCCTCTACCATTCATTTGCTGTTCACTGATAACTGATATGTGTAGTGCTGCATGACTGTAATTTTTCCATCTTTGAATTGCATTTATAAAAAATGTTCCTATGTACCTAAGAGTATGATCATTCAACCCCCACAGAGGGATATTTTCATATCAAGTCATATATTTGAAAACCAGTTAATAAAAAGTTTATGGATAAAATAAAGAAAGAAGTCTGTTGGGTTTTACTTGTACAGCACATTAAATACCTCACAAATCACAATCACAGTGATGCAAAAAATATTAAAATTCAATCTTGCTGGTAAGCACCTCAGCTCATTGAACAGCAGTGCTGCTCATGCTGGCCTAATACAGCCACAGATATTAAAGTTGTAGCTACTGTAGTAAAATTGGTACCTCAGTGTCACTGCAATACAACACAACTGAAGTTTGACTCACTCTCCTCCCTGTCTTCCTTCCTCTTGATCACTCACTCATCATTAACCTCACTTCCTCTTTCTCATCTCTAGAGGAAGTCTCTGAGGGACCAGTGGTTGATGGAGGGACCACCCTTGTCCCCAACCTCCCCGGATGCACAGAGTCCTCGCTCCCCTCTGTGGGGGTTCCACGCCCAGGAGATCGAAAAGCGCATTGACAAGTAAAGACACAGTGTGTGGGTTTGTGTGTGTGCATGTGTATGATGTATGTGTATGATGTGTGTGTGTGTGTGTTAGTTTTTGTTAGTAGTCTCCAAGGGGACCAAAGCCTGATACCAATGAGGCAAAACATAATTTCTGAAGTGTTAGAGGTAGGGTGACCACCTCCAAAAGGACAAAAAGTGGGACAGCAGGCATGTTTTGGAGGGACAAGGCGGGACGGACGCGA
>JAPZDY010000020.1:18432806-18446794 GCA_029783645.1 Ctenochaetus hawaiiensis | reverse complement strand
AGATAGATAGATAGATAGATAGATAGATAGATAGATAGATAGATAGATAGATAGATAGATAGATAGATAGATAGTGAGAGTTAAAACAAAACTTGAGTGCTGATGTAGTCAAACTAAAGTGTAACTGGCTTGAAATAGTTTTTACTGAATGATGGCACTGATCTTCATACTCAACTACTATGTATTTGCTGTTTGCCAAGGTTGAGGTGAGTGTCACACACACAGGTGTGGACACTATGAATTATTTTAAAATAAGAGGAAAATTAGTGTTTATTTATTTCACAACTAAATCTATCTTGTTTATCTTCTATTTGATTAACAAAATCACCAAGGCATCTTTAGCAAACACGCTTTCAGACTACAGTCTAGACTACAGTCTAGTCAACTACTGGTATGCCATCACAGATACTCATTTTCAAGTTTAATCAAGTTAGAGTAAAGAGAATGACAAACAGTGTACCCACAATTTCACTTTTAGAATTTTTCTTTGCAGACCAGTTACTCTTAACATTTGTCATTTATCTGTATTCCAGTAAAACACTGACTATTTACATAACTTGAAATGAGGAAAAGTACAAATAGAAAGACTTTGTTTTCCTATTTTATTTCATGAACAATTTGTAACTGACCATGGACTTGCAACATGTAAGTCAATAGTTGGAGTCAGTCCTGCAAATTTTACTTCATTTCACAATCACTGAACCAACAGATGGAGAAGGGACTCTGATCTCTGGTATTTTCTTTATTGTGAAATTGAAGGTTTCTGACAAAAACTATAAAACCACCCAGACCACTTCACCAGCCACGTTTTCCATTGAACACTACGGTCTGACTGTCGGCTTTATCCCAGCAGTTACCTGCAAACCATTCAATATGTTCTTTGCTACATGCACCATCGCTCTCCTCTGCTTGGTCTCTGTAAGCCACGCAGCTCCTCCAGCCTGTGATGACTTGGTCCGACCTTTGGATCATCCTGATCCCCACAGTCTGCAGGGAAGATGGGCCATGGTTGCAGGCAGTCTGGGAGACTCTAAAACTGAGAAATCTGTAAGAGAGAGAGACAGCGTGGCCATTCATCTCCACAATTCCTCATACACCCACGCCAATAATATAGGTGGTGTTTGCCAATATCATTCCCACAACATCTCAATGGACACCCACCCCTTTACCATGAGAGAGAGGGACTTTAACTTTACTGTGACCTTCTTAAATACCTCCTGTTCAGACTGTGTGGTGTTTACCCTGGATGTGAAGTCACCAAACTACAAGTCAGTGGACTTGTACCTGCTCAGCAAAAGGAGAGAGGTGGATCAGAGTGAGATGGAGGAGTTTGCAGCTCAGGTGAAGTGCCTGAATATGCCTCAGCATATCGTGAAGGATCCTGCCAAGGAGCTTTGTCCCAAGCAGACTGCCAGTGAACCAGCAGCTCAAACTGAAGAAAAGGCAGATGGACTTAAGGCTCAAGAGACTTAATTACATGATGCTTGTTGCAGAGTAAATAAATGTTGGTGCATGCAGAATCAACTTTGTTCCACCAAACAAAAAATAAACAATCCTGAAAACTGGAGATGTTTTGAGTATCTTCAGATACAGTGTACACTACTAATACATCACTGTGGTGACAAATAAATCAGTGCTTTCCAATCCCTTTTGACTTGTTTTTAGCTTTTTTTTAAAAAAAAGTAGCTCGTGGTCAGGATTCTTTGTCTCAAGTCAGATGTCTGTGCAGAGAGAAGTCAAGTTAGCTCATATTTGGAGAAAAGTTCAAAATACTTTTACTACCTTCCTCTGTATAGAAGTGCTTCATAGCTCCATCCTGACCAGCAACGATAGAAGGTGCTGCTTATACATGAATGCATCAGTATGACCAATGAAAAAATGTCATACACAATAATGTATAACAAAGACATTTTTCTGTAAAACTATTATAAAGGAGGATTTTAAATGAAGGATTTTAACTTGAAATGGAGTATTTTTATGTTTTTGTATTGGCTCTCATACTTAATTTAAAGCTCTGAGTAGTCCTTTGAACCCTGCTTACCAGTTAGACAGCAGGGAAAAAACAGCTCCTTTCTGTTTACTTAGTGTCCTGACATGTTGTCCTCAAGACATGAGTTACTTTCATGTTAAGATATTTTAATTCAGCAGGGGAAAAAAACACACAAAAGACCAGCAGATTTTTTTTTTATCTGGTATATTTTTATATTATTATTTTTATTACAGGCCTGGATATGCATGTATATGCATTCATATTGCATATGTATGGTCACATATATTTATGTTCAGGTAAACACAAAGTAGGATAGCACAGCCTTTACAGGTGCATCTCAAAAAATTAGTATATAGTGGGAGAGTCATTTTTTCAAAATAACGTAGTTTAAAAAGTGACACTTTCATGTATTCTAGAATCAGCACACTTAGAGTGAAATATTTCAATCTTTTTTGGTTTTAATCTTGATGATTATGACTCACAGCTGAGTCAAATGAAAAAATTCAGTATCTCAAAATATTAGAATATGACACAAAATTTAAAAAATGGATTTATAATATAGAAGCAGCTTGGTTTCTGTGTCTGTCCACTCGTCCACCAGACTCTGGGACCCTGATTTAAAAATAAAATGTAAAGTTTACCATTACTAAGTGGTCCAAAGTCCTCTTCTCTGATAAAAGTAAATTTGATGAAGTGTTTGTGCTGAACAGTAAACAAACAACAGAAGCATCAGAGTTGCAGGAAGTGAGAGCCAACTAGTGTTAATATTAAAAAAGTCACAATTCTCCAAACTTTCCTTTCTTTCACAATCACAAAATCAACAGATGGAGAAGAGTGGACTTTGCTTTTTGGCATTAGCACAATGATGAAACTCTAAAGCAACTATAAATTGTGTTGTGCCTCAGTCTGATTTCCGTGAGATGAACAGTGTGAGTGAGAGTTAATGTTATTATTGCTTTCTCGCGATACAACATACATTATTTAATATAACAAAGGCATGTTTGCTGTGTATGTCATCGCTCTCACCAGCTTGGTGACTGTGAGCCATTCATCTCCTCCGGTCTGTGAAGAACTGGTCCGGCCTTTTCATGCAAATATCCATGATTTGGAGGGCAGACGAGCTTTAGTTGCAGGCAGTCTGAACGATACTGCACATGTGGAGAAGTTCAAAAGTAGAGACAGTGCCAGCATTAACTTTGCCAACGAAACCTCCAGACTTTCCTTCTCACGTGCCTTCGGTTTTGGTGACGGCTGTCGATACCTGCTCTCCAACATCACTCTAGAAGACGGCACTATCACCTCCGATCACAACATCAACATCACCATAACCTTTCTCTTTACATCCTGTCCAGACTGCTTGGTGTTGCTCTTCAAAGACGAGTCAAAGAAACCTGTGCGTCTGTACCTGTTCAGCAAGAGGAGGGAGGTGGAGCAGATGGAGATGGACGAGTTTAGGGCTCAGTCTGAGTGTTTGAACATGCTTCCACCTATTGCGATGGATCCTAACAAAGAGCTTTGTCCAGAAAAGATCTCCAGTGACTCAGCTCCTCAAACTGAAGAGAAGACAGAGGGACAAAAGGCCTAAAAGACTCTGGCTCATGATATGTGGTTTAATTAACTGCAAATTTCTGTTAGAATGTCAGTCAACAGAAGATCATGTACTTAAATCACTCCACAGACACTTCCACCATCACATGGCTCAACGGATTACTTCAGAAGAGTGTTTTGTGTCTGTACTGTCATTTAAGTAGACATGTGCCTCTTTTAATGAAGGAATAAATAAATCAGCGGTTTGTGTTTCATGTTTTTTCATCTAAATTGGGAGTTTTATAAAAAATGCACTGTCAATTGTTCCCCTCAGACACAATGCAAAAATTAAATGAAAACATGATGAAAAATTATGTGTGATGGAAAAATCAATGAATTTGATACCACTGATTTAAAGTTCACATGCTGACACAAAAGATTTTTAAAGAACCCAAAAACGGATATTGCAAATGTCAATTTTAAGATTATCCATAACTTCCTGAAATGTAGCTGTAAATTAAATCAATTATTATACATTTTCAGTTGGATTTAATTTGGAAGACAGGACTTTTATTGACGTTGTTGCATTGTTGTTTTGTGTGTCCCTATTTTACTTCTTCTTAATGTTATACAAGTTTATTTTAAGAAGCACTGGAAGAAGTGCAAATAATTTGATCAGTTAACCAGGACATTTATATCAAACATTCAGAAATTTGATAGCAATCAGATCAAGTTTATTGACCATTAAAAACGCAATAAAAAGGTTTTTTTTTGACATGACTCACAAGCAACAGTGCACATTTAATTATCTTTTAGTTAGTCAAGGAGGTTGCAGTCGGATACAGGAACTCATCTTCCATGGAGTCCTAAAGATGAGAGTTATACAAGATGTATCAACACGACATACCCCAACAAAATAAAGGATTATATAAAAAAGTGACATGTTTAATTCAGGGTAATTTGTAAAAGAACCATAAAGGCAAAAGAAGAGAATTGAGCTGAAATAGAGGTATTTTTACAGTTCATCCATGTAGCTTTGCCAAGAATGATTGCACCCAAGGGACATTAAAAACAATCCAATATGTAGATCACACTACTGGTATGAAGTGATAAGAGATCGGAGGTATAAGTACGTAGTCTACCTAACAAATCTTGGCAATAAACTGGAAGGGTGTGTTTTCACCTTTAGTAGAGAGAACCATTCCAGCTATTCGTATAAATTGCAATTGTAAGTATAAAAGTCTGAATTTGTGACAAAGCATACTGCTGCAAGATATACAAAATCCAGAAGAAACTGCTTTTTTGCAAAAAAACATTCCCCAAAGAGGTTTTCAATTTTAGATTTTTTCTAAATTTGACAGATTAATGATATCAGTTAGCAACCTACAGATTCAATGGCAAGGTTTTTTTAAATCTCATAATTGCATGATTTACAGTAAATGCAAGTTTGATCACTGTAATCCGACCGTGCATTTTTTATGTCCCACTTCAGCAATAGATCAGAACCGACCGACACCCACAGTTCTGGTGGAACATGTTAGACCTGATAAAAAAATGATTGTTCAAGTCATGTTGAAGCCTTTGTACACACTGATCTTTTACTTTACAGCCCAACAAAGATAAAACACCATCACAGCTGTTTACTGCATGTTCTTTAATTACACAGTAGACTTTTAACAAAATCACACATAAATCAAGTACAGCTCCACTGCAAATATGAGACACAGTGCTTTTTTATTTCACAACCACAGGATCCAAAGGGGGATAAGGGACTCTGCTCGCTGGTGTTCTCACTGTTTGCTGGAGGTTAATTATAAACCAGTTGAACCTCTTAAGCAGTGTCTTTTTCAGGTACACGCTGCAGTGCAGATGCAGTATGATCTTATCAAACAGAGAAATGTTTGCTGCGTGCTTCATCGTTTTCCTCTGCTTGGTGTCTCTGAGCCATTCAGCTCAACCGGCCTGTGAGGACTCAGTGGGACCTTCGCATCAACTGGATCCTCGTCATTTAGAGGGGAGATGGGCTTTGGTTGCAGGCAGTTTAAGCGATTCTGCACATCTGGAGTTCTTCAAAAGCAGAGACAGTTCCAGCATTAGCTTCTTTAATACTAGTACAACCTCCAACTTCGTTTACACACCCAGCATCCGTGTCGGTGGAAAGTGCCACTTTCAATCCTACAATGTCTCACTGGAGGACGGCGTTCTCACCTTTGATGTGCGGGATCAGGTGAACCTCACTGTGACCTTCCTTCACTCGTCCTGTTCGGACTGTTTGGTGATGCGTTTCGACAACAAATTTAAAAAACTGCTGCGTTTGTACCTGTTCAGCAGGAGGAGGGAGGTGGAGCAGAGAGAGATGGAGGACTTCAAGGCTCAGTTGGAGTGTCTGAGCATGCCTCCACCTGTTGTGATGGATCCTAACAAGGAACTTTGTACAGAGAACAGTGATTCAGCAGTTGTTCAGACTGAGGAGAGACAACACTGAGGAGACACTTTGGTACATTATGGTTCATTTGTCACATGGCTCAAATAAAGTATAATGTAGAGTTATTAAAATTATAGAGAAATAAAAAACATCTATTAAAATATTGCAGTGTAATATTTTCTTGTTTCATTCACCTAATATGACGTCCATAACATGTGTAAGCTTTTTAAAATCATATGTACTATTCAAATAAAATCACAATTGCATATACTTTTTTATAAATATTCCTATTTTTCATGTTTTTCTGTGTTGGCAAGCAAGTAGTTAATACCACATGTGAGGGAGTGCAGCCCCTTGCACATGAGGTCAGTTAAATCTTTAGGAGTCATGGTTGCAGCCTGTGGTCTTTTCCTCTCTTTTATTCGGATGATTTTCCACTTAACATCGAGATGTCAACACATTCGCACCAATCAATAGTTTCCTTAATGCACCACTCTTTTAGTAGAGTGCTTTAAAAGAAAATAAATTCACAAATCTTCAATAATGCCCTCTCCAAAGTCTTTTTCTTGACTCATCTCATATTTTTCCCCACAGAGGAAAGAACTGAACGTCCTTGAATGTTATAACCAGAACGCATTGATCTGTAATTCTGTAAACATATATTTGCACTGCGTTGTTTGCATTTAGAGACTCAAGTTCAAAAGCTGTTAAATTTTCAAAAGTGGATAAATACATAAATCCGACAACATTTCAAGTGGTAGAGAACAACAAATAATTAAACTTCCCTTTATTGCATAAGCATGTGATAAGAGACTTAGATAAGAAATGATGAACCTGGACTGTGTCGCAAGACTGGACATTTTTCATGAAATTTGTCCTGTAACATATAAAAGCCTCCGGATTCCGTTCCACACTTTGTGAGAAATGACAACTGAGGCCACAGATTGAAAGGTGAGGACTGGATTTCACACAGAATCAGTACAGTTTCAACGCACAAAAAACATGTTCGCCGTGTTTTCCATCGCTCTCCTGTGCTTGATGTCTGTGAGCCTTTCAGCTCACCCGGTCTGTGAAAAATTGGTCGAGCCACTGGATCAGCTGGATCCTCATCATTTTGAGGGCACATGGGCTTTTGTTGCTGGCAGTCTCAACCACCTGCAATCCATGGAGGCCTTGAGACTGAGAGACAGCATCACTGTGGTCTTCACCAACTCCAGTGAAACTTCCAACTTCTCTTATACCCAAATCAACCGCTTTGGTGATCAATGCCAGTACCTTCCTTACAACATCTCAGTGGAAGGCGGGTCCTTCAGCTTTGATGTGGGGAAGCGCTTTGAACTCAACGTAGATATCCTCTATACATCCTGTCCAGACTGTGTGGTGATGCGCTGGGCTGTGAAGTCAAGGAGGAGGGTGTCTGTAGACATGTACCTTCTGAGCAGGAGGAGGGAGGTGGGACAGGAGGAGATGGAGGAGTTCAGAGCTCAGCTGAAGTGTTATCAGCTGCCTGCACCTGTTGTTATGGATCCGACCAAGGAGCTTTGTCCAGAACAACCTGAGAGCCAACCAGCAACAGAGAAAGGAGCAGCTCAGATTGAGGAGACAGTGGACTAAGAAAAGCAGGAGAGACTTTTGCACATTCTATTTTGGCACAATATGGAAAAAACATAAATTGAGTATTAATAAAAATATATGAGGGTGTTAATAAGTGCTTTTTAATCATTTAATATTTTGACTTTCCTTATTTTCAAATTAATATCTTGACTGACTGAGTTGTGTATGCAGTGTTTTTTTTTCACAGACAGATGTCATCCTTAATCAACCTATGAATGCTGCCAGTACAGCATGGGATGATGAGATTTATTACTTTACAGTGTCCATTTCTGTTTCATCTGTGTCGTCATTTAGCAGCCATATCTCTGATGCAATGCAGACAGTTTAGGTAAACTGGCATTTGTTTTCTGAAACATGGATACCTCACTTGCTTGCATTTACTGTCTGCATTTTTTCATTAGAAATTGTCACTTTTAGCAGCCCTCTCAGGAATTTCTTTTGAACTTTCCAATGCAAGGATAGAGGACGTTTTGTGTCAAACTTTTTTTCAAAACCCTTCGAGGTAAAATTGTGATCGTCATTTTGGACTATATGAATGAAATTGACTGGATTTCATTACTTCAAAAATAAAAGTATTTATTTATCATAGTACTTTATCTCAAAAATCTTTACCATTTAACAAAATCACAGGTTTAACCAGATTTAGGAGGTTAAAATTAAAAGGTGCAGTGATGTAATCACCACCTTATCCCTCTGGTACATTCTTTATTCACTTGTACGGTGCAATAGTTAATATGCGTTGCTCACTAATGGGATTAGTAGTGTACACGTTCAAATCCACAACACGTGCTCATTCTTGTTGGTATGTATTAGTGAATGTTTGCTGGTGTGAGCGTGGTATGCTAATGTGGGCGTGCACAAGTGGTGGACTGAGGGTGTCAGTGTGCACATGGGAGGAGAGACAGGCAGCGAGGCTGGAGAGCTGCAGGCAAAAAGGTTTTCCTTTTGTTTTCATTAACATCAGTAAGCTGAAACAAGACACAAGTGTATTTTCAGAAATGTGTTTCTCCCATTTGGAGGGAATTTTCAAAGTATTTCATTAACAGGTATGTGCAACTGTATATTCTAGTGTTCCTGATTTACTTTGCTTTCGTTGAACTGGAAAATTCTTGTACACATTTATTTACTATATTTCAATCACGCAAATAATGACCGCAACAGAAAACAAGCCTGCAGAGACCAGCTTATAGTGTTACTTTCGCCACAGTGAAAGCATATCAAATGATATGTCAGCAGCCATTAGATAGAAACAGAACTAACTCTAATTAGGGATGAAGTTGGCTGCATTTATTTAAATTCATTAGCATTTTTGTCAAATGCCCTTAGATCTTAAAGTACCTCAGGTCACTGCTGACCCCAAAAAGAAGAAGTTTATTTGCAAGGCCTTGCGCTCTAATGATGATTGTGATATTGCTGTTCTTTTGATAAAGTGAGCTTCCTTTGTAGATAATGAGCAAAACATAAGTCTCTTCTGTAATGGAGTTTTAATCTGCAATCTCTTGCAGTCTGACTTACCCTATGAGAGAGTTCATGTACATCTGGTTCGTTTCTACTTGCTTTCTTTGAGCATCTTAGGAAACAAAATAAAACAGCATGTCACATTGGATATAAATTTAATATTGTACATTTGTTGAAGCACATTTGCATGAGAGAAATATCTCATTAGGGCATACCAGAGTTTACACTCAAAGTAGTCAGATTACATTCTCACGCCACAGTATTAATGAGCGGGTTGTTCGACCACTTCAGCCTTGCAGGATAATTGTATTAATTGATTTAAGCTGGTTTGTTTTCAGCAGGATTTGCAACTAAATCAGCAGGGTGTGAGTGAATTTAACTGTTGTAGCAAAGATTTGCAAAACATTTCTGAGCAGAGTTTAATCCTTTACAACAGTCACCTCGCCACTGTGACAAAGACTCGTTTTCATGCTCCATTTCACAATGAAATTGTGAGAACTCTTATAATGAGTGACATATTATGCCACGTTTATATGAACCACATGAGGGCAAGTCTGTCAGCATGAGGCTTCCTTAACCGGCTTTTGTTGATTGTAAACAGTGTCTGTCATGTTTCAGGACTCCTTGTTCTCTCACTGTTTCCATCCTAATTTACTCACTGCAGACCGGTTCTTTTGTCTTTGGGCCTGCTGTACACGCTCTGCCACTATTATTACTTCAGCTGTTGGATCTACCATGTCATGCTGTCAGTCCTTATTATCTCTACATGAAGGGGAAAATTTACTGTAACTAGCTAACTATTTATCTATCATATCTGGCCGTCCATCCCAATTTATCAGAGACTAGTCATCCCGAGCGCTGTGATCTACATTTCCCTTAATGATCACATTGTTGGAGTCCAGCCATGTTGGCTTGGCAAGAACCGGCATAGATCGGCAGGGGAGTTGTAGGCTGAACAGATAATAACAGAGGTGCTTTGTGTGTATTTGTGGCCATAAGAAAGGGGTGGAGAGGGCAACAATATAAAGGCAAGTTAAAAAAAATATTGAACAGAGAGACGGTGTATGTATTTAGAAAAAGAAAGATTTTAGAGGGGCTGGACTCTCTTTTAGTCAGTAAAACATGCACACAGTCCTTATTATTTTTAGATTATGTGTGTGTTTGTCAGTGTGTTAGTGTACGTGTGTGTGTGTATGCATGTGTGTTGTACTGAGCCATTCCCCAGCCTGTAAGCTGATTAAAGAAAGGTGAGTTCAGCAAAAAACTTTATACGTTGCACAGCAAAGCAGAGTGGCTGCGACCTTACAGCCAAAGCCAAGCACAAAGTTACAAACAGCCTGCAAGTCATACAGTAACAAGAGCACTCAGTACCTGTCATTAATGAAATAGGGCACAAATGCATTAAATATCTTCAGTATTTTTGTCGCTCTAATCCTGAAACAGCTACCATCCACAATCCTTAATGTGCACAAATACACAAGTAGGCTATCAGCAGAAATAAATGGGGTAAAGTATTATAAGGACTTTTTCCGGCATTTCCTTTTAAATGTGACTTTTTTTCTATACTGTTGCAACACAGAAGCAAACAATGAAAACATGGTATTTACCTTTTCAGAACTACTTCATATTAAATGTCACAGTAAACGCAGTGTGATGACTCATTCTCTTGGTAATATTACAGCAAGCACTTCTATTAGTGCTGAAATAATGGGATGTAAAATGGGTAGCTGCATTTGTTGTTGAACCCTGTTAATCACTTTGTTGTTCCCCTTTCTCCTTTGCTTTCCTCTGCTTTCACTCAGACTGCCTGGCAGGAGGCCGAACATCCTGACTGCTCAAAACAGTTTTGCATTAGCAGACCTGTCACCATGGCCGCAGAGCCTGTGGTCTGGCATGAAGAGGGTCCTGTCAGCTCACTAGACCAGGGGGTCGATGAATCCTGGGCACAAGGTGAAACGGGTGCAATCGTGAACCACAGCTGCCCTTTGCAAGACAAAAAGGCTCCCAGGGCAGAACCTGAGGAGGACATAGACGTCCCAGAGTCTGAAGCTCAAGATGAAACTCTTCCTAACAACCAAACACTCTCAAGAAATGAAACAGATGATGAAGTCGAATTGGAAAGTCAGGAATCAACAAGAATAAGTCTGTGCAACTCCAAGGAGACAAGAGAAATGGTAACAGAGTTAGAACAATTTGCTCGAGTGTCAGATGCATCACAGACTCCAAGGCAATCTGAAGAGTCCATTGATCAGTGTGAGGATTTTTTACCTCCCCCTCCTCTCCTCAGTGCTTTATCAACAGAAGAATACTTTGAGACAGAGGGTTATTCCAGCCCAGAGGGGGAGGTGGCTGAGTGGATCAGTGATGCTGAGATAATCTCAGACCCCACAGAAGACCTCATGTCTCCTGATATTCAGAAGAGTCAAGAATGGCCACAGATACATCTGCTCAGCGAGCCGATTAATAAAGAGGCTGATCCAATACCTGCAGAGGTGACAGAAGATAACATGACACCTAGGAAAGATGTCACACAGCTAAACTTTTTACCAGATGGGTTTGACAAAAGTGAACCTGAAAATGAAATGTCAGGGGCTGCATCTGCTGGAATAAACTTAAGTTATCATCGTCTCTCTGACAGAAACAACTCAGCTGATGTGTTCGCTCTGTGCTCTCCCCCGTTTGCTGATGAAAGTGAGGGAGAAGAGGAAGTGAACACTGATAATATGTCTGGTCAACATCATTGTTCTACGTTAGATATCATAGGCCAGCCTGTGGAACCCTCAAATACCGCCGATATCCCAGTTGACAATGAGGAAACCACAACTTTGCCTGCAGTTCTCACAATCAAACAGCAGAGGGAGTTGTCGAGTCAGAGCCAATGTGAACTTGTCCCCAGGGGAGTAAACCAGGAAGCTGCACAACAGGTGCTCAGCCAGAGCTCTTCACCTTTGTCGACCGTTGCCATGGAGCTGTCCAATCAGGGCGGGGCAGTTTCTCAGGACTCTAGTTGTGTGGTAGCAGTGAAAGAAAGGCACAACAGGGCAGGTGAAAGCAAGCGAACAGGTGGAGAGGAAGAGCAGAAAGACGGTGGACTTGATAGGAACAAGGTAGTTGGGGAGCAACAAGGTAGAGAACTGTTTAAAATTTCAAAAACAGTCAGAATACAAGAACTTCAGACAGAAAAAAACAGATTTGTTTCTTCTAAACACAGCAGAATGGAGAGTGACTCCTGTGATGACAGCCAGAGTGACAGTGGAGTTTCAGCGGATTTCTCCCCATGCAGCACCTCAGAGGGCAACGCCACCATCTCTACAAACACTACAGCAGCTGCACCCAAAGAGACTCCAATCGAGAGGGAGATCCGACGGGCCATAGAGCGCGAACACAGCCTGAGAAGATCCAGAGGGCTTCCTAGTCCACCTGCTTCTCCAGAGTATGTAGAGATCCCTTTAAGGAAAACTGTTCTCCACCAGTCACTACCTGCAAAATCAGAGCAGAGTCAGGGCAAAGACAGGCAGTTTGCTGGCAAAAAGATGCAGCATGAGATCCACGCGGAGGTCCAGAGGGAACAGGATCTGGTTAAACTTGGGAAAGTTCCAGGTTTCTATGACAAAGGCACAGTACGACAACTGAAAGAGAGGAAACTGCTCTTTGAGGCTTTTCAGAAACCCAGTGACTCGACTTCAACTGTGTCAACCAGGAGTAGGGCCCGGTCTTCTGCCAGTGATATTTCGACCCTAGAGAAGGAAGAGGACATCTCATCACAGGCATCCACCATAGGCGGCTCACAAGAGGAGAGGAGCCACTCTCAGAGCCCATACTCAACTAAAGGAGGGGGCTCCATGTCTCTGACACCTCGAGGACCAGGCTTCACCGAGGGAACAAGTTGTCAGGTCATCATCTTAGAGAATAATCTGAGTGTCCCACCTGTGAGGCTTTATAACAACAAACCAGAAACATCGCAGGTCACTGTGGTTGACTCTAGAAGACCTCACATCTCATCATCCAAGACAGGAGGGCATGTTGGGATTCAAGGGAGAGGGTATGAACCAGAGAAGGAGGAAGAGGCAGAGGTGGCGCCCAAAGAGAACCCCTTTTTCAAGCTGCGACCCTCAACAAGTTTAGTTAAAGTGGAGCAGGACATCCGGGAGGCTCAAGAGAGGGAGATGGAGCTTCACAAGCAGAGGATCAGTCTGTATGGGGGCAAGGAAGGTACGAAAGGAAGGGGAGGAGGACAGAGGCCAGCCAGCATAGAAGTAAAGAGCCCCATGTTGTCTCCTTCTTCACTGAATGAACCGGTTGTTCCTGACTTACCTGGCTCATCATCCAGGGAAGCAACTGAAGCCCCAGCAGGTGAGTGTAGCACTAAGAGCTAGAAGTGTGTGAGCAGGATTTTAGTGATTCTGCTTGCACCCACTTGCACACATAGACAGTGTTTTTGTGTGTATTGTTGCTTGTGTATGGATATGTGAGTAATATTTATATCTGTGGTGAGATGATGAAAACCCCCTGAAACAGCAAGACGAGCACATTATTTTCATTTTTCTCATGGTCAGTGGAAAGTCGCAAGCAACTTTCGAAATCCATGTTTGTGGTTATGAGCAATAATTTTAGCACAGGAGACCATTAGCTTTTAGAAAATGAAATAAAATTCTGTAATTCTACAATAAATAAAGCATCTGGTCTGTCATATTAATTGCAAAAGCTGAGATGAGGAGAGTCCTGAGTCACCGCTCAACAGTTATTGTGTCAGCAAGAAAGAAGCTCAATGCAAGAGTCAAGTTTTTGGATAAAGTCTAAACCCAACATTCGAAAGTGCAAAGCCTGCAACTTTTTAATTCCTCTGCTGCAAGAGGGTCAGTATGAATAGCGAGTGAAAGACAGAGAGAGAAACAGGGAAGGATAGATAGATAGATAGATAGATAGATAGATAGATAGATAGATAGATAGATAGATAGATAGATAGATAGATAG
>JAPZDY010000020.1:18415513-18425836 GCA_029783645.1 Ctenochaetus hawaiiensis | reverse complement strand
TATATGTATATATGTGTGTGTGTGTGTGTGTGTATATATATATATATATATATATATATATATATATATATAAAAAAGTTGTATTTTTGCTAATTACTATGTCTCACAAAGAGTTGGAAAGCAAGGAATGCAAACAAAACCAGATACTGAAATAAACAAAAATCTAAAATCTTAATAATAGAGAATTATTGTATTACACTTTACAACATAGAGCTACAGCAAGACAATTTGACCCTTCAGCTAACAACCATGTGACATAGATCCACCTAACATTAGCCTCTCCTCTGACACACAGTTGTTTGCTTTGCCATAGCATGCTTATGATTGCACCAAAAGCTCTACCCCACTCGCATCCCCCAAATGACAGGATTGTTCCCTCAGATTTATGGCTTAGGAAACCCTTCTAGACTGAGGCTGCCTTTTTTAAGACATGTCACTGGCACAAGGATAAAATTCCCAGCCATGGCACTGAACGCTAATCTGAGCTCCAAATGGTAAAAACACCACCAGACATGTTGAGACAGTTTAAATTATGATTGTTACTGGAGGGGATCTTTAAGTGAGCAACTCTGAATGAATGAATGAATGAATGAATGAATTTATTTCAAACATATACAAGAAAATGTCATCATTCATGCATACAAACGAAAGAAATGACTACTCCATATGTTCGAAAAAGGAGTAGGAAGAAGTAAACACTTTTTTAAATTCCTACCCCTTTTTAACAATTCCTGTTTGTGACAACATTTATTCTTTATAGATAAGCATATAACAAATATGAATATACCTCAATAATTATACCATATGCAGTAAATACAACTGAACAATCAACACTATTTTATTCATATCCTGCATCACTCTCACAATTTACACTCTTCATTTTGCATATACTTGTTTAGGAAGTTTTTGTACCTCTTTTTAAACAGATTCATGTTTGTACTTTGTTTTATCTCCATTTCCAAACTGTTCCACAAGGTCACCCCACAGCTCGACATGCAAAAGTTTTCCTGTTTGTTCGAACCTTTTGTTTTTTAAAATTTAAGTCTCCCCTTAGGTTATATCCTCCCTCCCTTTCTGTAAACATTGCCCGCATATTCTCTGGAAACACTTGTATATGTAAATATGTAATGATCACAAACCAGACTGGCAGCTATAATTTAGGTCCTGTTTTGTGTTTTTGCCTGAATGTTTTGACATATACAGTCGCCTTGGCAGTCAGTTGGTGAAGAGTGCAGACACTTTTAAAGATTGTGCTCACATTTCATGCTTTGTGTGTTTGGTGGAAAATATTACACTTAATGGTTTGCATTTGGTTTTGCCCTTGAAATAAGGATCATTTTGCAAGGCTGTCTTTTTTATATTATAGAGTATTTATCTAAAGCCATTGACAGAGATGGGAGCCTTGAGCTAATGTGTCTGAAGTGGTCAGAAAAATGAACAAAACAAAAGCATTTTTCCCCAATTATAATCTGTTGAAGATGATGATTTGCTACAAACCCTGAATCCACACTTTAGTCATGACTTACCAGACTAATAGAGTGCATGGCAAGAGCTTGGATTAAATTATAAAAACCAAACCAGCTGTGGAAACTTTCTGGTTGTAGAACAATTACAAAAACCTTCCAGAGCCTTCGATTTCAGGACACTCTTTCACATTCTGCATACACTCATTTACATCAGAGACAAAGGGAAATTGCTGTATCTATTTCGAGATTACACATCATTTCGTATAGATCTGACTCATATATTGGTGCGTCACATACACAGGCAGAGATATGCAGGGTGAGGCTGCCACAAACAACTTGAGCTCATCAGCATGTTAACTCAAATCGCTCTGGCCTCTTATCATTATTGTGCCTCTTATTCAAACAGCTCTGACTGAAGACATTTTATTGAGCTGAATATTTTCACTGTGTGTATGTGACCACACAGTAAACTTTGACTCAGGCATTAATATGAGCTAGACATCATGTAGATTTTGCAACTAAGGCAAGTCTGTCCATGCATTTAACCTTGTATATCTGTGTATGAAAGAGAAATGAATTAATATATTTCATTCATGCATGTCTGCTTTGTATACACAGTCCTATACAGCCATAGAGGCCAGTAAAATGCAATAAAAGTCAACACTAATACAGAGTTGGCTTGTTGCAGCCTCCTGAAGAACAATAACAGTCCTTCTTTGCTGAGTTATTGTCCACCATAAAAACCACATGAACAGATGTTACGTGTATCTTCCTGCTGACTCCTCATGCCTTCTTATTTTGTAGTAGTATTGATGTTTTAGCACATTCAGTTACAATTTAGAAAGAAAAATGTCCTTAGAGTTGATGCGTGCCCTTTGATCACATGGTCAGACAAAGTGGCTGTTGTAATTTTATTCACCAGTACATCTCAGTCACATTGTTCTAATAAACAAAGGTCCTATTCTTTATTCTGTACTTTAGGGGCGTTTATGAATTTTAAACTATTACTAAACGGTGCCCTCTACAGAATATATAGCAAAACTACAGCAGGCCTTTCCCATAAAATTATTTCAAAATGTGTGTGAAACATCACTATTTCCCGGTCTGAGACTATTTCAAAGTTCCTCTTCCTTTCCAACCGCATGCAGTTTGTGATCCTCAGGCAGAAAGGTCTCCATCTTAAAGTATAAAATAAAATTGACAAAGCTTTTACAGTTAGAAAACCTCAACTTTTTTCTAAAACTCAGCATGCCCTTGAAAAAAAACACAATGTTTTAACAAAAGATATTTTATTTCATATTCATTTTGTATTTGACCTTTATGGAGCTCATGGTGGCAATAGTTCATTAAAACTTTCCAAAAGGTGTTCACTGAACTGTATATTAATAAAATTTCATTTAGAGGTGTTGCTGTACTGAAATACACTATATTTTCATATGCACAAAATGTTTTCCTAATATCCCCCCATCATACACACACACATACACACACACTCACACACACTTGTAAGGCTGTAGTGGGGAGGATGCTCATTGACTTAATGCATTTCCTAGCCCTTATCCTATTCTTAACCATAAAAACTAAATGCCTGGCCACGGTCCTTACCGCAACCTAAACCTGAATCCATTCTTAACCCCAAAGCCAAGTTTGAACCTTGAGCCCTTTAAAGGGCAGGTTAGGTTAAAAACTGGCGCTTGTCCTCACTAAGCAAGTGCAAGAACACACACACACACACATGCACACACATGCACACACACAAACACAATGTTTATTAAAAGCTGAAAATAATAAAAAATTTAAAATAGTTCACAATATAACAGGTCCAGTTCAACATACTGCACAATAAATCAATTTTTAAAAAAAGTTAAATTAAAATCTTTGACTGCATAAATAAAAAAAATACTATTATTATATTTCTAGAGCCGAGATTCATGGCAGACTTTCTGTATTGAAGATTTCTTAGTTATTTTAGCTGCACTTAAAAAAGTAGCCAATCCATACAATACATCCATAACATGTATGCTTACATAAATGAGTTATCACTAAATATTTCATGTGTTTATGACTTTTTAGGTAAAACCCTTTAAATCTGATTGTGATACAATAAGTGCTACATAAATAAACTAAAAAACTCAAAAAATAATTTTATCATGTTACTACAAAAATAATATTCAAAGCTCTAATAGAGTTAAAAAGTTTACAGACAATTTTTTTTAAGGTTGATAGTACTGAAACAGCTGCAAATCTGTAAATGACAGACAAAACAATCTCAAGTCAAAGTCAATTTAGTGGCATTAGTTCAGACCAAATCTGCTGATGAAGATCCTAAAATATTATGAAAAGTCACCAACTACCACTAAAAAGACCTTGTGAGTTCGTTTTGTCATCTCCTTTCTCCAAGGTCATAAATGAAAGCTTCATGTACATTTTTTAAAAAAAAAACAAGTGCAAACTTTACAACAACAACACTAGGTTCTGTATTTAGATTTACTGGCTCAGTAACAAGATCAAACAAACATCATATCCTGTCAACCTGTACAATTTTACTGCTTCACATGAAATAGGAACTGAGGAAATAGCCCTTCCTGTTCTGCAGTGTAACTCTGCATGATGCTACACTGATCAACTTGAATAAAGTATAAACACAAAGAGAGAGAGAGAGAGAAAACAAACATTTCTAATGGATCGGATGGATCGGGGTCGTGAATGTGGACAGTGAATTCCAAAAAGGGGACCTGGAGGATGTCTCTGCAGTTGTGTCCGCACCGGCCCATTCCTGCACATAAACACACAGGCACAAGCTTCTTAGCTTCAGGAGTTTATAAACTAGACTCTCTTTCAATGCATCCTTCCAAATATTTTCTATTCTCCAACAATCCCAAGAACAAGTGTGGTCAATATCCTCCTTCTTTCTTTCATAGATAAAACTGTTTTTAGTCTTTGGGGTAATGAGGCCAACACTTAAGAAAAAAGTTAGTAAGGAAAATAATGTTCTGCCTGTTTTTTCCTCTGTGGGTGATTTGTTTCATTTTCCTCCTGTTCTTATCTAATCTGTCACTTTACCTTTCACACATTATCAGTTCTTCTATTTAGGATTTCTGATGTCACCATGACAAACAAATTATATTTTTGCTGCTCTTAAAATATCACTTACACCTCCCCACTGCCAGCTCACACTCCGTCTTTTATGTTTGAGGAGATTAAAACAGATCATTTTCCTCAATCAAACGGAGATCAACTGTTTTCATGAGCCTAAACTTGATGAAGACATTCTCGATGAATCATCACACTGACATCTTTGTCAGTTTTTAACCCCAATAAAAACTGTCTTTCACTTCCAACTCTACTAAGATACATCATGAAAGATATTTACAGTTGCCAAATTGAAATATCTAAAAATAAATAAAACTGTCTCTCTTCTGCTCAGAGACATTATGTAATAAAATGAGATATAACTGGTAGAAAAAGATATGATTCTTGAACAGAAGGTAAGATGGAGCCTTGCTAAAACTTGCACCCATCTAATAATAAACATTCACTTCCTGTCATGTCTGTTTTCTTGATATTCTTTCCATCAGCTGGCAATGACAGCGTTCTTGCTTTACAATAAAGAATGAAGAAAGCATGGGGTCTCATTAAACCCTTTCATTTATCCAGTTAAAGGAAGTGAACACAACAAAATGGCACTAATAAGGAATATCTGTGTGGGTCAGCAGTATGTTTGGTGATTGGTGCTGTGTGTATATGTGTGTTCATATTTATATGCTTGCATTTGTGTGTCTGTGTGTTTACACCAAAGGGGTCGGGGGAGTTTACATTTGTTTGTCATAGTGAATCTTCAAGAGAAACATTGAGAAATACCAGAAATACCAAAAAGAACGAAAAAAAAGAGGAAGACAGAATACGTGACTCACGTCCAAAAACTTCACATGATCACCAGTAAGTCACTGATTTCTGTGTCAAAATGATTTAAATTCCTATTTCTGGAGTCTATCATACAGGGACAAGTGTATTGATACATTATTCTTCTTATTGTCACATTAAAGTTCATTTTCAAGTCTCTCTTATCTTTAGTTGTTTAAATACTCAAAACACCAAATGTGTATTAATCCAAAGTTAAAATTCTACAAAGAAAAGAGGCATTTACTCCTACTTGAGTTTGCCAAGAAGCCCAGTGTCCAGATGCTTTGGCTGAAATATCTGACCCTCTTCAAAGCTAAAGCTATGTGTTGGGGACCCATTTTAAGGATTCAAGATGTCTCTTGTAAAAACTGGTGGGCTTGAGACTGAGTGACCTTGACAGTCTGGAGATGTCATAATATCTCAAGAAAGCGAAAGGTGAGTGATCACATAGATGGTTTTGGTGTCTTCATGGGATTTTTGGGAATAGGAAAAAAAAGCAGCTAGCTACATGATGTATAGCAAAAGAACAAAGGAAAAGAAAACTGTCAGTCATTCAACTGTAAATTAAGGCATTGATTAATACTAACCTGGGGGTCGAAGCTTGTACGCCTGAGTGTAAGATCTACCAAATGAAAAGAAGAAAAAGAGGAAAAAATTAAAAAAGAAATAATAAAGAAGAAAAGAAATAAGAAGAGAAAGAAATTATTTTCAGTACATCTCTTTGCTTTGAATACAACTGCTTTACACTGCATTACAATTGTCTTTAAGATATAAGAGGAAACTGCTGCTTAACTGGACATAAAATTAACACTTTAAAATCTACATTTTTAGAGGAATTTCATTTGGTATACAAAAATGGAAAAGCTCATAACAGAGGTACTGTATTACCAAAATGTATACATGAGGGTGAGTGGATAATCTAACATAACTTAAGACATATGGTATGTCAAAAAAAGTCAAAAGTTTTACATTTTTCAAACAGTGCTTTAAAACCACAGATCACTTGTGATTTGTTGGAAGTACGTACAGTTTCAAAAATAATTTAAAATATAAAAATTTAAAACTCACCAACAACATGGTCCTTAGCATGAACTCGAGCCCAGAACTCTGCATCTCGCCTGAAAGAGTTCAACACAGCACAATGTAATTCATCAACACCAATGTGGCAATGCAAAAAAAAAAGTTTATTATTTTATGCTCAAAATTGTATAAAAATCAACTTTGTAACCCCAAAAAAGAACAGTGTGTAAGACACATTTATAATCAGGAGTTCATTCAGGCAGACAGTCTTTAAGCCAACAGGTCGTAATTATTTTTTATTACTCAGTTATTTCCTTCAGTTTGAAAACCTTTTTAATACTGTTTCAAATTTTTAATGCACTCTGTACCTCTTTTTTGACAAGTCATATATACAGCTATCATTATAATAATATATTATTGGAATTTATAAGTTGCTAACTTCAAGAAACTTAAGGAAGACAAAATAATTGTCAAACCCAGTGATAATTTAATGTCTTGCCATCTTTAAAACTAATGAGCAATAAAAAGACAATACCTTTTCTTCTTTTCCTCAGCTGCTGCTTTTACTTTAAAAGAGAAGAAAGACAGGAAATAACACATTGCACATACAAAGGAAATATTAATAAACAGTGTTAATATACCAGTGAGAACGTGTTGTTTCACATCTGAAATACCTTTTCTGTGTGCAACAATAGCCACCAGTATCACTGAACAGAGGAACAATATCACAGCAGAGAGGGAGCCCAGCACAAGAGGCCAGTCCACAGCTGACACACCTGCAAACATCACACGGGCATTATTGTGAGATACAAAAAATAATAATGTCTATTTTTATTCATGGTTACTTTGGCCTTCTCGAATTCTTGAAGGTGGATTTCCTAACAGCAGAGACAGCCGGCATTCATTAAGTTATTTTTATTCAAAATTTGCATTAGCTTAAAACTTAATATAGAAAAGTGACTGAAAGTTTACCTGGTGAAGATGGAGGGGAAGTTTCTGAAAGACAGGAAGAGAAGTAAACTTAGTCACAATTTATGTTCAATTACACTCTAACTAAATCACTTACATTTAAACCAGTCTTTAGTATGTACCATTGGTTAGAGCCAATGGGAGGCTGCGCTCAGAGGAGCTCCATTTGGTACCCAGGAGGACACTGTACTGGCACTGATACAGAGCCACTGGAGTGCCCTGGACCGGCACTGGGAAGGTGGCCTGATGGTTGATCATGTTAGTTTTGTGAGTGGCAACAGGAAGTTCATTATCAGCCAGGTAGAGGGAGAACACAGCACCCGGGTACGCAGGAGACCCCGTGCAGAGTAAATGCCACACATCTGTCTCCTGCTGGAGAACAAGGGAGGGCACAGGCAACACATCTGGCAACAGGAGAAATGACAGAAAACATGCCAGGGTGAAAAGTACTGCAATGAACATCAAATGATCATCTAATGCTGCAAGTTTTCTTTGTTAATATGAAAGTAAAATAAATATTTTGAAGTTTTTCAATCGACAGAATAACAATAACAACAAAACAATGTATTGATTAAATGAGAAAAAAATGGCAGATTATGCTTGACAAAAGTAACTGGCTCTTAAAGTAGCAAGCTCTTCCAAAGTTTAACACTTGCCAGTAAACTCTGTTAAGAGATTCTTATCAGTATTACTCTCCTTTCTAATTTTAGCAATGCATGCAGTAAGACATCCAATAAACTGCAATATTTCACAAAATGCATCATTTTCTGAGTTGCAATATTTTATTTCTAAACTCAAACATTACTAAAAGGTGTGTCTGAACAAAATATCCCAGAATAGTAAAATATTTTAATAATGCATTACAACTAGTTCGATTACTGGAGTTTCACCAAATAATTGAAATATAATCAGTCTCAGTGTAAAGATGCAAATCAATGAAAATGAGTTTTTAGCAAAGGGTGACAAAGTAAATCTGAACTGCAATGCTGTTCATGGAAACATCCTCACCTGTAAGAGTGATTTTAACTATGTTGCTGACAGTTGAATTAACAATTCCCCCGTTTTGGGTAATCTGGTAGAGACAGGTGTACTCGCCCTCCTCTCCTGCCCTCACTGGCCCCACAGTGAAGATTCCCGGCTGGGGTTCAGAGGTTGATATCTGACTGGCCTGAGGAAGGATGATGGATGCCTTCCTTGTTCCCACATCAGCCCGCAGCAAAAGGAAGCTCGCTGGTTTGCTGTTGTAACTAGACAAGAGCTCAAACTGGGGCGGAGGAGGGGGGACTGAGCAGCTGAATGTTAGCGTGTCCCCACGTTTTACTGCACCAGAGGGCTGAACAGTCAAGACTGGAGGAGGGAAAGAGGGTGTGGAGCCAGTAGGGGCAGCGTCTGGAGAAATAAAGAAAGTGAGAGTAAAATAAAACAGCTATCTCTTTTCTTTCTGTGGCCCCGGTGCTTTAACGTGCATTATTAAATGTGTGTGTGTGTGTGTGTCGTTGTGGGGTCATGGGTGTGTGGTTTCTATATGAAGAGCAGGATGTAAGTACAACTACACACCCACAGAGCGGACGACAAGAAAACCACAGAGCACCTGCATGCAGCAGCCTGTTTCGGGGGTTGGTGAGGAGCGGATGGGAGTGTTTATTACTTTATACCACATGCTGAATCTCGACAGGCCGCAGATTGAACAGATCAACTTTGCAAACTGTTATGTTTTACATTAAAAAAATGTGGAGCTCTAACCCCAACCATATCTCCTCTCCTATTTGTCTTTTATAGATCAGTGTCTTTCTTTTTTCAATTTATTATTATAATAGTGCAATAATAGCGTGTTGGATTTTTCTTTTGAATGCAACCATGAATAGTTTGTAATGGATTAAAATGCAAGTAAAGCAGACACCTCTTTGGCGCTCCAGTGGCAGATAAGGACTGAAGGCACTGTAACGACCCTCCTGGTTCTTGTACAGACAGCAGTAGAGTCCAGGCTGGACTGAATCCTCTTCCTTTAGAGTCACAGTGAACCGAACCTCTCTGGCACCAGACTGCTGCTCCTGAGAATCCACCTAAATGAATGAAGAGAAATGCAGAGGAGTGTAAAATCAAATAGTCTAACAGAAAACTCACACAAACATTCAAAAATACCCTTTCTGTGACTCGGTGCAGCAGGAACAGGACCCCGCGGTGACCCTCTGGGGCCTTGCAGACCAGAGTCACCGCGTGCTGTGACCTCAGAAGGATGCTGAGTTCGGGTGCCGGAAGAGGGGGGGAGGAAGTGGAAGCTGACAGTCTTCCTAGATCAGAGAGAGAAAGGTATAACATACAAGAAGAATCAGTTAAGTTTCACAAATTCCTCTTGATGTGGAGCAACAATGCAACATTACAGGGGACGCATGTGAAAACACTGCTGTAATTGCGACATGTGCTGACGCTCACTTTGTACCAAACCGGTGACTGCAGAGGATGAGAAAATTCAAGGTGGGACATGAAACCTTTAATATACTCACTGTAACTTCAATATTTAGTTAATCAACAACCCACAAAGTTGTTTGTGTTGATGCTTGTACAATTTATGGCACAATCATATTCAAAATTTTTGACATCTTCTAACTGTCTGGAAAAAAACAGTGAATATATATTTGTAGCTGAAATATATTATATATTTTAGCCTATAGACAAAACAAAGACAGGAAACAAAGGAAAGCTGTGTTATAAGGAATGCCTCTGACATTATACTTACCCCAAAGTTGTAGAGAAGTAAATAGTAGAGTGTTTATCCAAAGTAGCTGCCTGCCACGGACAACCTGCATCTTTGAGACAAAGCAACGACTGAATGGTTGCAGCAAGAGAGCACCTCTCTCTCTCTTTCTCTCTTTCTCTCTCTCTCTCTCTCTCTGTCTGTGTCTTTGTCTCTCTCTCTGTCTCTCTCTCTCTGTCTTTCTCTCTCTCTCTCTCTCTCTCTCTCTCT
>JAPZDY010000020.1:18371474-18389162 GCA_029783645.1 Ctenochaetus hawaiiensis | reverse complement strand
ACAACAGGCAGGAAGAGAGAGGCTGAGGTCCAGGGATGGCGAGGTGTCAGGGCAGGAGACAGGGCTGGGTGAGGCAGAGGTGGGGGGTGGCAGGGCTGGGGAAGCAAAAATCAGATTAACCAGGGCAAAGGTACGGAATCACAATTCCAAAACCAAAAAATCCAAAACAGTCCAGGGTGGAATTAGCAGAGAAACAGGTAACAAGAACAATCTTAAATCAATGGCTGAGTATTCAGCTGATGGCGTTACCACAAGGGCTGAATGACGACCTGGCAGCAAGTGGGAAATGACGCCCGGTGATCTGGCAAACGATGAACAGGTGGCAGGTGAAGGAGTGCAGAAGAGTCTGGGAGCCCCGACCAGCCTTGGGAGAAAACAAACACATAACACTTGAGGGGGGTCCATTTTTTAGTCCATTTTTATAATCATTGTTTTTGATTACTTTAAGCTTTATGATAAGATATTATTTTCATTATGGAAAAGATTACTGTAAGGAACTGCAAATTTGTTGCAGATTAGTGTATGCTGTGTAAATACTTTGGAAATTTCCCACATAGAATTCTTTCTTTTTTTTTTTTTTTCAAAGGCAGCAATGCTGAACGATACAACGTCAATTTGATCACCAACATGAAAGATCATTGTAAAGTTTGAGTTTGAGTTGTCTGATCAACAGCAGCCTATTTTCCTTTCTCTCTTTCTCTTACTTGAGTGGATTTTTCCACAGGTTTTTTTTGTAGTTAATACACAACTGCAAGCCCTGAAATGGCTGCAGACAGACAGTTGTAGACTTTATCTTTGTGGTATTGGGAGAAATATCCCCCCTGTGCCATCACTGGACTGTAAGTCTCATTAAATAAAATATTGAAGTGTCTTTCTCTTACTGTCTGTCCGCCTCTCCCCACTCCATCCTTAAATTGCTTTCTCTTCCCCATTTGACTCTCTGTCATTTCCCCTGTCTAGTGTTGGAGGTCTGGGCTAAGCTCTGCTGTCTGACTTTCTGTCTTGTTATCCATAATTAGTGACCCGGTCTTCCTCTTTTCAAAGGGGATAAACTGAATTACATGTAACAGCACTGTTGCCCCCATTCACTCTCTCTCAGCCCCCAAATCTGAGCCAGCACTTCAAAAGTGGCTGAAGGCCACAATGTGAGATGTTACAGCCCTCATGCATCACGCTTTCCATTCTCTTAATTTACTTTCCCTTTACTCTCATGCTCATGATTTATTTGGATTTTGCCCGTTTTAATGATCGTTTTTCTCCATTGTCTCTTTGGATCCTGTGATCCGCTCATTCTCTCTGCTGTTTTTTTCTTCTTTTGATTTCCATTTTCTCAATTGTTTTTTTCACTAGCTTTTGATTAGTCAACCTCACCCACCACTTTTACAGCACCACTTTTTCTTTCTTTCCCTCATCTTTTCTTTTTCTCTCTCTCTGTCTCTCATTCCCTTTTTTCCCTCATTCTCTTTCTGTTTGCTTAATTAGGTCGCTGATTGTCCTGTGATGTGGGGACTGAATAGAAAAGCTGTCACAGGATCTCACTTCTGGATCACTGCCTCCTTCTTCTCTCCTTCTCTCCCTCTCCCTTTCCCCCCTCTTTCATTTACAGTAAAGATATCCACACTTCCACAGTAAAGTTATTGCATTGCATCTACCAAATTAACAGGAAATGACCATAAAACTTTTAAGAGACTGCATTGTTTTGAACAAAGTGGGACATTGAATAAAAAAAAATGTTACAACATGATTTTAAATGAGCAAATTTTTTATTACTAATAAAAACTAAACTTTCTACTGAAATTGTCAGTTGGCTAAAAAATTAAAAGATGAAAAATTAAGATAAGAAAAAAAGACAATTTGACTTCTCAGTTGAAGAAGAACAAGAACAGTACCACTTTGTCACTGAGCAATGGCCACGGTAAATAAGGCTAAACTGGTAGGCTAGGCTAGTTGAAGCTAACAGGGCAGCAGAAAATGGTTTAAGGTTGTTCTGGTAGGGACTTGTTGCAGCTGTGAAGAGATAAAGTGGTGATATATGTAGCAAGTTCAAAAGGCACTTTCACACATAAACGTTGCCTCAACCTCACGTTTACAATGAAGCCATAAAGGAAGTGTAAGCTTGCACAAACAGTTTCAACAGGTGTTTGAGCAAAATTGTATCCTCTAAAGTGTCATAACAGGGTGATACACAATAACCTCACAGAGGGCTCAAATCCCTTTTCCACGTAAACTAGAACTGTGAGTAAAAGAAAGTTCTCATCTTGGTGTAAATGTTTACTGTGACCAGCTTCCTGTACCAGCACCCAGCTCTCTTAAAACCACAACACCGCTGCACTTAGTTTGTCACATGATGATGAGACCGTCACTGGTGTCTAGTTGTGATCTTTTGGTTCAAGGTCTGCATGTCTAGATGTTTGTAAGCTTCGTACAGTGTATACTTGTGCATTGTAAATTATGTCTGTTGTGGCATTTTGACATTTGGTGGCAATAACTGTAAAGTACTACGAAGATGTGAAAACCCCTCATGTTTACCAGCAACAGAAGTGTATTTACCCATAAATAAATGTGTTTCTTTTAGGATCAAAGACTAAGGGCTCTGAAAAAGCACTTTATCTGTCTCATTAAATTGTAATATCTCATCCACTATGTGTGTGATCTGTTTTGCATCTCTAATGTTTGTTCATCTCTTTGCAAAGTGCATTTATATTCAGTGACCTTGGTCAGTAACTCCTTTCATGGTTCAGTGTTTTTTTCTCCTGTCTGTCAGGCTAATTAGCAGCCATTGTCTAGTTGCATTGTTTCGGTTCAGCTCACATGGTGATCTCTACCCACTGTAGCTTTTTGAAAGAGGAAGTGAAAACCTCCATTAAACCTTTGACATCCAACTGAAGCTCTGCAGCACTTCTTCTTTGACTTTTAGCTGCAAATAAGGAAATGTAATGGGATTTTGATGTTATAATAACTAAAGTTGGGTAGAAAACTTTAAAACACAAGAAACCTTGTTGAATGAGTTTTGCCTTTTGTCTCAGTTCTTCCATTGTCTTTCGTTTCTGTTTGTCTCTCTTGCTCTCTTTCTCTCTCTCTCTCTCTCTCTCTTTCTTTCTCATCTTCCTATCTCAGCTTTTAATCAGACTTGTCGTTATCTTCCTCACTTCTTCATTGATCCCTTTGTCACTTGCTGTCTTACTGGTCTGTTAGTGGTTTGATAAATGGATGGCCAGGTTGTGTATTGACAGTCAGGCTTTGATCTGTTGTCAATCACCTGATAGCTGAGCCTGCTCAGCATACTGACAGAGAAGATTCTGTGTGTGTTGGTTGCGTCTCTTTTCACCCGTTTTCCCTGATTTTTTCTTGTTTTAAAAGTGTAAAGAGCTTCATAGACATGACATGACATCAAAAAATAGCTTTAAAAAGAGAGAGAGCCTAAATTAAGATGCAATGTTGTTGTAATGTGCAGTCATTGGTCTTATCTTAAAAGGCTTTTATCTACCTAACAGCTAGTATAATAAGGCCACATTTTTTTTTTTTTTTTAAGAAAAAAAAAGAGAAAAAGAAAACTTTGCAGGTGATTGAAGATTGTTGTTGTAGTTTGCTTTGTGTCCCTCTAGGTGTTACTAAAGAGACATACTGTACTGAAAGCACTTTTTTACCACAATACAAATGAATCTTCAATTGTTGAGTGGCATGGCACAAGAACCACTGACCTGCTAGCTCTTGTTGTTGTTGGTCATAGACCATAATGAGTCTGTTGATTGATTAGTTTTTGGCCCAGTGAGGAATTAGATGAGTATTACAGCTCTTGTTAAATGTACATGCAGATCAGCTCCTAACTAATTATGCAGAAAGTTTGAAGTTATGTGGTAATTCTGTGGTGTGGGTAATTGAATATTGCAAGTCAGTACTTTTAAAAAAAAAACAAGCACAATGCTAGCCTTTGTGCATTCATCTGCTATCTCCATCCCAAAGGATATCAGCGTAAGAGGTTCATGAGGACATGTAGGCAACAACAGGGGGACAGGGCCCCCTTTCTACAGCATGGTTATAAAGAATTGGGCTGCTATGGCATGCAAACAGGGTATTGTACTTGTTTGAACTTGGAAAATCTGAAAACATATATTTCCACTACAGTAGAGTGCTCAGTTACACTGTCCATTTTACCAGAGCTTCATACAGTGTATTATCATAGTATATATGTGTTGATTTGTGTACTATCTCATAGTGCAGACCACCCTCTTTTATAGAGTATTAATCTTGATATATACAGGATACCAGTCTGTCATTCAGAACTGTGTCAGTGTACGTCGTGTCCTTCCATAAACAGATGCATTCACACAATGAACAGTAATCAATACCTCCACAATTGTGTGCAAGTTTCCCCTGCAGGCAGCACTAACCCAGTAACCTGGTTTCACTACTATCACAGTCTTAAATAGATGTGTCCTGCTGTAGGTAGTGGTGTGTCCTTCACATATTTGACTTGCAGGATTGCTTTAAAAAATTCTCTGTGTTACTGCTTGTAAATCAGGACTTATATATTGTCTGTTATAGATCTGCAGTAGATGGAGATAATGTTGCATGTGCCTACACAACAGAATACTTCTCTTGCTTGCTGCTACTGAGTGTCATGCTGTTTACACACAATTGTGTATTTTGTTGCATGGATTAAGTGAAAGAACAACTTAAAGGAAGTTGAGCCTAATCTCTGTTCATACTTTTTGTTTGGTATTCAAATTTCATGGTATTATAAGAAATCATACCTCTGATTCTTGTTTAATATATCATCTTTTCCATATCTTTGGCAGTTTTTGTGCATTGCTTCATTTCAAAAAGCGTAAAATCTATTTCTCTGGTTTGTCACTCTCTTGATCCAACTTTAGTGTTTCCTCCATCCTCATCTTGTCTCCTCCCTTCTCGTCAAATCCATCATATGCATTTTTCAATCACATGTAGTGCTTATTTATTCATAGTCTCCCTTTTTCTGTCAAGCCTGGCAACTCACAGACACTGCACATCATCCCTTTCAATCTAACTCTCACTCAATCGGTCTCTGACTTGCTGTCTCACTCTCCCTTTGACCCCTTCCTCCCACTGCCTCCACTGTCTACATTGTCGTTGAAGTGAGTCTCTTGAAGTTGTGTGCATCTTGTCAAATCTAAGGCTGTGTAACAAATGTCAGCTTCTAATAAACTTAAACTCCAAACCTAATCCAAAATCATTACAGAGGATAATTCAATACAAATCTTTTTTTACAGGTTATTAAACAAACCAAATAAACAACAAAAAAAAGATATGATCAAGTCTATGATGCAGACTGGGATTGTGAAATGTATCTGCAGGAGCACTAAAGGAATGCAGAAGACAGGAGAATTAGCTTTAGCATACAAGTATTGAAAACCTGAGGCTAATAGGATTAAGCAGAACTGCTGGCCAAATAGACTGAAATTAAATTTATTAGAGACTTACAACACAGTAACAGGAAATCTTTAGGTATGCTTGTGGCGGTTCACTTGCAGCTCATCACATATGAAAGCTTGATCAGGGCCCTATGGTATCACTTTTTAAAGCACGGGGTAACTCTTTAGTGCACGCATGATGCTAACTCAAATGTTGACCCATCTGCAGCAGTTTATGCTCGTTGCAACAATGCCACTGGATGAAACACAAAGAGTGAAAAATTCCCTAGAGGGACAGAGGCTGGGATAGACACAAGTTTTTGTCTCAATGAAAATGAAGTTTATCATCTTCTCCGTAACCTAACTAACTGTTACTTCACCATCAAACACGTTACACAGACACTAAAGAGCTACCCAATGCATTAAAAAGTGAAGGGGGGGTCCTGACCAAGCTTCAGTATGTGATGACTTGATGTGTCGGGCTTTCTTACTCCTGCAGCTCTACAGATCTGCAAAGAGTTGCAGCAGTTATTGGCATTCACAGCACTGGGCCAAAAAATACACAGCCTACCACCCCACTGCCCCCTGAAGTGTATCCTGCCTCGTTCACTTCTCCTTAGCTTCTTCTGCCCCCTCTCTTATTCTGTGGGGTTTCTCCCTCTCTCACTCTATCCCTCTCTTCCCCCACCCTCTTCCTCTGTCATTCGTCTTGCTGCAATGCGAACCCCAGCAGCTGGTTGAAAATCCCCACAGAGCTGTCTCAGCTGAACTCTGCAACATGCACATTTGTTTAGTTTTTTTTTTTTTTTTTAATCAGTACTGTATGTGCACTTAGAGATGTTTGTCTTGCTTAAGCTCTGTGTCCATTCATCTTTGAGGAGTATAATGCACAACCAACACTTCCTCTTCTCCTCCTATCCTTATCATTTTAATACTGTATCTTCCCTCCCTCCATTATTCACCATTACAGAAAATAATGCAATAATGTCTTCCCCTCTCTGAATAGCATTGACATAACTATGTTAACACTTTGTGAAAGCGCATAGTGAAAGCCAGGCCCTTGGTCCAAAACTGTGTTGTGTTGCAGTGTGAATGAGGCAGGTAGACATGAATAGAATTGTAAATGGCTCCTTTGAAAAGGGGGAAAGGGGCCAGCCCTCTAACAAATTGCACATAAACAAATAGCCACAGGCCATTGGTTGAGCCACTTCCAACATCTTTGAGAAGTGACGGAGAAAGAGAGCAAGAGGGAGGGAGACAGAGGGAAAGGGGAGCTTAGGAAGAGTGCATTCCTGTCCACACAGTTAGGTTTTATTTGGCTCCCTTAGCTTGGATCATATCTTCCTCCTCGTCCTCATCTTTCTCACCACCTCTGTATCTCTTTTTCTCATCACTTCATCAGCATAAGATTACTCACATCCAGCTTAAGGACTCAAGCAGCTATAGCTCTCCGACACCTTCAATATCAGAGCCAGATACAGCATGGCCAGCATGCAGAGTATGAGTCATGCAATTAACTGTGAAACAGTGAAACTATGTCAATAATCAGGTGGAAGAGAGAGAGATACAAGAAGGCAACGTGTTCCCTGACGTTTCCTTGTAGCAGGATTATGTTTTGGCTCAGCTGCCATCAGCTCTTGCCAGATGCTGCTGATTCCATTTACTGGAACAAGACAATAAAACACGAACTAACAGCATTCAGAAACAACAACATATAACCAGAAAGTATGAGGTTTTATCATAATTCTAATCACAGTCTAAGTCGAGGAAAGTCAACCAGAAGGTGATGGAATTAAAAAAAATGAATGCACAAAAGTAGCATACAGAGAAAAAGAAAAAACACATAGAAGCTATGATCCTTCTCTTTTTATTTCCAGTGGCACAGAGACTGAAGGGGATTTGTTGTGATGGCAGGAGAATGAGTGATTTGTTTCCACAGCACAGTGAACAGGTCCTTCAAATATAAGTAGGACAGCAGCAATATGGGAGACAGGGAAGTTCTCAGATGACAATATTAAAAGAGAGCAGATTGTACCGTTAAAGCACCCTGTTCAGTCAGGCAGAAATCTAGCAAATATATCCAAGATATTTTTGATTTATAGTAATAAGTATTGAAATTTTTTATAGTGAAACATAGTCTGTTTTGTTATCTTTTCTTTATTGTGTATATAAAATAACAAGTAATAACAATCACAGACATAAAAAACAAATTAAAGAACATGGATTCAGACTAAAACATCGCAAATCCATCCTGTGATGCAAAAAAACTAGGTACATTTGCTGAGAGATGTACTTAATTACAAAATTTTAGGTACGTTTTACTCACTTGTGAGTTTTATTAACTTTACAAATTTAGATTTATAGGTATAAATATGTAACAATTTTTAAAAATATGATGTTCTTTTATTAACTACGCTATCCGACAGTCTATACAGTAAAACTGAAACACTTAGTTTGTTAACTGATAAGTTGATTTTTACTTTTTACTATTTTAATTGTTTGGGTGATATTTCATGTAATTTTTTCAATTACAGCTCCTGAAAGGCGAGGATTTGCTGCATGTCCTTTTAATTATGTAGTTTCAATCTTTTTTGCTGTGTGGACTGTTGGTTAGACTAAACAGACGTTGTAATGTTGTTAGTTCTTGCTCTGAGTAATTGGAACAGCATTTCTCAATATTTTCAGAATTTTTTAATACCCCACAGTCAATCAGTTAATTAATAAACTAATAAAATTAATAAAAATGATCAGATTGATCGATGATGAAAATAATTATTAGTTACAGTGAGACACAAAGTAAAGTTATAAACTAGTCATAAGCCAACTGTGATATTACCATTAATGCATAGCCATCTATAATCTAATTATTTCATATGTAAAAGTTTAATGTTTGGGTAGCATTTATAATCTTACATGAATATATCACAGTTATACCTGCATATACTGATACAACTTATATTGATCAACCAGTTCTAGACCAGAAATAAGGAGCACGAGTAGTCTATGAGAGACAAAGAGTTCCTACTGGTAATCTGTAGAAAAGGACACTTAATCCTCTTTATTGCTTAAGTGCAGAACAACTAAAACCAGATCATCTTGTTTTTTTTGTATAAGACGTACTGCATCACATGTACAAAAGATATACTGGTTGCTAAAACATGTTCATGGTGCTACTCAATCTGATATCAGTATACAGTTCTCTGGCAGTGTCCATATGGTCCCCATTTTAATGCCAGTCACATTCACCTTTTTACAAACAAGATAATCTCTTTAAAACAATTTAAAACAGGTTGCATTTTTTGTACACAGTTGCTCTTCTTGGTGCTGTACAGACTGGCGCCACGAAACAAGAGTAAGAGACACAGTAATCACAATTTTGGAGCTCTAATTAGAAGAAATCAGGGCTCCTCAATGCTGACTTTGGGTTGTTTTCTGTATCCCTGACTCTGATAAGAGAGTCTGGTCTGGCCTCCAATTAGAATAGAAGCAATTTCAAAGATACAACTGGAGGAGTAAAGCATGGGGTGGAAATCTGAAAGAATGACTGAAATGCCTGCAGAGCTGAGTCAAGAGTTTAAAAAAGAAACAACGGTAAATATCATAGAGTGCCCAGTTAGAGAAAATTTTCCTGCATTTATTTAAATTTCTGTAGACACTTTGAGGAATAAATTATATGTAAATGTAAAATGCTTATGGACATAAAAGTAAGACCTTAAGTACTATGAAATTATTTGAAATAAAACAGAAGAAATGGTGCAGCACAAAAGTGGTTTTTGTATCATGGAAAAAAATTTAAAAAATACAAGACGTGAAAAAGTTATTTTGAATCTCTGATTATTTACTCTGGACATCAAATTATAAAAAATTGATTGATTGAAACCTGATCAACCATTGTAAATATGAAAACTTGGACTTCTGTACAAAATTTCTGTTATTACATCAATAAAAAGAGTGTAAAACATTTCACTTCAAAATATCAGCTTTTAACAAATCACAAGAACGCTCCATATGTTTTTGACTACCATTCATTTTTTAAAGGATTTTATAAGAGATCAGAGGTTTTTTCTAAACTTGAATCCTGTGATCCTGCAAATGAAATGTGAATATGAGACTGGATTGTGGTTATAATAATGCTTTGTGGGGCTACAGGTTACTAAAGGTTGTTTTGTGTTACCAATTTAGCAGTTAGCCTTTTATTATTCAGAAATCATTGTAAATAAAATTGTTCAAATTAGTATAGATGCCCATCACAATTTCCCAGAGACTAAGCTTGCATACATAACTAGCTTGTTTCTTGTTGGGCCAACAGTTAAAATCACAAAAATAATCAGTGAAACATCATAACAGACTAAGAAACTTGTGTATGAACAAGTTTCTAGGCATGAACCTAGGTGAGTTTAATATTTGGCCTAAAAAAGTTGCTTTCACAACGATCCTTCATTGAAATAGTCGCTGATAAGTTTTTTGTCGATCAACTAATCAGTTAACTCATTGTTTCAACTCCAAGCCTGATGATAAGGATTAATTGGTATCTAATACTGTTTTTATGGGCACCATGTTGCTGGTTTTCTGAACTAATTTGACAGTTTCAACTAGTGAAATGAACAACAACTGCCCCCAGCTGCTTTTCCATCACCTCTCTCCTTCACCCGAGTTTTTCCTCCCCTGTTTTCTTCTTCACATTGTGACTAACAAGTAACTCTTTCTTTTTTTGACCTATGTTGTGGAATCTGCTGTATCACGGAAGACAAACTGTTTCACTTCGAGTGACATCAATCACCTTCCTCCCCCTCTTCTCGGCCCACACAGGCTCTGGCCTCAGACAGAAAGAGGCAGGCAGGGCTTGATATGCAAATATAGCCTGAGTAGGCGGCAGCCGAGAGCAGAGTGTGCAGCAATGTGAGGACTCTCACAAGCCCCGCCCACAGAAGCCAGTTGCTAAGCAACCACCCACAAGAGGGAGGGAGGAGAGGGGGAGGAGGGGCCATGAATTCAACAACTGTTGCCTGATCTGAGCTCTCACTGTGTGAATGCGAGTCAGCCGGCGAACCAGTCAGCGAGAGAGGGAAAGTGTGTGAGTGTGAGGGTGTGAGGTCCAGAGTCCGTGCTTGTGTTTGTGTGAGTGTGTGTGTGTGTATCTGTTTGATACAGATTGGGAGAGAGTGAGCGAGGGAGAGGCAGACGCAGGCTCTGTCGGTGTAGAAGCCAGGCAGCCGGTGCAGTGTTTTTAAAGCGAACAGCACATCCTGCGTCGCTCCTCTGCCTCTCTTTGGATTATACCACTAACAGGGACTCACCCTTTGGACTATCCCGAGGCTTCCTCCTCCTCCTTGCCTTTGAAGGGAACACCTGTGTGTGTGTGTGTGTGTGTGTGTGCGCGCGTGCGTGTGTGTGTGTTTTGTGTGTGTGTGTGCCAAGACAACCGACTTAACCCTGGTGAACAGGGTGAGTGGATGACTTCAGTGGATGAGGGTTTGGCTGGTGGAAAGAGGGGGACTGCTGACCATGGACTCCCCTCACTAGTAAACGGGGTAAGCAACCAGACCTCACCCAACCAACCAACCGGAAAATGAGGATGATGAAAGAAGACTTGACAGAATGGGAACAAACATAAGAAAGACTCAGACTGAGAGACACAAGGGTTTAGTGAAAGAAAGCAAACACATGAAGAAAACAGATGTAGCTTTTAGTGAAAGGGCAAGACCAGTGAGTTCGGGGGGGGGGGGTCAGTTAAGCAGCAGTGCAGAGTCCCTTGTCCCACAGTTTGTGTTTGAATGTGTGTGTTGCATGCAGGCGACCCTGCCTCACGGCTCCCTTTCTGTCTTGCTCAGTGGTTGGCGGCGGTGTCATCACGCTGCACTACCCTGTGTCTTGTGTTCGCTCTCTTCTCATCCCCATCTGCTCTCCAGTATCCCTCCTTATCATTTCCTCTCTGTCGCTCCCTGTCTCAGTGTCTGGTGACTCTGCTGCAGTTCAACATCTCTCTGATGGTAATGGGATTAATTGGAAATCAGGGTAGCTGGAAGGAGAGAGAACAGCAGAGAGGAAGGAGGAAGGGAGAGAGAGCGTTATCAAAGAAGTGTGCAGGGAATAGGACAGATATAGCCTATCCAGGTATAGTTTAAAAAGGAAAAGAGAAGATGGAGGAATGCAGAAAGCATAGAACAACAGGCTTGCTGTCTATCAGGATTGAAATCAACGTAATTTGTCACATGAAAGTAAGACAGTGTTGTCTGTTACAACTCAGGGTCTGTCATGTGTATTCAGCATCTTCATTATTAATATTCTGTTATGTAGAAAAAGCCTGATATAATTTACTAAAAGTTATTCAAGTCTTGCTGTTTGGACCACAGTTCAGTGATTGGGAGAAGTTTATGTCATAACAACATCCCTGAAAATGTAGGTGTACTGTAGAAATAAAAAACACAGAATAAGGTGTAGGAATGAATGTTACATTCAAAGATCTTTGAGTTATTTTAAGAAATTTTTTATTTAGATTTTGTGAATCTTGTGTCCGTCATCATCATCAAATGATTTTATGATGGTGTCATCATTGAAAAAACAGACATATTTTAACGGAGACTACAATGTGTTGATAGTACAAGAATAAAAGCCTTCTTAGTTAAGTGCTGCTCACAATACGGCAGATACTTGCTTTACATTTTGTTCTGTCTGATAATCATTCATTGGTCCGAGAATAGAAAGGCAAGGTGAGTCTCATTGTGGGGATCACAAAAGCAACAAGTGACGTCAGACTCTGTAGTCGTTTTGAATACTCCTGGGCTGTGACTGGACATTACATAATGAGATTTACTCTTCTTCAGCTGAGCAGGAAATTCCCTGTTGATTGTCCAGGGCTCAAAACATTCCTGGAAGACTTTTTATTTTCCACTAATATCATTTTGCAAATGTGCCTTTAATTGAATATAGTTGACTTAAGCAGTAATTTTCTTTTGTTTCCTAAAAGGAGGCTGAGTTTCAGTCAAGTGTCCTTGCCGGTGTGCAGTGTGTACACCAGGACTAGAATAACTAGATTACTTAGCTGTACTGGATGAATGGCAGCTAATCTGCAGCAGTTAAAACAGTCACTCCTCTCAATGACATCTTCCTTAGTTTCTAGTACACTCATACTGCAAGAGAGAAATCAACAAACTCCAGACTATACAAATGATTACCTTGATTTGATTTGTTGATTTGTGCCACAAATTTAAAGCCAAAGCCAAATTTTCTCTAAACTTGTGTTAGCATTCGCAAAAGCTTATTCTTATTCTTGTAGTTTTCTTTTCAGAAAGTCTTGAAATGAGTTACCGCTATGCACAGGCAACAGCTGACAAGAGGCAGAGACCGCCTGCTGAGAGTCTGCCCCTAACGACACACTGAAATGCCTCCATTCAATGAACAACAGCGAGAGGGCTGAAACACAGTCCCTCAAAAGGGAGACAAAACACGTTGTAAAGGAAAGACAGCGAGGTGCTTTCTTTTCTTTTCTTTTCACCGGACATGAGTTAGATGACTCAGAAAGGACTTATGAACATGCTAGACACATCACACTTTGGCTGCACTTACAAAGAATTTTAACACTGAATGAGATGGAGAGTTAAGCGATTAAGCCGCTACTTTGCTACATATGAGTCAGGGTGTTGTGCTTTTCCACGAAGATAAAGCTAACTTCTCTTCTTGCAGTACCTAATAATAGATACTAGTAGTTATGATCATTTAAGGGAAACAGGACTGAACCATCCCGCATTTTGAATAAATGGACTGTGTGCCGAAAAAAACCCTTCAGTTAATCAACTAAAAATTTATTCGCTAAATGATAATTGATTTTTTTTTAAGATCCAGTGTGTTGGATATTGGGGCACCTATGTAGGACATAATCTTTGTAGGTATGTTTCATTAGTGTATTATCACTTGTGTTTTGTTAGATTGAGCCTTTTAAATCTACAAAGGGAGTGGGTCCCCTTACACAAAGTCCTGTTTCTACAGTAGCTCAGGAAAAACAAATTAAACACAAGCCATAACAAGGGCTTTTTTGGCAATTTTTTTGGTGAGCGTCCTGGACATGTGAGGTTCTTCTATCAGCTTGCAAAGGGAAGATAAGTAGAGGGATTTTTAGTTGGGTGCAAACTGCACCTTCAATCCTAGATCCCACTTAATCCTGCACACTGGACCTTTAAGTCAATAATCAGGCAAAAATACTACAAATGATCAAATTTTGTAGCTCTAACATCTAAAGAATTGTCACCTGACCTTCTCTTGTTTTTATCATCATGAATTATAGCTGCTAGAAGGAACTTTCATATTTTATTTATTATGGCGGCCCTCATGGACAAAAGCCAAATGAGAGGCACTCCCTCATGCTGTAAAGATGTTGATCTGCTAGCATGTATGCTTGTGTTAACATCAAGTGAAAGAAAGCAGCATATTTTTGTACTTTTTTTTTTAAACACCAGACTTTGTGGAATTCCTCAGGTAAGGTAATATATCTGTATTTAAAATTGTGGCTTTGTAAGATTATTGCAGTAAATGAACAATGGAGAAACACAGTACACTCTGTTTTAGTAACGTTAACATTCGTACAAGTAGGTTATATACGTCAGCACTCCCTCGTAGTCTTATGTCTTCATTATAATTAGCCAACAGCAAGATTTAGCTTGTTTGCATTATAAACCAGTTGCTCTGCTGCAGTCTGGCTGTACAGAAGTATCAGCTGCTGTACTGTCAAACTGTAGAGCAGCTACTTTCTTGCGGCTTTGAGATGACTTAATTCATCCTCATCAATTTGCTAAAAAATAGTTTCAAGTTGTAGAATGACCTGTTGGCAGCGATGAAGAAGTGGCCAACTTCTCACTGGTCTTGTTTGCTTATGTAGGTCACACAGATTAATTAGTAGTAATTGAGACTGTTTCATAACAATTCAAAACTTCCTTGTGATCTGCTTAAACATCTTTGGTTTTCAGACTGTTGATAAAATGAAGCAAGACATTTAAAGACATCATCCTGGGTTCTATTAAATTGCAAAGAAATGTTTCAGATCTTTTCTGCCAGATTAATTAATTAACAAAAACTAATCATGCATTTCAGCCCGTGTGAAGAGTCTGTTGTAGGGCTGAAAACAAAACACACTCATGACTTTTGTTTGAGTTCTGTGGGTCAGTGCTCACTTCCTTGTTTTGATGTGAAGCAGTCGCTTGTTTTGTGCAAACATACCTCAAGTAGATGTCAAACACTTGAGAGTTCAGAACAGCTGATTGACATCCTGAGGACAAATGGACTAATAAACTCACACTCACACACATACACAAACTCACTCACTTCTCAGTCATATTACAGCTTCCCCTACTTTCACTTCATTACAACAATGATACTGTATGGCATTTATTAAGACTTTGATAACTTGCCCTTGCAAACATTTTTACTTCCTTTTTATTTCAGTTCCTCTCTCACTGAGGGATTGGTAACATGTGCACAAGTATAAGAGGGTCAAACATTGCTCTCTGGATTAACTCCTCCACTCATTAGATCAGACACATAAACAATAGCACACCTTAATCACTCGTGATCAAAGGATGTATTTCAAGTTCTCCTTGTCTAACAGCTGTCCTCTTTACACACACCCACACACACCTTCAGTTTGGTTTAAAACACTTTTCACAGCACTGACAGCCCATGTTTTTTAACCTTAAAGGTGTTGTATGTAACAATTTAGCCTTTTCTCACTGTAATTCACGTGGTTTTGTTCATGTGTGGCCAAAAATATGGTCAAATTGCTTCAAATTAAATCTTTAACCAATCTTTGTTGATAGGTTGAAAATAGATTTAAGTTTTTATGGTGTACAGGTCCTGTATGGTTGAGCAGTTAGAATTCCTGTTGTACACCCAAGCAGCCAGGGTTCGATTCCCAGTACAGAAAATAAAGTGACATTCACGCTTAGTACTACTGAGTGCTATTATTCAGTCCTGCACTACCATAGCCCAGCTAAAGCTAGAAACTAACTGTACATTTACTACACAGAACTAATTTGTCATCTACATAGGACATGAACTATAATAAATCTCACTACTACCTCATTTTAAGCCCTTTTCTCGAGTCCTGAACTTAGGCCTAGTCCACATGTATGCAGTTATTTTTTTAAACAGTGTTTTTTCTCTCCTTCATTCTCAAATTAATTCTGTACAAAAAACGCTGTGTTCAATAGATCTAAGTTCAAATGAAAACCAAAAACTGTCATCTGACAGCTTTTTGGCTAGTCAGAAGCCTAAACAGGCCTTTACATCTCATTCTTTTCAAAGAAAATGTTGGATTATGAAGTGAAATCTTAAGCACATTCTGGCATATGTTCTTTAGTATACTGAAAGAGTAACTGTACATTTACGTGAGAAGTCCTCTTAGCAGTGTTAGCATCAGCACTGTATCACCACATGTGAACAACAGGGATAACGGTGCACATTCTTACATCAAAGACAAGTGATAGTGGTGCACAATGTGCCGTCTTAAGTCAAAACTCTGTTTTCTGTCTTTACAACAATGCTGCAAACACAGTTCCTGAATATCTCCTCGCTGGCCAGGTTTCTCAAAAGATCTGTTTTCAGCAACCTAAAACAGTGTTTGTGTGTGGATGAAAGGTCAAAAGAAAAAGCTACAATTTGTTAATTATCTGCGTATATGGGACAAGGCATTAATTTGTATGCTTCAGCTCGCTCTAAATTGAAATTTGCACCATTGAAATACTCCCTTGATGAAGTCAGGACGGGTCAAATAAACTCACTCTGAAGTATTTTTCTCACCTTAAGCTATTCTTGACATTTTCTTTTTTTCAGTAGATACAGAAAGATGATAGAAACAGGCATACACACACACACGCACACACACACACACAGAGTCCCCTGTGTTGTCTAAGCTTCATTTAGTCCACAAAGTCTCCAGTGTGCAGGTACAGTCCCTCCCTACATTGTCCTTTGTCCAGGGCAACATTCCTGGTAATCCAAGCAGCTACCTGTTTCCCCTGAGACTCAGGTGGAAAGAAACACATGTGTATGTGTTTTTATTTATGATTGAAACACAGTGCAGAGCATGAAGTGGTTGTTTTCTTATGGACATGTAGGTTTGTGTGAAGCCTCTATGAAAAAAAAAGTCCCAGTGTTGATTTTCTTACTTAACGTTCTGCAGCATGAGCAGAAGGGAGGAGAGGCTTTATTTAAAAATCCCAGGTGTTTTAGTGCACGATTTCTGTTGGGAGTGAGTGCATGTGTCTCATTTGCTCCTCTGAGAGTTGACTTAACAAAATGTTCAAGAATATTAGTCATTACTTCCCTTTATGTAATGTGTGAGTGTGTGCTTGCGTAGGAAGATTGTTGCTTATCTTAGGAGCTGAATAATGCAGAGGAGCAGGCAAATACATGCACATTCACACAAACAGAAGGTGTGAATGCGTCTCAGTCATGGTGTTTTGCAAAAAAAATATCGTGTGAATAGGATCATTACTCTACAAATGTGGACTCCTCAAAGGGAATACGTCTACATTTGGGTTGCAAATACTATTTTTACTTAGATTTTTATTGTATTTTCTTTGTTAACTGTTTATATGTGTATTAAACATTAGGAACAAGTTTTTCAGATCCCAAGATGACATCTTCAAAAAGCAATTCAAAAGCCCTAACAATTCAGTTCAGTGGAGTAAAAACAGGCAAATCCACACATTTAAGAAGCTGAAGCCAACAAATTTTTGGCATTTCTATTTGAATAATGACTGTAATGATGGACTTAGCAAATAATTGCTAATCATTTCAGCTTTTGTGAATTAGAATAACCTTTTTGGGTGTAAAGCCTCTTATGTCCTCCTGTCTCAAAGCTTTGTGTTACCTACTGCTGAGATCTGAGGCTCAGAGTGACAGAAGAGCCACTGGTAACACAGACAAAATTCAGAATATCAAAGGAGAAGCATTAAAGGATTCACTTTATAGGTGAAAATTTCTATGGTGGAAGCAGTAGAAGAGCTCAGGGCTTATAATAATGGGGAGAAAGAGAGTAAGAGAGGATGAAAAGAACAAAGAGAGAGACAGAGATGTGAAGCCTCTGCAGAGAAATGCCTCTTATCTCTGGAGCTCAGTCTGACAAACACAAACAGAAAGGCTGCTGTTCTTTCTCTGCTGCCCTTCTCTCTCATGCTCCTTTTCTCTCCCTCTCTCTGTTTTCTCTTTTAAATCTGTTTCTCTGTTTCTCTATATCTTCCTCCTTCCTGTCCAGTTTGTCTCTCACTCTTTTGCTCACCTTCCAGTAACCTCCCTATACTCGCTC
>JAPZDY010000020.1:18351039-18366149 GCA_029783645.1 Ctenochaetus hawaiiensis | reverse complement strand
TCCCAACCCCATTCCCCACCCCCCCCCCCCCCCTCTCCTCTCTGATTCACTCCTCACCTGCTGTCCTCCGTCCTGCCGCTGTGTGTTTCAGCTGTTCGGACTGAGATAAGTCCTTGTTCTCTGTTGCATTAGACTAGATTTGAGCCATTGAGGAGTAAACTAGACCTTTGACCTGTGACCTGCGTCCCTTTAACCCCTCTAGCCCCCCAGATCCCCTCTGTTAACTTAAGACCATTCCCACAGTGAAGGAATTTACTATATGGGAAAACCAGCCTGAAACAGAATCCACAAGTGTTACTCTCAACACCTGCAACAGCCATAATTTGTGAAGAGCTTTTGTACTAAAATATGTTAGAGCCATTTAATTAATTCTAAAAGACTTTTTAAAAAGATATTTATATTTGGAAGGGTACTAATATTTTTCCATACTTTGAAGCTATATAAAACGTTTATTTCTTTGAAATTTTTGCAACTTTTACTCAATTGTCCTCATGTAAAGGCTAATGGCATGTTCATCATATTACTGAGCTTAAGCTGTTTTGTAAAGCTTTATCCTCCAAAAGCTTTGCATGATGTGAAACATGTTTTTTCTCTGTGCATTTCTTTACATCTTAGAAAATCTGCAACATTACAAGTTTTGCTGCGTAAGCTGCTAGCGGTTCATGTTACTAATATAAAAGGCGGGATCTTAAAGTGTGATTAACAGAATTTTTTTTTAATTAATTGAAATGCAAGTTTAACTTTAATGGAATAATACCATTAGAGGTAATACAATTATTGGAAAGAGTGGTCACAAGGTTTTCAAAGTTTGAGTCTGAGATGTTTCTGTTTTTTAGGTCAGTGTCAGTAAATTACTACTCACTCATCAATATGGTCTTTCTCCTCCTTTATTCTATCTGTCCTTGCTTTTTTCCCATCATGCTGCAGGGCAGTGAGGAGGATCGGGCTTGTCCGGTCATCATGTGCACACGGGCCTATCCTGACCCCATCCCTGAGTGCCAGCTGTTTCCTGAAGAGGTGGAGGAGCCAGAGGAGGAGGTGGCAGACGAGGGCAGGGAGAGGGAATCAGACAGAGACAGCGCTGTGGAGAGCACCCAAGGCTCAGACACCTCAGACGGTCTGATCAGACCGGGTGACAAGGAAGACGCACTGGGTGATCTCTTTTTTCCTGGGGAGAAGTAAGCAATGCTATATCTTTTTTTGAACTTCTGCTTTCCTGTCCTTCTCTCTGTGATATAAAATTATTCCGGTTCACATTCAGCTATGTTCTTTGTTGCAGTTCTACATACAGCAGAGACATTAATTCTCGGAGAAGAGTGTCAGTTTCTGTTTAACGAATTTCATTGTTTTTGAAATAATCTGTAAATTGAAAACATATTATGTGCATTTAAATGTAACTCTCTTGACTACTTTTTCTTTGTAATGTTTCTGCATGTTAGATTTAGGTGAAAATGTATTCTCCAAACTCAAATAAAAGTACAACCTTGGCTACTTTTGTAATCATGTCATCATTAATTTCACATCTGACTGTTAAACAAATCTTAAACACAGACATTTGAAGAAGATAATGAATACAGACTAGAAGTAAATATAATTCCAGCCCCTCCCTTTTATTTTTTTTTTTGGCTTTAGGTGTGGTCAGACCAGCATCTCAGTCACTTCTGACTTATCCTCAGCTTCTCTGAACGAGGAGCAGTTTGAGGACTACGGAGAAGGGGAGGAACCGGACTACACTCCCAGCAGCCCCTGTCCAGACGACGAGATTCGTACCAACGGATACTCCGACCTCGGCTCATCTGTTCCTTCTAGGTAGGAGAAAATTTGGTCACAACAGCTGGCCAGACTGGCCTTGTCAACATAATGGCTGTGTCACCACCACGTTTAAAACAGCAGATCACAGTCACTGTTTGCACTGAATATGATGCATCAAATTCACTTTCAAACTCTTGATGTTTTTGCGTTTCACCACACTTAGTTTGTTCCAGCAATGGCAGGAATGCTGTGCATGCTAATTGCCCAGTTAAATGGGTGATAATGAATTAAATACCTTGTGTACTGATGACCTGCCTTCAACTCAAAATCAGTTTTTTGTTGTTTTGGGGAGTGGCAGAGATTGGCACAGTACAGACAAACTGCAAGGTCAAGGTAATTACTCCATTCATAGCCTTAATTAGCTATAATTTCATATATTATTATTATTATTATTATGAAGCTTTTCTTATTAATCAAACCATTTCCTGTAGAACCAGCAGCAAATGTTTGTAGGCCCAGCACTGGCCTGCAGAGTGAATCACTGTGATACTGAGTGCAGGTAATTAGACAGTTCAATGGTGCATTGTTATCTTTACTGTTTCCAAAGGTTAAGTCAAGTCACATTGATAAGTTTCTGTAGCTGAACCACTGTTAAATGTTATGGACTTGATGCTACACCGTACCTTACCTGACTAATATTATTCTAAGTCCATACTGTATAAGTGTAGCTCATGAGTTTCTGTGCTTAAGGCCACATTACTATTCATCAAAGGCCTGTGTTTTATGGGATTAAGTTCCCCGGCTGATAGACCAGTGCTCTATGCTCTCTCCACGCATACCAAGCAGACAAAACTCACCAAATGGAGTTGGCATGGAGATCTAAATTTAAAATGAGGTCTGAATGTGCAAGAAGTCTAAGACAACTAAGCATAGGAAACAAGCTTGAATAACTACAGTACAAAGTGGGTCAAAGGTGGGTTCACTAATCTGGTATTGTACCTCTTACATTTTTAAAGATTATAATACTCATTGTGAACAGTGTTGACTCATATAAACAGTGAGCTCAGGGAAAATAATAGGATTTTAGGGAAGTTATTGAAAACTATAACAAAATCAGGGGTTCAGCATTAAGGATTTAATTTCATTTCCTCAGTCTGCAAATAGGTTGGAGACCTATTTGCCTGAGGCCATTTTACCCGCTCCCAAATGTACTGTTTTTTTCATAAGTGGTTATCAAATAACAGAGACTAAAGTTAATTGGCATGTCAGCAAGAGAATGCAGTAGAGAGCGCATTAGCGCATGTTAAGAGATGAGAAGAAAGTAAGGCTCACTCTTTACCTGCTTCCATCATCAACTATAAAAAAATGATTTAATTAAAACTTCCCAGATCAGATAAGATGCTGGATTAATAGCCTGACAGCATTTGGCATAACTCAATGACTAAATAACTAACTCAGAAATTGTTTTCTTTATGTTTTTCACAATTATTAAAATCTCTTTCTTTTTCTCTGTTTTCATTTTCACTGCCTGTCTGTAGTTAATAGCTTGTTGACTTAACACATTGCTCCCTGCAGGATGGTTTTACATCAGTCTCACTTCTCTACACACTCAAATGTTTGTATGTTCACACATGCTCAAAGGCCATTAAATTTAATCACTTCTTCTTATAATATCAGCAAACAAAATCAGTTTCTGTCTGTGTGTGTTTACAGTGCGGGCCAGACTCCTCATAAGGTCCGTCAACATTACACTGGTGAACTGATGGATGTCTACTGTTCTCAGTGCAGCAAAAAGGTCAACCTGCTAAATGACCTGGAGGCTCGCCTCAAAAGCCTTAAGGCCAACAGGTAGGACACACGCACACACACACACACACACACACACACATGCACAGTGTAGCATTACAAGATTAACACCCGCTAAAAATCAGTTTTTGACACAACTTCACTGAGAAGTAACTTTGTAAGCTCAGGAGTTTATACAGTTTTTAGCCTTTTTCCTGCTCAGACCTTCCCCACTGACAACTTATTCAGACCATTATATACTGTATTACATGAATGCAATTTTATGCCACATTATTCAAATTAAATTTGATATAACTCCAAAAGTTGAAATATCCTATAGCAACTACATAGTGCTTGTTCAATGAGCAAAGGCAGCTAGAAAGCAGTTTGGAGGACACATTCTGTGAAATGTTTGGATTAATTATCCTGGTAATAGCTTATGTGGTAGGAGCTAAAAATCTACAATATAACTAAGCGCCACATTGCCCCCCCATATTTTGTGCACATGATGAAAACAGAGGGATTTAAAGTGCACTGGACTGTCAAGATTGACTCAAGGATAATTGTTTACTTTGTGAGCTTTTTTTTAAAAAACAACGCTGTAAAGATGATGTAATATTGCTAAAGGTGTGTTAGAAGTGTTTCTCCTCCTGTTTCATGCAGGCACAAACATGCACATGTACACACATAAGCACAAATCGGTTGTTATATAAGGCTTTTATTCATGTGCTCATCAACCATTATAAATAGGAAATCTATTAGTGGAGACATAATCCACGGTGACCAATAATAACTCTGCTGTCCACCTGCACACAGACTTAGAGTCATCAGCACAGATGTTGTATTACAATGTCTCTGATTACAGTGTGAACAGTGGAATAACTTGCGTCCTTGTTACGGGGGCTCTCTGCTGAGTCAGCAGGATTTCTCCCCTCATGTTATTAGACACATACTTTCCCCTTATGAATGATAAAGTAGAAATGAGCAGAAAGAGGGGAGAGCAAGAAGAGGGTGATGAGATATAATGGACTGGAGAAATTACTTTTAAAAAAGTGAGTTCAGTAGAAATGGCCAGGATGGTGGAGGGAATGGATTTTGATGGGAGAGGAAGACTGGTGGCAGGTACCAAACTGTTTAAAAATGAGGCAGAGCAACAGATTAATCCAAAGAATAAAGGATTTTAGGCAAGACTAAACCGAATCAGAATTCACAGAGAAAAGAGCTTTTTTTTACTAAGCAGCATTCAACACTTAAAGGATCACTCCCGATGCATGTAAAGCTCCTTTAAATTAATTAAACTGGCCACAGTGAAGCATGGATAATAACATGAAGTTAGTGGGTAGAGTCCATTTTTAGAGTGGGTTCAATCATGCAATCAAGCAAACATAAGTCATTTTGAAACAGGGACATACTGGTCTGTCAGTAAGACCATATATTAGTGATTTATTCATGCGAATTATACTTTAGTTTATGCCATATTTTTACTGTGTATTCCCTTTTTAGAACATGTGCAGATTTCATTTACGGAGGCAGGAGAGAGGGGTGCCATTGTTTAGGATTTGAAGCAAAACCCCCAAATGCTCAGTAACAAACATTCCTTTTTGTGCAGATGAAGGTTCAGTAAAAATAAAGCAGTAATTCTGCTCCACAGTTTGGCCTCATAGATGCTGGCTGAAGGTTAACTGACACGTTCGCCTCAGGAGAATCATTTTGTCACTCAGGATTATTCACTCTGTGTGAAACTCTGCTTCATCTTAATGCTGAGGGGATCCTCTTGGAAGTTGAGCCTGTAGCACACTCTTGTCAGCTGTTTCTTTGTACCACTCTGTTTTTAACAAACGCTGTCTGCACTGAATATGACGCGTCTTTTTTTGAGCACCTCAGTTTGAACGACTGTTGAAGCAGAGCGAGTGAAAAAATCTTGTGCTTTTTAACTTATGAGAATAATATATGACATGATCAACATATTTAAACATAATTAGCATAACTGGGTTGACAGGACACAGATGGAAACACACGCAAAGCTATTTATTATGGATGCAATACTGGTAATATCTTTAGTTTCCCAGATTATTTTATATTTTTATAGATTTGCCAGTTTTATTTTACAGTGTTGCTGCTGCCTCATACTGTATGATCTGCAGTGCTCTATTAATTTAGCTGTCATTTGTGTGACCCTGCAGTATGTTTGCTCATTTTCGTTAATCCAATGTGAAACCCAGCACAGACAGTCACATCAGACTGAAAGAGTCTTTGGGCTTTTGTCCCCCTGAGACAGTTGCTGAGCTGACAGAAACCCCTGCTCACTGAACAGGGAGTGAAATTTTATTATCATTGACATGTCCTTCAGTGTTTCTTTTTCTCTCTGTCATTCCTACATGTCTGCCACACTAAATGGCTATAATTCTGATCGCCATCAGCAGTTTCAGTGCGTTGTTGAGATATGAGTCTAAAAAAATCTGCAGCAGTTCACTGTCATTTGTATTCATTTTGGGGTTTTTTTTGTTTTTTTCTTTGTAGCCCCAACAGGAAAATCTCCAGCACTGCTTTTGGAAGGTAGGTCACTTACCTGTATGTTTGCTCTTCTGTGTGATTTACAGGGAAGGTCACTCACTTGCACTGTGTGTGTGTTTATACATCATACAGCATGCACCGTACGTGTGTGCTCTGTTTGTTGATATAAGGACAAAAACACAGGCGCAAACACAGCAAGATTAGTGATTACTTCCTTATCAGTCATCTGCTTGACCATTGTGCTCAAACAGCCAGTTAATGACTAACTTGTGTCTGGAAGGAAATAATAGTCTCTGAAACTGAGAATGATGTACAATCTTTTGTCTTTGAGTTGAGAGAAAGAGTTGAACATCAGCTTTTTTTTAGTGGCAGCTATTTTTCCCTCTTCATGACCTGTTGGTCTGTACTGGGAAATGTTTTGTATCCGGGCTTTTGTCCTATTTTCACCCACAGTAACTGAGTTATAGTGACAGAATGAAAATGGCCCTTCAGACCTGATCTATGTATTCAATATAAGGTTTGGCTCTCTCCCCCTGTTACATCTACTGTTTCTCTGTCTGGTTTGGTTGCTTCTCTCACTTGTTGCTTTCTTTATCTGTTCTCCTGTTCTTTCTCCTTTTGTTTAGTTTTTTTTTAAGTTATCTCTTTTCCCATTTTCTCCTGTCCTTGTATGATTTCTTCCTGCCTTTTTTCTTGTCTCCTCTTGTCTTTTTATATTTTGTTTATTCCATGCATTTTGTCAGATACAGTGCATATCACTGAAAATATGTCAGTATTAGAAAAGAGGCTAGTTTTGGTCCATAGTTCCTGGCTCAGTGTGAAGTGGGCAGCCTAAAGTAAGCCTGAAATTAAAAAAACAAGTTTAAAACATTAACTTTGATGTCAGACATGTCAGTTACAGTAAAAGCAGACAGACAGATAGTGTATAAGCAGAACACAGACACAGGCAGCAATTGTAGCAGAGCAAATTACAGTCTAAAAAGGACAAAATCAAAACAAACGAACACAAGAAAGGTCAGACATTACGAGTGAATTACAGAACAGCAAAGATAGATGAGAGCAAAGAGAGAAATAAGCAGGCAGATATGTCTGTCTACAGACAGATATGAGCAACAGGAAAACAGTTGCTCTACAGCAGGTCAAGAACAGAGTAGTTCAGTAGCATGCATGCTGTCTGTTGACACACATTTCCCAGATGATGAAGATATTAAAACTTGTCTTGGCAGATTTTAATGTTGTAATCCATGTTTTTAACCCTCTAGAAGGAAACTATCCTCTCCTGTTCTTTCCACTTTCTCTCCTCCTTTCTCCTCTCCTCTCCTCTCCTCTCCTCTCCCTCTTTTCATATTGCTAATGTCAGTAGATGAGAGTGCTGTTCTCAAGTTATTCCATTAGTGTAAAAGGGGGCAGCTGTAGTCACATCACAGCATGAATGTCACACTTTATTGCGTGACGCAGTCAGATATATGCACACCTCTGTATATATGTGAGTGGGTGTGTGCGTGTGTGTACTGCTTTAAATTCTGTTTGCACCAGCTTCTCTGCTTGGCGCTGTCCTTATAGTCTTATATGATATACATCACTGCAGGAAAGAGCACACCTCCTTCCACTCACACGCTCATACATACTGTCTATGCATACTGAGATCAGCTGGTCCTCACCTGGATCTATTTCCAGCAGATTCTTTAAGTTTGTGTGTCCGTGTGTGTGTGTTTGAGCAGGCAGCTGCTTCACAACAGCAACTTAAGCAGCAGTAATGGTAGCACAGAAGACCTTTTCAGAGACAGCATCGACTCCTGCGACATCGACATCAATGAGAAGGTACGAATGTGCTTATGAGTTCATATGTTAATCTGCATTAACACGCTGTTATTTAACTCTTTTAAGCTCTGAACAAATGTTTGTGGGAAGTAATAATAGTCTGTCCTGTTTCTGTGTGACTACTTCAGACTCACAAAAGATTTTACATATCCAGGGTTGGGTAGTAGCATGTTACAAGTAAGAAATTAGATTTTTTTTTTGTAATATATATGCAGCAGATATGTAATTATTTCTTATCCCAAAAAGGAACTTGAGACTTGACTCAGACCTCTGACCAAAGACTTGAGACTGAGCTCACAATAATAAATTACGAAGTAATGGGTACTCGGAGTGGTTATCTAATCTAGTACTTTCATAGTTTAACCTAAGTAGATATTCAGTGCTCTACCCACCACTAAATAGATCTGAGCATCTCTGCCCTCTAAAACCACAGAGGGTAAAGAGCTGTTCCTGGTGGATGCACAGCTTAAGTTGAGGAAATAATTCACAGGATGAACCCTGTCAGGATTCCTTTTACGTCTGCACTTTGAGGGATTTTGGTTATCTTTTAAACCCTTGGCCTCTGTATAATTACTTTTGAGATATATGGAAAGTTCTTTCATTTTGTGCCAGTGTATAAACATATAAATCTACTTTTTATTATAGACTTAATATTTCTTGTTTTGTTTTATGTTTTTAAGTTATATTTTTTAACTGGGCAGCATTTTTGATTAGGTGGTTAATTGTGTTTATTATGCAAAATCAGGCCTAAGTAAACTCTCGCTGTGTCTGTTAGGTGAGTTCTCTGGAGAAGAAGGTGGCAGAACTGGAAAATGAGATTCTGATGAACAGTGATCTCAAGTCAAAGCTGAAGCAAGAGAACACACAACTTGTGCACAGGTAGAGCCAAAACGCTAGACTTCAGAAACACATGTTCTGTTTTAGAGCAATTAAATGTTGGTACCTGTACCAGTTTTTACAGAACATTCTCTGTAACCTCTCATTGTTAACAGGTCAACAGTTTTTTAAAATTTTTTTGCTACACAACAGCCGAGTATAGAAGTAAAGAATAACCCTCAGTTACAATTAAATGATAAGTGATGTGTTCACCATCTCAGAGTTAATGAGCTGGAGGAGCAGCTGAAAGACCAGGAGACGCGAGCAGAACAAAATCTGCGAGAGGAGTTAAGACGACACCGAGAGGCCTACAGCAAGATGGAGAGAGACAAAAACACACAGATTGAGCTTTTGACCAACCGGTGAGAAACACACATGTGCAAACAACTCTTTTTTTAATTGTGTGCAACTGCATTAATTGAATGTAAGAACAAACTTAGACAGTGTTGCTCTAATTTCCCCAGGATATTGACAGTGATGTAAAAAACTGTATGTTGAAACAAAGTTCAGAGGTTAGTAAGTTGCCTCTGGAGCTACAGCAGATACTGTGAATGTTTGCTTAAACCAGTGTCATAGCTGACCATGAGCCAAACTCATCTGTCATATAAAAGTAAACTGATAAACAGGATTTTGCATTTTCAGAGTTAAACAGCTGGAGGATGAGAACAGTGACATTTCTGTTAACATGTGCCGACTGAGAACACAGACAGAGAAACTTGATGAGGTAAGCCATTTGTACTTTTTTCTTTTTTTGTATGTATGCTTTCTTGTATTTTCTTATCTTTCCCTTATCATGTCCTTAGTTCTGACTAAGGGCGCCTCTGCAGATTTTACACATGAAAGTCTGTACACAGATGTTGGGGAGTAAAAAATAAATCATATAAAGCCTTTTGTGGCCACAGGGCGAGCTGTGTGAAATTTAGTTCAGTAGAAGAAGTGAACCTACCAGACCTCTAATTTCTCCTTGTGGCTAGCAGCTTAAGTTTACATTTGTTACCACCAGCAGAACACACCAGATCCTCTAACTGAACCGTCAGCAGTAAAGGGGTACATTAAGGCTAATGTAGGCGGCAGATATTGACAAGAAAGAGCTGATGCATCAATTTTCTCACTTTTTTACAATGTAAATGTGAGTCACAGTTTTGTAAACAGGATGAAGTGAGAAACAGTCTTTAGGTGTTGAACCACACCTCTGTATCGAAAAAGTACCGGTGTTAATGACACTAAACCAGATAACTGTCAACAAAACAAGAATGTAGGACAGCAAATGTTTGACAAGTCAAATGTAATAAAAAAAACTCACAGAAATACTTAAACACCACCAAAAACTTTTGATACCAAATGTTTATTTTAAAGCATATGCACATGTGTCTGTCAATGCAGACATGTGTATATATTTTGGAATTTTCAGACTTTGAACATGTTAATTTGAGTATGAATGCAAATCTAATGTGAGAGTATGTGTGTCTGTCCTTTCTCAGGAAAAGCAAAGAATGACGGATAAGCTGGAGGACACCAGTTTGCGCTTGAAGGATGAGATGGACCTCTACAGGAAAATGATGGACAAACTGAGGCAGAGCAGACATCAGTTCCAGAAAGAAAAGGAGGAGATGCAGGAGGTGGGAGGGACTACTTTATTCAATTAGATTCATGCACAGAAAGGGAATTTTTTTGCTCTCTTGCACACCATGTTCCCTCTCTTTCACCCCTCTCTGTCTCATTGCAGTCATGCTGGTTCATACACCTACAAAACACTGCACTGGCATTATATAACATTGTTTATCGGTCCTTTCCCTGTGTGCAGCTGATAGAGGACCTGCGTCGAGAGCTTGAGCATTTGCAACTCTTCAAGCTGGAGACGGAAAGGCCTGGCCGCAGCCGCAGCTCTTCCTCAGGGCTGGCTGACTTCAGCAGCAGGACCAGGGAGGTGGAGCTGGAGCACGAGGTCAAGAGGCTGAAGCAGGTACTGATGGAAGGATCTGTGATGTAGGGATCTGTTCGAATGTCATTGCCAGGCAAGGCTCAGTTAGTGCTGTTGCTACAGACTCTGCTTTAGGATGCAGAGCTAATACCAAAATAAAAAAGCAGAGATAACCTAAAACACAGAGAATGCTGCCTGTTATGTTTGAATTCTTAATGAAAAATTATAGTTAGTATTGATTTTGTTAAAGCATCAGCAGTTGTGTTTTGGCTGACGAGTTGTTTTCATTTACTACAAACATTCAAAACTTGTTTTCCTATGCTTGATTTTCAAAATGTTTCTCATTATATACATCTGAAGATTATTTTAAGTTGCTATAAGCTTTACTTTATATTTTTTACCCTTTTATATGTTTGACTGAGCATCATACTACTTACTTATGCTACGTCTCTGAAACTGTTAGTCCCTTCAAGATTTTGCAAAACAGCTGACAAATTTGAAAACAGCTGATCTCTGCATTATTATTTTATTGCAGTGCAGCAACACAGTACATGTATAGTTTTTGTTTTATAACTAGTCTCAAAGCTCCTGCACAATGATTTATATGGGCTCAGATTATACATCAATCCACACATAGTTTATATTTTTCCCTGTGCAACTCATTGCACTCAGCTTTTTTTCTTGCAGGAAGTGCAACAGTTTCCAATTAATATAATAACTACTCTAATGTTCTGCCAGAAGAACAATAAGTGGACTGACTTCATAAATCAGGCCACACTTGTTTTTGTTGCTGCAGATTAGAGGGGAACCCACATACTGAAACAAGGTGGATTTAAGCAGAATGTCGTATTATAAATTACCAGTGAGGTTAAGTGTTTGTAGCTATCACAATCAATAACATTTCGCTTCTCCTGTTCTCTTTAAAACCTTAAAAAAAGTAAAAGCAGCACACTTTGTTTTCATTGCAGAGAATGAGAATAGCTGCAGAGTACATGTGTGAATAGTTTCAGTTTGCCAAGTTAGACTGACATCTGACATCTTTACCTGTAAAGTGTATAGACCTGTTGCAAAGTAAACTTTAGAGATAAGGGAGGAGTTGAAAGTGGTTTTCAGATTTGCTCTCTGATAAGAGATGCAGAAGTCAGTGCTAATGCTCCTTGAAATTAAAGATGTCTGTGTGTGACTAATTGTCATGACATGTGATGATAGGCATTAGACAACACACTCTCAAGTACCTAGTAGTACTATAACCATTCAGCCTTGTAGTAACTGTGAATGCCTCTGCAAAGCCAGTCAGTCAGAATTGCTGAGAGTGTTTAGGACCTAGGATGAGAAAGTTTCTCTGTAGCCTCAAACCAAACTTTTCATCCTTAAAAAATCGGAATGGTAATTTACAATTATGTCAATTTACAACAGCTTCAATCTGCAGATACTCCCATTCTATGTCTTTCTCTTTTAGTATTGAAACTTCCTGCAGTTTAAGATTCAAAACAGTTTACTCTGATTGTCCATGGTTGAACAAATTATGTAGCTGTGTGAATGCAGCAGCTCTTAATTTGCCCTGTGGCATCCTTTTTAGGTTAAGCTCACTATCTTATGCTTGCCTGTGCACCTCTGTAAATGTCTGTATGTGTGTGTGTGTGTCCAGCGATTTGTGTCCCAGGACTTTGTTCCCCCTGAATTCCAGCACCTGGTGTTATCTGGGGCTCGGCTCCGTCCTGGTCTGATGGTAAAATTGCTTCTGTGACCTTTGACCTCCCCATTAACCACTAATCACAATGGAGTAGAGTGAACTTGCCCAAGCTGAACTGGGGTCAGTGCTGCAATTCCCTGGCTAATGGTTCGGGACGGAACAAGGAAAAAGCAAACTGACCTCTTGTCAGCCTTTAAAGGCATCTTACTCATGGAGCTTTCATAACACACCAGACAAAGCAGGGGAGCAGTTTGTTCTGTAACACGCATAACCCGTGTTATGTCCTATAGGTGTTGCCAAAATAGATGCTGTGTTAGCTGCTGGATGAGGTACCAAGTGCTGTGTCTTTGTTGTATGGGTTTGAATGAGGCTTGAGTAGCGGCCACTTTTTCAAAACCATCATCACTCCTGAAATAACACTTGTGTGGTTCAGCTACTTACATCATTCTCATCCTACCTCTGTCTCCTCTGCCTCCCACCTTAATGTATTTTAGGAGAACCAGAAGCTGAGGGAACAGAACGATGAGCTCAACGGTCAGATCCTCAGCCTCAGTCTGTATGAAGCCAAAACCTTGTTTGCCACACAGACCAAGGCCCAGTCTCTAGCTGCTGAGATAGACAATGCCTCCAGAGACCAGGTGCAATTGCGTGCAGTGGTTTGAGCATAACTGTATTCCTCAGACATATGTATTGTGTTTACAACGAAATATTTTGCTGAACATGAGCAGTTTGATTTCACCAGGGGAATTAGGAAATTTTGTTGGACATTGTTTCCTATTTTGTGAGTTTTGAAGATCAGTGATTAACTGATAATCAAGATAGTGTGGAGTTTAATTGTAAATAGCCATAAATGAAAGCTTTGTCCAGTAATTCTATGATTTATATTAATGCAGTAGATTATTGCATGTGTGCTAGTAAAAGCTAAAATAAAATAAAACCTGTAGCTAATACATAGGATATCATAACTGGAGCTTTAAAAAATAGTTTAGCTTATGCAGTGTTTCGCAGTAAAAATAAGAAACTCTCTTTTTATAAACTGCACACAATGCAAGATTAAAGTTAACCTTGTTTGATTAACTGAAATGGAAATTTTTTTCTGTCCTCAGTTAATGGAGGCCCTGAAGGAGCAGGAAGAAATCAACCTACGGCTGCGACAGTACATGGACAAAATCATCCTGTCCATCCTGGACCACAACCCCTCCATCCTGGAGATCAAGAACTAGCAGCGACTCAACTGGGCTGAGAATCGTTCTCTGTCTTGTGAGAATGAGGATCAATCCAGTTGTTTGATCAAAACCTGCATCCTGGGTCTGCAGAGAGAACCAGAGCCAGTCTGAGAAACAGGAACACACTGTAGAAATAGTCGTACGTCACCCCCTGCTGTTCGTGGCAGGGAAAACAACTTCTCTCGCAGAGAAGAAAAGGATTGGGATTCCTGTATGAACTAAAGATCATACTTCCATGACTCTTTAACTTGATCTACTCTGCTCTGTTTTTATTCTCTGTCGATGCTGTGAACTGTAGCTAGTGTCACAACTTTGAACTGATGATTTCTTCCCAGGAGTATCTTGTACTGGACATGTTTTGAGGATCGAAACTCAAAGTAGTACACTGGACGTATGTACCTCCACATGTAAACTGGAACAATGTAGGAAACCTGACTTGGGTTCTACTGTATCCTGGTGTATTATGTGTATTATCCACAGATTGACAGTTCAGTGTGTTGTAGAAAGAATTAGTGATGAAACAGGTAAACAAGTTGACTGTGAACTGGATTGTCAAAGGGATGAAGGCAGACCACTCGAGTGTGGCCTGATCTGTAAACTGCCCATCTTTTCTCTTCTGTAAGGTAATTGTTCTCTGAAGAATGCATGTTGATGAGGGACTTGGACAGGCATGTTTAAGAAAAAAATTGAGAGAAGTGACAAGTAGTGAGAGAAAGAAGATAACAAGAATCCCTGTAACTCTAAGTTAAAAAGAGTCAGAAAGAAAAAGTAAAGCGTCTCTTCATGGAAGAGGTCGGAAGTCTGATGATGGACCTGGTATGCTAGCAAAAAAGGATTTAGTGAAGTCGCTGATGGCTACTTGAAGGTGAAGAAATTTGTTTTTGTTGGTTCTTGAGAGCCTGTCTTCCAGTAACCTTGCAAACAGCAATTGCAATGTCAATCAGTCTAAAAGTGAATATTTTTCACTGAGAAGTGGCCCTTAGTTGGTTTGGGTGAGTAGTGTAAAAGCTGCAACCAAGGAGTGTCTTTAAAATGTAACTTCCATGGCTGCTATTTGCTGGCAATGCATGAGCTTAAAAAAGGTGAATTGTTGCTAGCATAGAAGCAATGATGTTGCACAGAAATTTAAGGAAATGAATGTACAGGATGTGTGGTGGATTAACATTGGAGTGACTGGTAGCCATTGTAACATGGTTTACTGAATCATCTCTTAATGCTCAGTGAAATCATCTCAGATATTGTCTGTGAGCATGCGCAGGAGACTCACTTTTTTGTACAAAATACGAGATCAGCAGTCTCATTGAAGCCTACAGGTTACAGATTGTTTTTCAACCCAGGAAGCTCTCTGAAACTCTCCTATACTGTAAATATCATGAATGTACAACTGGATATTTCACTTTCTGTGTGGCCAAAAAAGGCATTTTGACTTTCGCTGTAATTGGCTAAGATATGTTGTAATACACTTGTACATTACTCGGTACTGTAAAGCAGAGGGCATTGTTTGGAGAAGGGAAACAATTAC
>JAPZDY010000020.1:18301596-18351032 GCA_029783645.1 Ctenochaetus hawaiiensis | reverse complement strand
AATTATTCTAAACTTGAGCTTTGCTTCCTTGCACAACAAAATGTTTTGTTTTCTTTTGCATGGTTCACCTTTTCTTCTGTCTGTGCCTTTTGAGGACATTTTTCAAGACGATGTTGCTATACTGTAGATTTACATAGTTTTTTTGAAGCTACATTCTATGTCTTTGACATATTTTCTTGACTTGTAAATGTTGTAATTATATAGTGATAATTTGTATTCATGTGCCACTCACCACTCTTTTTCAGATTGATACTATGAAACAATTTTATAAAGTTTTATCAAGGAAGACCTTGTAATTGCTTAGGTGTCCTATAAAAGCAGTATAGCACAATGCTTTGTATGGTAGGCAGGCCAGGTTAGCATTTTGGGAATATTTTGTCAAGGCAATGTTTTTGTTTTAATGCAGTGGGGTATGTATGTTCCATTTCTCAATTTTGTGTTAACCACAATGAGTCCATTGCTTTTCAGTTCGCTTTAAACTGGCTTTTTTATATGGTTGCAAACTGTCTTCCTAACTTACAGTAAATGGTGAGCATTAAGAGCAATATTAACTTATTTTCCAATTCCTGCTGATTTGTGTCTTGTTTTGCTTCACAATTTTTTTCTATAGCTGCTTGTGCCATTCTTTTAAAAAGGTGAAACAATACATTTAGCTGTTGAAATGTGTCACAAACTCTTTTCTTGTAGCTTTTAAATTTTGACTTATTAGGGCTATCCAATGCAATGTAGTCACTATAAATAGCAATAAAATGGCTTTGACAGTGATGCTGTCTCATTAAATTTCTGTCATTTTAACCACATTTGTTTCTACTTATTTTCATGCATAGACAATCATTTCTGAATCATGAAACCACTTATTGTTTTCCTATAAAGTATGCTGTTGATTTCTTTTCTGCCATTGTGTTGTACAGTTCTCTGCTGTGAACATTTGATGTAGCTGGAATTTAAAATAATCCATTCTTTTCTAGCTACATGCCAGATTTCAGACACTCCAATAACAATTTAAGTGTGTTTTGTGTTTTTTTAGTATTTTGAACATATTTATGGACATTCAGTATGATACCTTTGCTTGATGTATTTTTGCTACTTACAGGGACTTTAAGAGGTAGATTAAATCCTGCAACTGGAAGACACATGATATTAATTGGAAGCCAGTGGCATCCATGAGCATGTCTTTAGAGATAATGTAAAAATTTAGAAAAGGCTTTAGCATAGATGACAGGAGTTAAGAGACAGTTTAAATGTGGGATGAAATTGCCTGGTATCAATATTATTTTACCAAAAAAATGCATGAGCATAGCCCAATAAAACATTAAAATGTGGCGGATGGGGTTAAGGTTGGGGTCCTCAACATTTTACATTTTGCAAATACGTATAGCCAAATACCGTTCATATGATTTGGCACATATATTCTTGTTTGAGGGGCTTCCTGACAGCAGAGAAGTGGTTTTGACGCAGGAGCTGTTTGACAGGTGACTTATATTGCCGCTAGGCGTCGCTGTTAAGTGATTGACCTTCCTGTATTTTTCTCCCTGACTCTCTATGATATAAGTCGCTTTCAAGCTAACAATCAGTTAGTGTTTAATGTTCTAAGGCGACTAGTTTGGGCTTTTATATAAAGTGGATATAAAAACATACCTTCAGAAGTATGATATGTTTTGTATGGCGCCTCCTCTGGCCGTTTTCTTGTGTGCCACCCATTTGTTCATCCTATTCTCATCGTCTCCATCTCCAGTCTCGGCACCATTGCTTCAGGTCACATCGCAGGTGAGTAATGAAGTAAAGTTAACGTTGGCTAAATTAAACTCTTGGCTGTTAGGACTTAGCTTGTAGTGATGAGATTTATTTTCAGGTTAAAGTTTTATGGGGAGTTTTCTTTATGTGTGCCGTATTCTGCTAGCTAATTGGACTGTTGATTTCTCTTTGGTGAGCATATTCATGGTAACGTTGATCAAACTGTCAGCAGCCGACTGTAGCTAATTTAGCCTGTTAGCTAGCCAAAAGTGGGGAGAGTCTCTACTCAAACAACAGGCTTGAAAGCTGTTTTCCAGTAAGATGATGGTAAGAAATATCTACTAACATGTAAAAGAAACAGGTGCCGAGTGTATTTTATTGACTTTAAACTCTAACATGGGGTTGTATCGAACAAAGAAAAATAATTGTTTGGATTTAGCCGGTTCTGTGTCACGTTTATCTTCTTCATGTTTGTTTGTATTGCCTTCGTGCAAAAAATAAAAATATTTCCCTGCAAATTTCAGCTATTTAAAAGACAATGAAGTGTATGATATGAAACATTAGACAGTTTTCTTTCATCACCAAGCCAATGTCGTTATGTAATACAGCCCAAAAGCGAAGGGCATATGAAAACTACAAATTTTCAGTTTATTTTTGAACATGTTTGATAAAAATGAAATTTATACTGATTTATTGTTTTGTTGATTTTTGTTCATTATTACATTTTTTTGACTTGTTTCCCAAAATCAAATTGTACTAAGTAGAAAGGTGCTTAAGACATTCACTACAGTCCATACCCCTTGGACCATTAGTGATCAAAACAATCAAATTTCATGGCATAGCATTTAGTAGTTACTAAATACAATACTTTTGTGAATATCTACAGTATTATCAATTTTCTTTATCTTGACCTGTTCTCAACATTAAAACATCAAGTCCAGGTGTTAAAAAATGGTTTGATTTTTGATTATTAACTGCTTTTTGTTGCGTGTGTGTTTTGCCTTTCTTTATTCAAACCCTTTAACTATACATTACAGCTGACGAGATGCCTCAGACTTGTCTGAGCTATGAGGGTAGAAGAGGAGGAACCCGACATAACACCTGTAAAGCCAGTGGTCAGATCCCAGGCACAGGTTTGGTTAATGGAGCCGTTGTTTACATAGGCTACCCAGCAGCTGCCAATGCAACCACTGAGAGCACACCTGTTGGCACACTGAATGGTACCAAACCACAATGCAGGGTTAATGGTTATATTAACCACGGGTACAAGGGCAGGAGTAGGAAAGCGCAGCAGCCAAGGACACACGGGAAACAAGGAAGCATGATTTCAGCTGTTGCTGATGCTTCGACAGCTGACAGGGTCAGCAGAGCAGCCAGTCCAGGTGGTGTTAATGTGAATGGGACCAGCAGTCCAGCCACTGTTGCTTCTCCCTGCAGTCGTGACCAAATGGCTCCAGAACACGATCTGTCAGCAGCAGAAAAGAAGCAGAGAGGAAAGAAGAAATGTGGAGATAAAAAGAGGTGTGCAACCTACCTAACAGCTGCTTCTAAAAAAATTTTGTCCAAAATATACAGTCATGCAGCATAGAGACTGGAAGTAAATAGCTCAGCCAAATAATGACCCCATCAGTAAATATAAATAAATCCTGAATGGATGTGTTAATTAGTGAGCTCTGGAGGGCCTGGCAGCCTCTTTGGACAGAGGCAGGCTAGCTATTCTCCCTGTTTTCAGTCTTTTTGCTAGGCTATGACAACTTTCTGTTTGTTGTAGCCTTATATAAAATAAAAAGGTGTAAGATTAGTGTCGATCTTATCGTCTAGCTCGCAAAGCAAATAAATTTATTTCTCAAAATGTTGAACTACTCTTGTAAACAATCCCATTGCTCCCTGATGCAACATGAATGAACAATGTCGGATAGTCACAAACAATGCATGCAAATGTCTTGCTATTTTTTTTCTTGGTTTCTGCTGAGATAAGACTTGCCTGGATGTGCTTGGTTGGTTATCTTCTCTGGTTGTGGAATGCCAAAGTTAGTTTGAGTCTTTATTTTTTTTTATAGACCCCGACTGATGCCACCGCATGAAGAGGAGGACTGGGAAAATGAGATCCAAGAAATCACACTAAGTGACTGGGAAAGCCTGTGTTTTGGGAACAGTCCTTATGGTAGAAGAAAAAAAAACTTTTTAATATTTAATATAATATATCTTCTTTCACAGTAGTGTGTAGATACTAAATACAGAAACTACAAAATACATATGTGAAATAGATATTTCAGTAAAACTTTAAGCCATAAAATCAACTCTTAAATACTTAGTTCTCTTTTAAAGAACGGATAGTTTCTTCAGTGTTCTTCGTACTGCAGTCAAATGAGGGAAAGCAAAATCTAATAAACACTCTCTTAATTTTACTGACAGAAACCGCTGTTGATAAGAGATACTTTCATTTTAAGTCATGTGCTATTGGTTATTGTTTTCCATCTGATAGAAATGAATGTTTTTGTCTCCCCCTGTTGAAACCCAGATGAACCTACAAGATTGTTTTACCTGGAGTCAGATTAGAAAAGGCTTAGAAAGGTTATGAGCTAGTATTGGTAACTTTTTTAAGTTTATCTAAACAACAGGCTATTTCCACTGAGGCTTAGTTTGGATTTCAGAGTTGTCTTTAGGATTCAGGTGAAGCACAAATGTTTTACTGCCTTCCATTTCTCCTCCAGGTCCGGAAGATGTGCTCCATTTTGCTTTGCGAGATTTGACACTTAAGCAAAGGGAAACAGTTCCACTACCTGTGACAGCCACTTACAGCCCGGCCATCCACCACTCCCGCCCTGTCAAATGGTCCTGCTACAACTTTCCCACTGAGCCAGACCAGTTCACAGATGCTGACGAGTAAGCCAGATGTTTGATCAGGGGTCAAAGGTTTGGTAAAAACTAATGTTCACATTCCAAAGTTACCTGATGAATGTAGTTAACCCTTATTAACATTGTGAAGATTTTCTGGTCAAGTGACCTATTCGGGGTTTTGCTAAGATTATTCGTTATGTCAGCCTCTTTGTCTTTTTTCCTCATGCAAAACAATAGGCTATGAAATTGGGTTTAAAATTTATTTGCGTCAGCATCTATGTAAAACGTAAAAAATCAAATAGGTTGATGCTGTCAGAGTGGAGTCTAGGTTGCAATCATATTTTTTATCATAGGTTTTATTTCACAATTTATATTCGGATTTTATATTAGTTTTATATTGAAACATGTTGATTTGTTAGGCTTTTTTGATCTTAACAAAAGTTTTTAGCTATCTCACATACATTGCTGTGGCACTACTTTGGTGACTAATGCTGCTGATAAGTGTCATGTACTTGCTGTTTTCCCTTTTCATATCCCATATTTTGCAAAGTCTTCAAAGAACTGAAACAATGGTATTTGTCTAAGTTTGTCTGAAATGGGAACAATGTTGTAAAAATGCGTTGCTCTTTTGAGCTGTATAACCAAATTTTATTGTTTATAAATTGTGGATGTTGACAATTAGCACGTAAAGCAACTGTTGTAATTTTTTGGGGGGTGCAGTATAACTGAGAAATTATCTGTTGATTATTTGACAACATAACATCAAGTATCTGCCTGTTTTGGCATTCATTTTCATTTTTACAACCACAATAAAACAAATTTTCCCCTGTCATGTGGTCAAACCATGCATGTTTATCCCCACTAGTCACCTGTGCTGCAGGACTTTCTTAAACATTTAGGTGCTCTGCCATTTATATCTGTAACTCACATTTTAACATATAAACCAATTGATTCACCGGCAGATGATGCCTGGTTTACATTTTAGCAGTTTTCTTTTTAGGGACATCCATAGAAGCTATTACGGCTTTTCACCACTAGATGGTGGAGTTGATGTCATTTTTTGTTTCCTCTGAGTTGTTCCACACACCTTTGGGAGTTCAATGGGTTCATTCCCAAGGACTTGGGAGACAGAAGGCATTCACTTGCATACCGTTCAAACCCCATTTCTCTCTAGCATTTCATTCAGAGCGCCACTGAAGATAGATGCAACTGTTGCTAAACTGTTTGATGTCATTAAATAAAACTAAATCATCCATTCAACAGACGCCATGTCAGTAATGGATTGAGGTTATAATCTCTGGTGAGAGCCACAGCCTTTTGCTCCAATGAGACTTTACAGTGTTGAATTTTAAGTAGAGCTCTGGGTTTTCTTTTTTTTTCAAGCAAAAGTATGCAACATCAGATCCATCACTATCAAAGAGATGAAGAACCTTTTGATGTTTCCCAGCCTTCTGAGTGAATTTCATTGTTGATGTTGAGGCAAATGGGACTGGAGTGAGAATGATGGCAGAGAAAGCTGATGGTATTTCTGCACCATTCCAGTGTTTCTGGACATTTAAGATAGGGAGCAGTAGGATTGTATGAAAGTCCTAGTAAACTGTTCAGTCCTAGTAAACTGTTGTTTTCACAGACAGGTTGCAACTGTCTGTGAAAACAAAGAGAATCATGACATAAACTGTCTTAAAATATCATGTCTCAGTTGTCAGCACTGTCCTGTCAGGACAGGACAATGGAGTTTGCATGTCCACCTGTGTTTCTGCGGGGGTTATCAGGAGGTGCTTTATTTGACAGCCCATAGTCACATGACATGCAGGTTGGATGAACTCTAAAATACTGTGTGAATCTGAGTGTGAATGTGAATGCGTTTCTTTGTCTGTATATGAACCCTGCCACTTGAATATCGTGTACATGGATAGCTTTCAGCCCATGGACCCCTGAACAGGATAAGATGATTTTCTGAATGTTCTCTTTAAGATTTTGTTGCCCATTCCGGTTTATTTGTGATATTAACAACAAAGGTAGAGGAAGAGAAAGGGCATGACATGCAGGGAAAGCCTTAGGTTGGAATCAGTCCTGCAGTAAAAACAAGGTCTAAATACACTCTACCAGACGAGCTCCCGGATGATCATTTTAATCTGTGTTTGTCTTTATCTTTCTGAGGCATTATTTCCCAGGAAGCTGACCCAGGAATGTCATTATTAATTTATTCTACCGATGATAATACTTTGCAAATTTGGCTCACCCCAAAGTGAAAATCCCCTCCAGAGCAGAATTCACATATGTTATCTGTTTGATCTTAGACAGTTTAATAAATGTTTGTGGGCACGAATAATATTCTCCCAAATCCAGAAACAGGAAAATCCAGAATCAAATATGTCATGTCATCATGAGACTAACAGCACATTTATGTGTTCCTTGGATGGTCCCATTTCTTGAGTTTGGAAATCATTTCTCTGCTGTTTTTCCAACTGTGTTTAATGATTTTGTAATGTGGAAACAACACGGGCGCTTTAAAGACGATGTGTTGTAAATAAGTTTCGTACCTTATCTAGGTCGCTTTTCATGCATGGCAACTAAGGGTTAATACCTAATTACAAATAATGTGAGCCAAAAAAGTTGTATGTAATGTGTGAATTAGTAAAAAGTTTCTTCCCATCAACTGAACTTTAACTTTCGTCTGCCAAGTTTCCGCTAATATGACATCATAGTCTGCAAGTCGTGCACCAAAATTTTCTCCAACTTTCAGAATGGACATTCCAACTTCAAGGGCCGTGAATTTTGGAATTGGAAACTGATTTTTCTGATCATTTAGATCACTACAGGAATGCCCTGTCCATCCTGTAGCTGCTTCTTTAACAGGAAATGTAACACGGTCACTGGTTTCACTTCCATGCGTCTTGGGTTCAGAAGTAGATGCTTTACGATTAAAACGTGCCTGCTTTCTTCATTTAAACTTTCCCTTAACCCTATTGTTCTGTTCCCGAAACTAATGTTATTCCTAGTCAATGCAACTCTCGTACTATGCTTTTAGCTCTGTGAGCAGCTGCTGCGTTTACTGTTATTGACTAAATCAGCATCATTTTCACTGTGCTTGCTTTGGATTTCCCCTTGAAAGCTCAAGTAGCTGTGATAGTCTTGCATTATAAATTTATGGGGGTGGTATCAGAGTTACATTGTTAAGAAATAGTGTGTCTCAAACATGTTGTAATCCCACTGAGTGATTAATGCTTGTCTCAATGGACTCCTTTCTCCACATCCTGTGTTTGGACAAATAAGCAGACATGCAGTGGTCTGTACTGTGACCCCTGCTCGTTCTCAACACTGTAGTCATACTATGAGTCAACTTCAGCTCAATGGTCCTATACTGACCTGCTAATGTTATTTTGTCGATAACCAGATAGACGATTATTAAAAGTTACTTTCCCCGGCACTGAGATGGTTTTGGGAAATCAGCTTTAGGCCATTAATGCCACATTTCATAGATGTGAATCACCCCCAGTTGTTTCATCTGTTTCCAGTGAAACCAGTGATTTACCAGTCAGTCTTGATTGATCTTGCAGCAAAATGGTTTGCTAGCCCATCACAGGAAGAGAGCCATGAGGAGTCAGGAAGAAAGATTTTGGTTAGTTTAACCCCTGCAGCTAACCAAAGTAAACACATTGAGGTGGTGAATACAGTTGCACAGAAATCTTGTTGTTCAAACCTTCAGTGCCCAGCTGTTTTAGAAATAACTAAAATAAATAAAGTAATAAATAAGTTTTTTTTCCTTTTTTTTAATAAATCTACATAAAAGTTACTCTGTCTTTTTAAAGATTTACGACTGTAGCAGGGACCAGTGGGTACTGGGCCAGAGTGCCACAGACAGGCTGAAGGAATCAAGACAGTGTTGACATACTTACTAACACAATGTTGGTTTCAAGATTTATTCATTATAATAATTGGCCAAATGTTAAATTTATGTGATGACAGATAAAACAAGCTGACAGATATAAGCTGTCTAACAATGTTTGGCAGTTATGAGCATCACAAAACGATTGATTTCAAACACTTGGTGAAGTTAGAATGCTGTAGTTCATCAGTTGTGGGACAAGTTATCCTGTTAATCTGCATAGGGACCATTATTCTACTTAACCATTTACTTACTTAACTTCTACTTGACCATTATTCTACTTTGGCGTATAACCCCAAATAAAGCTACTCCCACAGAAATCTGTACTTATATAGAAGAAATGTGCCATATAAGATGCAGCAAAATATAAAGTCTTGCTCTAACTGCAGCCAAAAAGAATTCATCCTGAACCAAGAAACTGAACGTATGGTAATTTATAACATTGTACATCAGTCTTCCTAATTCAAAGGGCTTTACTGATGCGGATTTAATTAGGTCACTATAGGGGGAAATGACCAGCAAAGAAATTCCTCTGTTCTTTCACATTCTTCCATACAAACAGCAAACAATATATGCAGCATCAATAGACTCCTGTCCCTCTTTCATCCCCTTTAAATGACCTCCTGCGGTGCATGATAAATTGTATACCCAGTCCAGACGAGCACTTGGCTCGCTTTTTTCTCCTCTGTGACTCACCTCCAGTCGTGGCTTTGTCGTCCCTCCTCAGCGTGTCCGGTCATTTTCTGTGCCTTCTCTTGATTGATCTTGTAACGGTATGTTGGCAAGTACAGGAAGATGCCTGTGGTGAGCTAACCACAGCCAGAGCTAACCAGTACAAAAACATAAATAAATTGGCTGGTTTGGGGAGCAGGGATTCCGGTAAATTAAAACAATTATCTGCAGTCCATCAGTGAAAATTGGTAAAAGATGGAAACTACAAGGCCCTTTTGGAAAATTTGCCTCAGTCAGGCTCAATCCATGCCAGTGTTATTTAATTTGAGATTTTTTTCACAGAAGTTTGGCAGCATTAAATTTAATGACTCCCTGGCACTTCCAGTTCTCTCAACTTTCTGGAATTGGTGAATAGTTTTTTAATGGCTTGTTTAAGGCTACGAGGATGTGAACACATTGATTTCTCAGAGGTTCTGTAAAGCGAATTGTATCCCTTCCAAAGAAGACGGTCCATAGTTTCCTGTCATTGTGACTTGACCCAGTAGGAAGACGGCCAGCGTGTGGAGATATGGGTGACAGACCGTCGAGAAAACAAAATGCACAGTGCCTGTGAAAGTAGCTGGCAGCAGTGACCATCAAGGTTACAGTCGCCTGATGACCAAGCACACAGTTTTTTAACTGTGTGATGAAACAACAAAGTGCTGCAACGCTCCCGACATCTCCTCCAAGTAGGTAAGCTTGTTACATCCTAAACCACCTCTTGGCTTTAACCCTGAGCCCATTTATTAGTGTTTATATTTTAGTGCTGGGGGGTCTGTTGTTAAGTTTTAGCTTATTTAGTGTTTTTGGGTGGACTGTTCTGAAAGAAATCACTGCCACATCTGGCGAACAGGCGACAGATTTCGCTGAGTCAGAGAGATTGGAATCAGAGGGCGTTTGCCTGGAGTGAAATCTTCGCCGTATGGTGAAATTGGAGCACTGCACCAATGCTATGAGGCTGCGTCTGATGAATTCTCTCTCAGAGTGTCACAGTAATACTGTTCGAGGACATTCTTGTTGTTACACGATGGCTTTTATTAGGGTACAGTTAAGGATATACATCTGTTCTCACAGGAATTCCTCCTGACTTGAATTATAGCAACATATTTCTTTCAGCTATGCTCAATAATAGTCAAGTCTGTGGACACTGACAACTGTTTCCAATATTATCAAGTGAGAAGGGAAAAGACTGTGCCATCCCTGAGTGTTTAACATCACATTAACACACACATTAAAATTAAAAAAGGAAAAACGTGACAATGCCAGAGTTATTTTTCAATTAGGGGTAGATTTTAAGCCTAAGTGTGAAAAGTTATTCTTCTTTTACAAATAAACAATACGTTTTGGACTCATTAAGACTTTTTCATATTCTTGTCTTGGCCTCCTTTGCAACACAGTAGCAATAAATTCTTTTTTAACTAGCTGCAGTTTCTCTACAGGGTCTCTGTTTTGAAAACTTCTGACTGTGAACAGTTCATAGTCTCATTCAGACTATTTATCAAGGAATTACTTTAAGAATTTAAAAACTGAACATTTTTCAGATTAAAGACTGAGGATTTTTTTTTTTTTTTTTGCTTTAATATTGGCCGATCTTGTTAATGTAGATTTATCCATCCAGTATGGCAGCTATGTATTTTTTTTTTTTTGTAAATTGATGGGAAACAGATGTCCCTATTTAATTTATGAATTATTAAGTTTATAATGTTTCAGTGAACAGTGAAAAAATATCAGTCCAACCCTCATACCCAAGTTGACATATACAGACATTTTTTTCTGTCAGAGCAACATTGCAAAACCCAAAGGTATTGATTTTGCTCCCTAAGGAGACTAAAAAAAAGAAATCTAGAACTAGTTTTTATTTATTTACTTTTTCTCAAAAACAAAATAGCAAAATGATTATCTGTTTGTTTTTTAATTGTTGCTGACTAAATTCTGGTCTTTTCAAGCAGTTGGAGAGCTTAGCTGTGATGACCTTAGTCAAATTATGTATAGATATTTAAAATGTTCTGTGTGGATTTGACAACCAAAGTCTAAATGTAGCGGTAAGTTACACTCTGTGGTCAGTCCTACAAAACCCTTACCTGTGGCCTTACTTATGGCTTCAGGAGGACACAGTGTCTCCTTTTTGTGTCTTTGGCTGGACACTCTGTAATTAAAGGGTTATTCGTTTCCATGCAGGCATCATTAAATGGCTGTAGTACTGTGCCAGGCCCAGACAGAGGCAGTGTTTATCAGTCATGCAGATACTGACCCTCTGGCCCGTTGGGATGCTGGGCTCGTAGCTTGGCTGACTGCTGTGTACCGGCCCGTGATGACCTGCTTGTCCGACTGCTCTGCCTACCTACCTATCTGCCTCCTACTCGCCTGCCTGTATCTTTCTTCCTACCTGTTTGGTAGTCTCTAACTGACAGCACCTCTGTCAGACTACTCGCCTGGGTGTCTCAGTGCTGCCTCTCTGGACGACTCCTGTCCAGTTACATTTTTTTATCCTTTATGCCTTCTCTGCTGCCTGTCAGTCTAGCTGCAGTAGCTGCCGGGCTGTCAGTCTCTCCTCCTCTCTGGTCGTCTTTTGTCATTTTGTCTGCCTGTCTGGCTTCCCAGCTGAGGGATGTCTGGATAGGTGCCGGATAACAAGGACCCCGCAGACCTACCACTCACATACAAGAACGAAGGCAGGGAGGGAGGATGAGAGAAAACGGAGGAGGAGAAGGAGGCTGTGACGGATGAGAGGAGAGATAAATGGAAAAAAAAGGAGGAGAGGAAAAGGGAGGGAGCACACACAATAAGAGAGGTGTGAAGAGGAAAGGATGAGAGGTAGGAAAGGAATGAACGCATGGAGACAGACATGCTTTAAGGGAAACAGAATGAGACAATGAACGCAACAGATGGACAGGTGGGAAAGCGAGATGAGAGATTGGGAGAAAGAGAGATGAGACAAAGTGCTTATAAAGAGGCTTACAGTGCATCTTTGATTGAATTAGCACTCAGACACACTGTTAGTCCGCGGAGCAGAACTGTGACTCTGTAGAGACTTTATATGCACAAAAACACACACATACACACTATTTTTCTCACTCTCTCTCACATGAACACCCACACAGGCATACATGTCTATGCACACAGCAGCATTATGAGATTTGCATATGAATCACAGATGAGGCCGTTTTACTGTAAAGCGCTGTGGTCAGAGTTACAAATTTACAGCTCATTTGTATAATGCATAACTTTGACTGTAGTTAATCTCATTAGGCAAACTTGCCCTTTTGTGCCTTTTTGCGCCTAACAGTCTGCTCTTCGACTCCATTTTAAATGAATGTTCAGAACCCCAGTGGCCATGAAACGAAGTTATGAACCCTGTGTAAGGCCAAAGCAATTAGTCACTTTATCTACTAGTCAAACACACATGTCATTTCTGCTGAAAACAAAAGATGGCTGTACTTTTAATATGGGATTTGTTATTTAACTGTTAAAGAGACATCACTGAAAGTTAAAATCTGTGAAGTCAGGATTTATGAAATTATGTTTTAAAGTTTTATTCATGTTCATTTTGTCATATTTGCTGACTTCCTTCCTTACTCTGACTGGTGTTATCCTTTAAGTTAGGCAAAAGGCAACAAAATTAAATTCACCGTTAACTTGAACAAACTTCAGTAATTCTTTAGGTCGGAATGTTGTTGGAAACATTTTAGAAAACTAAAGCACAGAAATTAATATGATATATAGCAAAGATACAATCCTATAGTTATTTAAGGACATTTAATTGTGGAAATGTTACATTTTGTAAGTTAAAGCAACAGAAAGCAAATTGCACACTATTTTAGTAATTTATTATTATTTAGTTTCAGCTTCATAAACGTGAGTTTTCTTTTTTTCTCTATTTCATGTCCTTGTAAATTGGAAAATTTGTTTTTTCTTTCCCGTTGGTCTTTAAGAAAATGCTTTGAACACATAATTCTGGGCTAAAGAAAGAAATTGTGATTTACATTTTTTACTATTGTCTGACATTTTAAGGACTATAGAGGTGTAACCCTTAAATATAATTACTTGGTTTTAAATGATAATGAGAATACTCATGGAACTTTTACCTTGAGCAGCCTGATGAGACACACTGAACAAACTCTTCAATAGGTAGTGGAACAGACACAGTAGAAGCTCATGTATGCAAGCAGGTGGTCTTCTTTATTAAAGATGTCCAACTCTTATATTTAGCTGAACTTCCTCTGCCTTTTATTTCGCGTGGATTCATTGCTCATAGCATTAGGCTACATGCTATTTGCTGAGCTTGTAATTCTATGTTTGTGTGTTGGTGTATGGAGCTGGAGAGGAAGAGGGAAGGCGGGGGGATTATGTCTCAGCCTCTCTGGGTGTCTTTGATGAGCAGGGCAGAACCCAGAATCCTCATTCTCCACATTGCTCCATGGAGAGATAAGAGGAGTTGTAGCTAGCTAGCTTACACCTCCCACACCCATTTCTACAATACACAAACACACACACACTCTGCTGACCATACATCATCCAGGAATCTGCCCTTTTAAAGATGAATTACATTCTCTTTCCTGTCTCTGTCTGCCTCTCCCTTTTTCTCTCTCTCTCTCTCACGCACACAATCAACAAATTGAACAGGCTAACATATCCAAGGTTCTCCAGGTCTGCTGCTATCCATTCAGAAAGATGCAACCTTTTTTCCGCCCTCCCTCCTCCCTCTCTTCTGTCTCGGCCCATGGGTTGTCTTTCCATGCCTTTTGTAGCTGCGGTCAGTGGAGCCATCTTTGCAGCTGCATCCACAGTTATGACTAGCTTTCCGTAGGGGAAGGCCCACCGGACAGCACATAACAAAGGAATGTGACCTGACTGTCACAGCTGATGGAGATATCTGCAGCCCTGTGTGTTCATTTGCACCCTCGCAGTAGCCGGTGGTGAAGTTCAGCTGTTTCCTACTTTATTACTGTCTCGAGTAATTGTCCTGTGATACAAATCTGACTTGTAGAATTACACCGGATCTCACAGTGAGCCTTTATTTATCTGCCTTCCATTTGTTTACCCATTTTGTGACATGCGATATAAACTATTTTCAGACAGATTAATCGAGAAATAAATGAAAGATTAATAAATAGTGAAGATAATTGTTTATTTATAATGCTGTAATTCTGATGATGTACCCAGTAATTGATTTATAAATCAAGAAAATGATTAGCAGATTAGCAGATTAATCAACAGTGAGGGATAAGTTTGATTGCTTTTTTGTTCCTGTTATGAAATTTCCTGATGGGTCACAGTAGATTACTGTTGACTTGTTGCATCTGTTCTGCTTGGTTATCATTAACTAAATGTGACTGCTTGTCTAATTTACAGGATTTCCTGAATGATGCTTTTACTATGCATGTTAATTTATTCACAAGACTCTCACACAACAGATGAATTCACTGTATTCCACTTTCGCAATGTCAATTTTACCAAAACCATCCGTTCATAATGAAGAAAAAACCCTCCAGCAGTACATCATCATTGCATTAAAGAGGGAATAGATCCCCCATGTGCTCATTAACCTGGGCATGTTTTGTCATGATCCCTGTCAAAGACTCCTCTTAATGCTATGCAGTGACATATAACAGAGCTGTCTGCCATCCAATTTTGGCACAGTAGTGGGCAGAAAAATGGGCATCTGGTGGAACTGCACCTCTGTGCTCGTGGCGGCATAGCCTGGCACCGGCTGCAGAGAGATGGCAGCAGGATGGCAGCGTAGCAGGCAGACAAACAGAGGGAGCGGGTGCAGTATCCAGGACGAGCAAGGTCGCCGGCAGGTTGATTGAGTGCTTGTAGGAGTGGGTGACCTCCTTCTCTTCCCCTCAGTGGCAGAAGAGGGGAGGAGAAGAGGGAGTTAAGAGCTTGTATCGCTGCTGTCTGTCCCACTTTCTCTCTCCCCTCTCGTTCTCTTTGTTTCTCTCTCCCTCTCTGTCCCTGTGGTCACGCTCAACACGTTTTCTGTCCCCATAAGCTCACGTATTTACACCACACATTACAGTATATCTCCATACACAGTTATTAATCCACAATTCAATTCTCTTTACTTTTATTTACTTTATGCAGTCTACATGGCAAGTGTGCATTTGCAGCACATATTGGGCACACCTTGGGCCTTGCCTGTGTTCATTAAATAGCATCAAAGCAACAGCCTGCTATTTGGAGCTAACATTGAGTCTACCTTCTACTTTCTCCATCTCTACGCCACCTTATTCATCCTAGCCAGCTCCTTTTGTACAGGCCATATTATTGTACATTAGCACAGCCATGGTTGCCGCGCAGCATTGATCACACTTAATCACTGTGACAGACGAGCAGCTTGGTTTATCAGCGGGCGTGCATGGCCATGTGTGTCAAGGTGGGGGTCTACCACTGAAATGTACAATGCCAGCTTAATAGCTGACCCTTTCGTGCAAATGTAAAAAGCAACACAGGGCAGATTTGTTGAGGGCAAGATGAAGATGAGGAGAAGGGTGAGGATTTAAGAGAACAATTAATGTTTTGGGAGATGAGCTTATGAAGGGCTGTGGTCAACCAAAGAAATTCAATGCACTCTTCACTTAGTCAGTTTGTTGACAGGGAAAACAAATCTGCATATTACCTCTAGATTTACTTATAATGCATTACTTAAGCTTTTATACAGCTGCTTCACTGTCACATAACATCAGAGCAGCATTTAAATATGCAGTGCAACTCTGAACTCCACAAGACATTACCTGGAGGAGCTGTAGGTGAGATCACAAACATCTAATTCAGTTGGAGTGGACAAAAACTAAACGGCTCCCTGAAACAACTTTCAATTGATATGAAACTAAGAAGCTTGTGTGTGGCCTGTAGACCACATTGAAAGGCAACTTGGGACATGTCTGATTCTTCAGACATAGTGCAGAGTTCATATCAGAAAACAGTTTCTTTCTGTTGCCAAGCCACCATTCTGCAGTCTTGCTCAATGCCTCTCAAACCAATCTGATTGGTTACACATGACAACTAATAGCCTGTCATCACTAAAGCTGATGGGTCAAAAAGCACTTTTCTCCACATAAACGCAACACCAATGATCGTCTGACCAAAAAGTAACTGCATTGACAAAAGCATTAACCAACCAATTGATCAACCAACCGGAAGAGGTCGAACTAGCTTATGTTCCTATTTGGCAGGAGTTACATTGGACAGTCGACACCATGCTAACTAAACATTTAATATCAAGGTACGGCAGCCGGCAAGCTTGACCTTTTCCAAGGGTTACAAAACCTGAATTCCATCACTTCTAAGGCTCACTAATTAATAGGTTATATCTGGCTTGTTTAATCATCACACAAACCAAAATGTAAAATGACAAGATGCAGTTTTACAGGATGTTTTGCGTGGGACTATTTCTTTGCCAGATGTAGTGACTTCCTGGAGTCTGTGCTGGACAACTGGGTGCCTCACTGTGAAAAGTTTATTAAGTTTTAGAGGTCCTAGCAGACAGACTTTTTTTAAACTTTGAACAAATACAAGCTAACTGTTTCCCTCTCTTTCCACTTTTTATATGAAGGTTAGCTAATTAGCTGCTGGCTGGAGCCTTATATTGAGTGAATAGACATTAAGTGCTATTGATCTTATTGACGAACTGGAGGCAATAAAATAAATGAGCATACATCCCAAGATGTCAAACTTTTCTTTTGACACTGCAGCCATTGTTGTAGGTACAATTGTTTTTACACTTAATTTTTTAAACCCCTTTTTTTTATTCATGTCTTGCTTGTCCTTTGATTCCTTCTCTGTCCTTGTTTTTCAATCCTTCGTTCTTGTTGCTGTTCTACGTCTCACTTCTCACAAATCTCTCTCTCTCTCTCTCTCTCACTCTTTTTCCAGTCTGTCTACCTCCGGGCAATGGAACAAGCCTTTAAACTCCCACACTTACACTCCTTGTTGGCCTCCATTGCTGCCCGAGTTTGTTTTGCTTGTTTTATCTCCACATGCACAACCTCACAATGCAATTCAGTTGCAAATCACTGTGTTTGGGGCTCCAGCATCTGCTGAATTTGAGAAGCATTTCTTGCTCTTCTCCTCTATCATGCATCCATTGACACCTACCTTCAGGGTGGGTTTTTGGTGCTACGTCGGGTTGTCTGGAATCTAGCCTTCCGGATGTTTCTAACAGGTGCCCTTAGACCCCCTGTATCTATGTCTGCTGAGATATGTGGCCTGGGTGATGTGTGTCCGTGTGGGTGTGTGTTTGTGTGTGTGTTGGCAGCAACTCATGCATCCTCTGGGGGGTCATCGGGGGCACTCACTGTAAACAGATCTTTGTAGGCATCAGCAAATCCCCTGGCCAGAGCACATGCTCTGTACCATTCTATCAATTTCTTTTTCACACACACGCACTCACATATGCAGGCACATAAACACTCCCACCCATGCATTCACACATATTCCTTATCTGGTGACTAGAAGTTTCAGTCTCTCTCTCTCTAACTCTCTCGTTGGAGTGGAAAACAAACAGTGGAGCAGCCTGACAGGTCCGGAGACTGTTTGAACAGAGTCCAAGACGATACATGAAGGGTTGTACTTCTAAGCTGCGCTGCTGCATTTGCACCCTGTTCCCTTTCTGCTGCCATGTCGTTCAATTGTTATTTCTTCTTCCTTTTACCTATTGCCAGACCAACAAGGTAAACAACAATCTGCCATCATAACTTGAGCTTCCTCTTGCATAACAGCCTGCAATTATACATCATTTAACCTTAATAAGTAGTTACTTACCCTCTTCGCTGGTTCAGTTGCATTCAAGGTGTGAGCTTGATAACATGCTGTGACAGTCAATATAGCCTCTAATGTTAAAAACTATTCTAAATTAAGCTGTGGCGGTTCCCAGAATGAGAGCAATGGTCAGTCGCTTCTCAGAAACTATCGTCAGCCATGTGACTGCATTGTCTTTTTCCTCTTCCGAGCAGCGACTACCGTTGCTGGTGTCCCGCCTCTTTGCCACCGTGTTAGCATTATGTAGTGAATCAAGGATGCTTCTAGTATTGGCAGGCAGCACTTTAAATTATAGGCTTAAGTGACAAATTATGTCAACTAATAGTACATGTTTTATGATATGCAAAGGCCTTTGATGGTGTCATTTGTTTATTTTAAGCTGTGTTCTTAAGTATTGATAATTTAGGTTGTCTCACACATACCATCCTGCCTCTGTCACTGCTTCACATTTATAGCCACTTATTGGGAAAGCATTGGTTATTATTTCTCTATTTAAGTCACAAGTGTTTCACAATTGTACACCGCTCTTTCAAATCTTTTTTTTTTTTTTTTTTTTTTTTTGAGGTTGTATTGAAACTATTTTTGTTAGGCAGCCAGGCAAAGAAAACAGATTCTACGAAAGTCCATGTAAGCTTCTCACAGAACAGCTTTCTTCCATTTTGGCAGGTCTCTCAGTGAGCAGTGTTTTGGCAGATATCCCTCGTGTGTGTGATAGTTGTTTGTTGAGTTTCAGGAAGGTTCACTTTGCCAGCAGGGCCTGAAACAATAGAGCATAGTTTTGTCCGCTTGTTGCTGCTCAGTGTAGGCTTTTGCCTGCAAGAGTGAGAGGGAAACTCCGGACTTGCCACCTCCTGCTTCTCCTCCTCCTCCTCCTCCCCCTTTTTTCTTCTTCTTCTTCTTCTTCTCCACCTCCTCCTCTCCCCCCTCCACTGATGACTCAGAGAAATGTGCTTGGCTCGGCTCCTGCTGCCAAAGCGCAAACCGAGCTCTGATGAAAACGGACTGAAACTGGCTTGAGATTCTTGTACAAGAATTTTGGTTATTTTAATAATGCCTTAAAATAATTCAGATGTGCCAGGCTTCAGAAAGGGCAATAAAAGAGAAAGATTGGTTGAAGATAAACGAAATGGGTTTATGTTTCTAAACGCAATGCATGTGTATGTGCTGCACTGCCGCGCTGCAGCCGGTTGAAGGCAGCCAGTTGCTGCCAAACACATTGCAAACATCATCAGCCGTGTTTCAAAGCAATGAGTTCTCGAAACAAAATGCTGATAAGAATTTACTGATTAATGTTGTGTGTTTTTAGTCTAAGTGTAAATTCTTTTTCACATTGTTATGTCTCCGTCTTCAACTACTAAAAATGCCTGGAAGATTTTCATATTATCTGACTATAAAATTGTTATTCATTTTGGTAACTAAAAAAATCAGGTCCTGCTTTGTTATACTTAATTCTGATATTAATTAATTAATAATGGCATCCCATTTTTATGGTATTATTATGTATCTGAAAGGAGTGACCAGGATGAAGCTAAATTTAAAATATTCACCATTATTATACCAATTTATGTGTATTACTGTAACAGATATTTAGATCCAGGTGATGGTGTAAGAATTGTGCAAAAGCTTAATCACATAAATAACAATCAACTCTTGTCATTTTACTAAACAATTTTTCGATGACTAGAAATGGTTGAATAATGACATTGTTTTAAAGCCAGAAACTCATAAATGATATAATCCAGTATGAGGGGCACAATTTTAATTTTCTTAGCCCTTAAAATAATTCAGCAAATTAGTGTTCACTTTGCCATTATTACAGTCTAATAGAAACACTTAAACCTAACAACTTAACAACATGTAAACTGAGTCCAACAGGTCAGTAAGGCAATTCATTTTACTCATAAATAAGCTCATTTTACAGTCATAATTATTTTTTCTGTATTTTTATTTTCACACAAAAAAATAACATTCAGTTGTTTGCTGAATAGTAATAATGAGTATAGAATTATTTTTACCAATTATTTGTAATAATATACACTTTTAACACATACTTATCAAGTTAATTGTAAAAATAATTATAGTAGGATTGTGTCTCCTTTGTAATACAGTCTAATATGGTTAACATGCTATAGTCGATGCCTTCAGTTTTGTTTGTTTATTTAATGACATGTAAAAACTCAGTGCTATTTTGTTTTTATGAAAGGGAAACAGAAGTTGAGAACTATTCTTTCTTTGTTGATAGGTTTTATGAGAGTAAAGGAAATACGAGGCATATATAAATTAAATCATATTGCAATTAATTACAATGTTAAAAATGAAAAGGCCAATCAAATTTATTTGTTGTTTATTTTGTATTTTTTTGTTAGGAGTTAAATAAAGTTGAATAAACAGGGTGAGTAAATTAGGCTTTAAACTTTTTTAAGTTCTCATAATGAATTCCTTTATTATTACTAATTAGTAATGTATTTAAAGTATTTTTAATATAATGTAACAGATATAATGTATCAGATTACACGCGCTAACGGCATGCCAGTAAGATTTTTAAGTGATTTTGCAGAGTGACTCACAAACGGTCTTTCGGGATGACTTATCGTTCTTGTTGTTTCTTGTCTGACCACTTGGCTCTCTCGTTCAGGTTTTATGTGTCATCATGGCTAATCTTAAGCTTCAAATGTTAAAATGGTAACTTTGGCGCATTTCTGTTTCTTCTGTCTTCCAAACTTTTCTGAGGTCTGTGTTTTATAAGCAGTCAGACTTTGTGCCAATTGGTGGTGTGCAGGTCTGTGTGTGTGTGTGTGTGTGTGTGTGTGTGTGTGTGTGTGTGTGTATGCGTGTATGTGTGTGTGTGTTTGTGTGCCTTAAGTTGTGTGTATTTGGAGAGACCCTTTCCTCGTCCATCAGTTCATCTTGTCATTCCTCCTCTTCTTTTGGTTTATTTGGCTTTTTCTTGTGCTCATTCTCTTCCTTCTACATAACTACTTATTATCTTTTACTATTTCTCTTAACTGTTGCTTCCAAAACCTCTACATGGTGGATCTTTGTCTCAAATAAAGACAGCTAGTGCTTTGTATGTGATCTTGTATGATTGTGCAGTCTGTGTTTTTTTTTCATACTTTAATTCTTAACTTTTTAATTCCTTTTCTATTTTATTAATCAACGCCCCATACCAGAGATCTCACAGAAATACAAACGAAAAGCTCCGGACAGTTTCTGTCAGAAATATTAACTCATATCAACATGCCCCCCTCTTGGGTGGGAATTCAACTTTATGAATAAGAAATTTGGACAAACCCCCCAACAAATAACATATCAGAGCACACTTAACACAGATGAGTGAATGTGTCGATAGTAGTGCAGCAGATTTTCTTGGCAGTGCTTTAGAGTGTATCAGGTTTAACTATTGGCTGTAATATACTGTCTTTGGCCAACTACAATTGCTGCTCTAAAGCTAGCATTTTTGAGGGGGTCCCTCAGGGCTTATATGTTGGCCTTGCACGGTTTCGTCTCTAAAATAGCATTTGCTTTGTTCTCTGCTCTGAAGTATCATCCCTCAGATCGCATATCTAACCGCTACACTGATCTTAATAGCTTGAGCCTACGGCCTCCCAAGACACATACGCAGACACACAGGCAAACACCCACAGAGACATTATCACAGAAGCTCTGTTGGTCACTCCTTTACAAAGGGCACGCACACACACAAAGTCATGCACACAGCTAATCGAAAAGCTTGTGCAACAGTGGTGATAAATCTGTTTAAGCCAAAGGCCCATTGTAAAGGAAAAGGCAAAATCCCTTTCAGCTACTTGGCGTGCTGTTTAAATGTGCGTATGTGAAACAGAGAATATACTCTTCTCTTTATATTTACTGAGCTCTCCATAGTGTATGTATGATTACACACAATTTTTCCTTATGTATAAGTGTGTATGTGTGTGTATGTGTGTGTGTGTGTGTGTGTGTCACAAAATGCAGCAGGCTCAGAGAGGGTTCGCATTGCCAGCCTTCTTGCTTGCAGAAGCCCCCGTATGAGCAATACAAGAAGAGCAAGACAGCTACAATGTACCACATGCTTGCATATGTATGTGTGTGGGTATGTGAACATGTGTCTGTGTGCATACATGCAGTAGACAGAAACAGAGCGACAGTTTGTTTGAAGCCTACCACTGAGATTAGCATCAATCACCACCTCAACTCTTCGCCCTTCAGCCTGTAATCACACGCGCACACACACAGACATAGAGCCAGACACACACACTTAAAATCAGTTGTGTATGCTCAGTACATCAGAGGCTCTCGTTTCCTCTCTGATGCACAAAAAATACACACTTCTATTCTGATCTCCTTCTCCTATTTGTACAAAAAAGCCCAGACATAATGGAATAAAATCAAAGAGTCCAGCTGCAGGTATTTTACTGTCTTCTCTCCTGTTCCAGGCAGATATCTGTCTTGTCCATCTGCTAGACAGACAAGAAGACAAACATGTTGTCTTGTCAGTCAAACTGCATATTGGTTTGTTGAGACTCACATTCTGCTTCCATCTGGACTCCTCTGAGGTTGGCATATGTCGGGTTTGGGAAAAGATGAGTGGAGCCAAAGCACTGGGTCGATTAAGACCAAAGAACTACTGATAAGTAATTATTTTTAGTTATTTTCAAATTTTAATACTGATTGACTGCAACACTTTTTCCCATTATATAAAAACAAATGAAAACATACTGCATCAATAGATGATTCTTAATGTGATTTTCCTAAAGCTGAAACTTGAAGGCCTTGGTGCACATGACCTAGATTACTCGATGTCACACATCTCCAATAGGAAGTTGAAAGTAAGAAAGACTGTCTTTGATTAAAAAATGTGTCAGGGAAATTCCTTTGTGACTCACGTTCGGTTGGTGCTGGCTTGTTCTGAAACTGGGTTGGTGTAGGGTTTGGTAAAGTTCACCACCCTCTGGTCTCCTCCTCACTCTGTCTGAGTGTCTGAGGATGGAGAGTGGGTGTAAGGAGATGGGTTTTTCACCCCTTCCCTTTATAGTGAGATACACTGTGGGGTGATGACACTGAGTCATCCTTGCTTTCTAAGCTCTCATACTTATTAATATTCTCCATCATGGCTCCTGTTCTCACCACACCCTATCCTGCCAGTGTTACACACACACTGTACAGTGTGCTGTAGGTCTACACAGTCCCTACAGGCTTCTTTTTTCTAAATCTGGGTCAGGACCCAGTTGAGAGTTAAGGGAAAATTAAAATGTGCCTGGAATATTCAGAGAAAATTGGCATGTAAAACTATTGCCTTTACTTTTTAGAGAGCTAAAGCCTTCCTGTAGCCCTCTGCTATGTAGTGATATAATACACTGTAGCCTCTAGATATGTTATTTTTCAAGTTAAGGGAAACAGTTGCATCACTCGCACAGTATAGTACTCCAAATGATGCAACTCATGCCACAGATAAGCAAACACAATAATCTGAAAAATCTGTCTGGGTCTAAAGGAAAAATATGTTTAAAATATGTACAGTCAACTACACAGTCTCCAGTCTCAAACACAATTGTGCTGTCGTTAAACTGTGTATAGATCTGTTCTTCAATGCTGCTAACTGTAGGCCTCCTCTGAAACATGCTTTTTAATGATTCACTTGACAGAAATATAGAAGCTGTATTATCTTGTTATCACAGCATGTTGGTCAAAATATATCTCAGCAACTGGTACATGGAGTGTTATGAATTTTATACCAATTTTCATGACTCATACGATAAATTTCTGTTATCCCCCAACTTTCTTCTAGCTTCACTACAAGGCTCATATTTGTGGTTTTTAGTGAAATGTCTCAACAAATATTGGATGAATTGGTATGAAACATGGTACAGATTAATTGTAATTAAGTTGCTGATCCTCAGAATTTTAATCTAACACCATTACCAGGTCAAATTTTGTCAAATACTTTGGATGTGACAAAATATCTGCAAAGGGATTATTTTTGTTTAGGCCAACTAAGGAAATGTTAGTATGCTAACATGCAAAACTAAAATGGTAGACATGGTAAACAATAACTGTTTAACATCAGCATGTTAGCATGCCAAGGTTAGCATTATCTCAAAGCTCTGCTGTGCCTAAGCACAACCACACAGAGCTCCGTAGCACGGCTGTAGAGTCTCAAGCTTATTTGACTCAAGAACTTGTAGTAACATCTGGACTGTATTACATAAGAATACACACTCCTGGCACATACATTTTTAGTTCCAACTACACCAACATTTTCCTGAGTAAGATCTCCTGGGATTGAATGTTTCATTTCTAAGAAGGATCTGCAAACAGAAGAAGTTAGTCGCCCCAGGCAAGAACTATCATGAGGTAAAAAGTACTGGCATGCTATTCATGTCCATAACTTTATAACTGGGGTTTAGCCAATGCAAATATATGTTTGGCTTTCCTGCCACAGTTCATCAAGCTGAGTGAAATATCTGAAATATCTCTTGAGTCATAACTATATCACCAGTGTAAGTCATGGGAATTTGATCTGCAGCATATTAAACTTATTTGCATGCAACTGTGCTGTGGGGAAGCTTGACGCTCAACATGCAGATACTTGACTTAATTGGAATGCTCTTTCATGTTTAGCATGATCATGAGTAGCATTTGGCCTGTATAAGACTGGAAATACATAGGCCAAATCTTTTTTTTTCAGTTTCGGGGGCATATACATTTTGTAGACAGTAGGTAGCAAGATAACAGGAAATGCACTGGTTACCGTATTGGAATGGATGTAGACGATGGAGCCTTTGAGTGTTTGAATAATTGCAGACTCTCACAGGTAGACAGTTACCCTCAGGGATCACTCCTGCCCCCCAGCCCTCATCCTCATAATATTCAAGCAAATGTGCTGAATAATTTACTTACTTTTGACTGGAAAATGGACTTCCAATGTCTGGAGAGAAGAAAAATGCTCAGAAGGAAGCTTTTCGAAGGCAAATTAGCTCAACTGAACTCAAACAAATGGTATTTCTTTAAGAGGTCTCTTACCTTGATTCCATCGCTCATTTCATTTTGTTCAGGGCTGTCACCCATTGGAACAAACTTGAGCTTTACAACTGAGCAGCAGATGATAAAAGTTACCATTACACTCAAAAGTTATGTAATGAAAATGTTCAGGGAATAATATTTTCCCCCATGAAACACACAAAGCTTCCTTCCACCATGTTCGCCCTTGCCTGGATTACTGCTGGAAAACAATCATAAAGGTCAAGATACACACAATCATGAGATCAAAAGGCAATAAAGCTGCCAGTTAACTGACTTCTTATGAGCCCATTATCACAGTCTATACATGGCACACACACTGGTGTGTGACTCAAACTCTGTGACTTGCAGAGAGATTTCTCCAATGTAGACTGCTGTTGTGAATACTGGCACAGTGCCAAGAGAAAACAAGTTTTAGACCGTTGGCATGATAGATGAGTTCAGTTTACGTAGTAAAGATCCTGAAAATCCCTTTAAAGAAGCACATCAGTGAGGATGACGCAGGCCTCCACAAGAATTACTTAAGCATTTTTCTTTAAGTAGATCGTTCTTAATTGTTTTTTTTACACAGGTTTAGTTGTAAACCAAATGTACATTAAGCATTGGCAGGAAGTAATCAAGCTCATTTACTCAAGTATGTGGGCGTAGATTTGAAATATTGACTTTTACTGAAGTATTTTTCATTTAATGCTGTGTTATGCTTAAGGTTGAATTGCAGCTCAAATTCAAGCTCAGCCCCCTATAACATTAAAATTCTGCTTCACAGTTCACAGTGATTCAGTAATATTACAATGAGGAGAAAAAGATGAAGATGATCATTTTTCATTTCACTCTTTTCTGAATGCTGATTTATTTATAATGAAAAAAGTCCTGAATGCAGGGTTTTACTTGTACTTTTACTTAAGTGAAGGTTTTGAGTGCTTCTTTCATCAGGAACTTACAAAAAAGAAGAGAAAAAGAAAAAAGACATTACAAATTCATTTTGAGATGGCTAATCAAATTTCGCCAAAGGAAAAAAAATAAAACAAAATTTCAAAAAGCTCAGCCCTTTTTTTCCCTCTCTGGATAGTTGCAGAGCATAGGTTTGTGAAAATGCCAGTGAGTGACCACGATGGTGTGTCATGCGGGACTAAAAAGGCAACTGAGGCCTTGTTTGAGGAAGGAAGTCATAGTACTTCAAAATAGACTCGGTTTGCTTTGCTCGTATGGTTTTTATCTTTAAGTCCGGCTTTCTTTTCTCAGCTTCTCTTACGCACACACACACACACACACACACACACACACACACACACAGGCAGTAGGCTGTGTGATGTGGTAGGAAGACCTCAGGAGGTTTGGCCCCTGGTGGTTTCTTGGAGCAGCACCAACATGGTGACTTGATCCATGCTTAGCAACTGGACCAACTTGATCTGTTCAGAGAAGCCATGGTGATCTGGTTCTACCTGGAGATTGAGAGGGTGGAACAGGGGTTACTGAAGAGAGGGAGGTTTTATTAAAAGGCAGATTACATGGGGCATAGAGTTGATCAGGAGTTTGTGTGTGTGTGTGTATGTGTGTGTCTGTTTTTGAATGGGGCTTTTTGTTCCAACGTGACTCACCGTGATCTAGCCGCAGTTGGTGCCTGAAGGGAGAGATGGAGGGAGGGCGAACAGCATAGGAGAAAAAGAGTTGATGTGGTTAAATCATTAGGAGACTACATGTTGGGTGTCAAGTTATAACCTACTTCTCTGATGAATCAATGTGCCAAACGCCTGCCTGCTAAAGAGACCTGCAGAGAAGAGGATTCGATCTATCCTCTGGATGGCCCTGCCCTTAGAATATTAAAATCTTTAGCCAACTTCTCCACAGATTGTGTATGCTAGAATGGCTAAAAGTAAACTCAGTCAAACCAGATGGTGCATGTGATTGCATACTAATGCCTATAAACTTGTCAGCAGAAGTTTATTGAGTTGACATTCATAATCCTTTTTGGTCACGGTTCTGATTACTCTGTGAAAACACAACCAGAATGATTTCTTGATAGTGTTCCTGAGAAACCACTGTTTTCCTGTGTGTCTTTATACATGACTGGTGATGCTTTAACACATAGAAAACTACTGTAAGCACTTTTACTTCCCTTTTTCCGGTTACATATTTTTATTAGTAATCACATGTTACAACTACTGCAAAGTTCTTGCATACATGGAAGTCTTATTGCCACGTGTGTCTGATCAAGGGTTTGGTTTATAATAAACTCTCTTGATCCCTCGCACATACCAGTGTTGTACTCAGAGAGCAAAAATGAAAGCAGAACTTTATTCCAAAAGAAATGAACCGCAAAAAAAAAAAATAATAATAATAATTAAATGTAAAATTCATACCAAGGCTAATAACTCAACTTAATTTCATGTGACTTGCTTCATGCATTTAGAAAAGAGTGGTAGTCTCAAAAAAAGCTTACTTTCATTGCTTCTTTTTTTACTATCATTATTATATTATATATCCGATCTTTTAAGGGACACCATGTTCCAGTAGCCCCAGAAAGTCGTGGATCATGCTGTAATCTATTTACCTCGAAAGTCATAGATGGGAATGATGTTGCATCTGAGTTGATGTCGAGTTGGAAAACAAAATTACGCAGTAAGGTTTTCATTAGCAAGGTTAGCTATGGTTAGCAATACCAGTTAATAGCAATACATTACACAGTATTTTTGCATGCAGAAATCATAGCAACAAGTCTATATGTATAAGCTGGACTGTACAGTGTGTATGACTGATTTATTGAGACACAGGTGAGACTGAAGTACTGATAAACAGGATATTACTAACTGCTCACTGCTCGACAAAATTGCAAGTGCATGGTAAGTCGAGGTGCCGTGATTAGGTTAGATTTATCTGTAACAGCAGCAGAACGGAGAAAGTGCAAAGAAATGGAAAAACTTGTCTTAACATATGGCTTTCAGTATCCTCATGTTTAAGTCTTTTGAATCACATGCTTGTCTTCTTTTGCTTGCAAATGCACGCACTCAACCACACACTCACAACCACAAACACACATCACCAGTTTCTCTTAGACACCCCTCATTTGTTCCCCAGCACTCATTGTCACGAAAGTGTGAAAGAAACGTCCTCTTGAGACCCACCCATGACCACCTCTCTGGAGCACGCCAAAGACGTGGTCACGCACTTGTTGCCCCCTCCACCCCTCCACTCCAGCACCGTTTGCCATGGATGTTTCAAAACCATCTGACCTGGCTGTGCTAACGGGTGGCTATTTTGGGAGAGGGATGGCAAAACCGTCTGCTACTCGCGACGGCCATCGGAAAAAAACAACGGCAAATAAAGAGAGATTGCAAAGAGGGAGTGCACACTGGGGTGAGTGGAGGATCCTCCTGTGTATGTGTGTGTGCAAACATGTCCATTTGTGTATGGGTTGACAGCCAACCATACCACTGACCAAGTGTGGTGTCGGGGTCATGTGTCACTGATGGCCATAGGGATTGCTGTTGAAATTGGAGATTTCATACTCTTGCAAAAGCCAGACGGACATTGAGGTTCAGTCTCTGGCAACTGCTCTTTGTCAGTTCAGCCTTTCACCCATATCTTTATCAACATCTAAGTTTCATGAAGACAGAGAATTCTTTTTCTTTCTTTATTGTGCACACTACAGATCAAAAAACAGCTGACTTTGCCTGTTGATTCAAGGTGATTTGCACAAACTTGCACATGTAGTTTGTACATGATTTATACCCACAGTTTGCCCAGCTTATGGAAAATTTCAGACTAAATGTATCCATTTAGCTCGGGGCTGTTGGCAAACAAACCACCTGTGCTTGGTGCTACTTCTGACAGAAACAGCCCATAGTGAAATAAGCTTCCAGGCCCTTTGGGAAAGAAAGAGCCTGATCAACAGGTTGAGCGATAGAACATGCCAGCGGGTGATCAAAGCATCTCTCTCTTTTTGCATCCGAAACATCATGTCCCTTGTGGGACTTGGATATGGGATATGCAAGTAAGAGAGACACTTGATGGTCAAAGGCATGAGTCGTCATGCTGGACATTTTGGATTTTAACCAAGCAAGTTAAAAAAAAAAAAGGCACATATACCGTACACATATACTAATAAAAGCTCAATAAGCTTTCAGGCTAATTCTGAGATAAGTTACAAACAGAACTTAACCTTTGGATTTGACATTTTCTGAGAAGCTGTCAAAGTCTTGTTTAAAGTTCATTATTTGAACATGGTTTTGGATTCCACTCCTCCATTAGTTCATCTTACATACTGGACTTTTAGAGTTTGCAGGCGTGTTGCAATCCTTGTGACTTGCAGTCAGATTTTCATCCAACTCTTAAGGATAAGGACATTTCACATTAAACACTCACGTTCCCGCATGTACGCACACACAAACTCACACGCCTGCACTCACATGCGCACACACATTTATGCTTCAGTACTTGTAAGGACCGTTACAGACATAATGTCTTCCCCTGCCCTTTACCCTAACCTTAATACCAAACCGAAAGGCTTACAATAACATAAACCTACATTTGCCCTTAAAACCAATTCTCAGCCTTCAAGCAGACCTTCAAAGTTGTTCTCACAAAGATAGATGTGCTAAAAAATACACATGCACATGTACATACACTAGGGACTGGTCTGGAGAGTGAGTGGGCCAGTTCCTCCTACTATTTCTCTTAATGTGTCCCTTGTGCTGAAGGTGTGGAGCTGCCAGCATTGTTCACCGGCTACATTGGATGCTAACAGCTGTGTGCATTTACTGATGATAAACACACAAGTTGCTGCGGACATTTTAGCCTTGTAACCACATGTAGTTTTTGTTAACAGCGGGTGTTTTGAACATAGGATATGAGGAGCTGCGTTTAAGGTTCGTAGGTGTGAGTACCTCTGGCTTTGTGCCTTTGTCCTTTTATCTGAGTGTCTGTTCAGTGTCTGGAAGAACCTCGATACAGATAAGGCGTGTCTGCATGTTTGCAAACCTTAAACTGGTCCCAGTGGACTATGTAAGCAGTTCCTCCGATGCTGCTCCAGGGTGTGGATCACAGGCTGTGACCAGGCCTCCTGATGCAGCTTCTGGCTTAGGCTAATTTGGATTGTGAGTAGGCCTCAGGATGCAACTCCAGGGTTGGGCTCAGAGGCTTCATGAATCAGCCATATGATGTGCCTCTCTTTGGGGCGTGCCACCGGCCTCCCACATTTCAACTGCTTTTTTAGGACTTTGGCAGAGCCTCAGGTTTTTTATAAATGTTGGATAAGTAGGATAGTTGGCAGGTAAAAGAATTTTTTTTCCTTCCCATTTATGTTTTTGAATTCAGATGGGTGTTTCCCACAGCTCAGGTGTGGCATCAGCTTTCATAAGATATAATAAGAAATGATTGATGACAGTGATTACAATGTGGCAAAGCCAGAGTTTCACACTTTTCCTTGGTAGGACAATGATATCCTGCTTGTGTCCAGCTGCTCAATTTGCTTTGTTCTGAGCAGTTAATAATTTGGCAGCTGGGATTTGAAGGAATTCTGTGGTTCACCAAAATGTGCCTCAAGAACTTACACAAACAGTCACCACAGATTCTTTAGACATGAATAACAATAATATCAACACATACCAGATAACGTACCCAAAACTGCCACAATTAACGAGCATCTATTTTAAAACATCTCAAAGTTTCTGTCATTCTTCTTTTTTATGAGAAAGCAGTTTATTCTTTTTTTAAAAAAGTATTTGGCCGGCAATCAGCAGCATGTAGCATACCACAGAAACTCCAACACAATGATCTAGCTTATCAAATATTTGTGTGAGAGCAGGGTATTTTATATGCATGGAATGTCTGACTCATTAGTCTTGTGTGTGTGTGTGTGTGCATGTGTGTGTGTGTGTGACCATCATATCATCAAATGGGCTCACTTAGACAAGTTTAGTTAGATCATTTTCCTCTTACCGCTGAGTTCAGGGACTTTTAGCTGTCACTTTGCATAAAGAATGAAGGTTGAACTACTCTGTTTTACATAGCAGTTGAAGCCTGATAACACACTTTATGTTTTCAAGAACTGGAGGAGTTTCCTGCTTCCACCTCAAGCCTGCTTTCATGAGTGTGTGTCTGAACGTGTGTGTGTGTGTTTGTGTGTGCTATACTGTAAACGATTTCCTGAATTGTTCCATTAATGTTTTCAATCATAGCAGATGTTCCGAATAAAATGAAATGAAAATATTTTGTGCCTGTTCACTGTAGATGGAAAAGTTAAAGCTACATGTAACCCGCACTCAAGCAAATGAATGAATCATTCTTGTTGTCTTGCAGCATTTATTAGGAGCAGAGGACAGACATTTCAGCACATGCTAGCCTCTCATCAGAGCAGTTACCAGGCACTGCAAATAAAAAAAAAAACATGCGGACATCTAAAATTTACATGAGGGAGCAGGCCACATGATTTACCAGATGTGCTTTTTTCCTGACAAATATTATACATTTATAGAGGTAGCTTTCTAATCATGGATGAATCCCACAACAAGAACAAAACCAGTACTAAACCTAATCTACTTACAAGTATTATCTTTATAGAAAAAGCTTTATGTGACTTTTTTCTTCTCTTCCATAGAACTCCAATATGGTCCAAAAACTATTAGAAACACTGATATGACCAACATTGTTGCACTAACTGACATCTGCTTTTACTAGCAAGGGCATAAAGGCACCATAGTTGCTTTACTGTTCATCCCATATACACCATCCTGCTGCTATGAATGCTCAGGAGAGCACTGAATGTGTATTAATGCACTGCTAAATGTGGTCCCCCATATATGTGTCATTTCTCTCTGGTACCCAGCTGTTTTCACAGGAATATTTTTTTAACTTTTTTTCCATATACTGTGAAGTATATGTTTGGGACACAGAGACAACAAGGTTCACAATTCTTCATAAATATTCTTTATTTAACAAAACAATCATAATTACAATAAACAATCAAAGAAGAAAACATTTTACAAACCTTATTTCACAAACCTTATTTTACTTCACTTATTTATTTTACTCTGCCATATTTGAGTCCTCCTTTACATCCCTTGGTCCATCTTTGGTTCTTCAGTTCACTCCACAATTAGCCACGGTCACATAACATAGGCCTGCAATTCAAAGCTTCTTTCCTTGATTTTCATGCAGCCAACAGCGCTGCACTAGACAATCAGTCCTTTTCATATCATGATAGCGGATGAACCCAGTAAGCTTGTGTTAGCGAACACTACTCAAAGTGCCCTAAGTGGAATGTTGTCTGCTGCCTGGGGGCAGTGCCTCTCAATGACGCTACCTTGTCATGGGACAGCGGGCTTTTACACAGACATTCACACATATCCACCAGGGACTGGTATCCTCATACATTTCTGCTCAATTTGATTTCACACTTTTGGCTACACTTTGCCAGTTTCTGCCATAAATCAAATAAAAAAGCGAAGAACTTGAGAGGAAGTTCAATAGTAAACTTTAATAACCCTCATCTCTCTATTTCTTCTTTTTGACCTCCATTTCACACATTTCTAAAAAAAAGATACCTTGTCCTTGCTGTGTTACAAGTTGCTTTATTAGCCGTTTTAACACCTGCAGAAGCATTTTAACTACCTGCCCATGAAACCATAGATTATAACATTAAAATATATGATATGTGAGTAGGTATTAGCCTTCTTGAGCTCTTTAACTGTTTCAGGGTTTTCATTGAAAACATCACTGCCACTGTAAATTTAGCTCTGTCACTGAAGCTGATATTTGGTGAGGTATGACTTTCAGAGTTGAGCAGACTGTCAAGAAATGATCCCTGGAGGATATGAGACATACGACTCATTACTCCTACATACAGATATTATTATCATTATGACAGTTAAATGATGTGAGCTCATCAGCAAGAAACTGAGAAAGAGATCAGTAAATGAGATAAAACGGCTTCTGTGACTGGAATATTTGCATTTAGCTCTGCATGACTGCATAAGCACGTAGAGGCCTTTAACTGCATGACATACAAACCAGCCATTCTCATAGAGGACACATTAGGCCCTCTAGGTGAGACATAAATAGGATGTGTCACAAAATTTAAAAGGCTTCATGCTGGCAAAACATGTCCCAAAAATAAGTCTTTTGCCCCTTCGCACACACAATTCCCAACACACAAACACACAGACTGGTAATACGGCTCTCCTAGGGCTAAGATGCTGATTTATTGGCAAGACACCGCCAACATTTTATGGCTCGAACCACGAGACACGGCGTGGCGAACAGGATGGAGACCTCATGACTGCCGACAGGCAGGGAGGCACAGTCTCCCCCATCAGCTCTCTCTGTGGGACGCTTTTGTCCGATAAGAGGTCATGCACCACACCCGATTTAAGTCATGTGCTCCTCATTGCATGACGAGCAACACAAGACAACAGAGATGTGTTTGGTTGTGGATGTGTTTGTTTCAGCTTGGGAGGGGAACGCATCAACATCTTAAGCTGGGTACATTTTGTGCTCATCTGTGTCTGATAAATGTATGTTTGTTGTTTGAGTTTATATCCCTCTTGTCTTTCTTCTGCTTGTGTTTGTGGTGTTCCTCACCGCATAGTCAAAGTTTGAAAGCATGTGCTGGAGTGGAAAAGCAGTGCTGTGTCCCTGTGAGTGGGTGTGTAGGGTCTGGGTCAAAGCTTTTTAGTACTTTAAGACCCTAACTCTGCTCCGAGGGACTCTTATTCCACACCCACGCCTCGTTCTATTAAACTCTGGACCACATCACATTCCTGGATTAATGTAGACACAAGCTCCATAGCTACACATGCACAGACACACACACACACACACACAATATATATATTACTCCTGTGAGATATATTTGTAGAGCCAGTGAAAAATTTTAAGATTAATTCAGGTAATCTCTCAAACATGCCTACACCTGAAAATGTAGTTTAACTTGTAGAAAATATGCATATTGTATTTCATATCATATAGATTCATATTATGCATCGTCTTCTGGTCTGAAAATAGGTTTGATTTTTGGTTCGTATCACCAAACCTTACAAATTTGGTCACTACTACTGGTTGTCTGATGGTCCAACCTTAAATACAGATATTTATCCACACATGCACTCCGACACTAACTTAAGTGACATCACTGGAGGCAGCTTATCAGATTTGATACCACTCCATCTGGAACCACAAAAGACTTAATGCAACTTTTTGGACACTCATCAACACCCATAAACAGACTTTGTATTCAAACTGATGTTTTTGTTGCCCAGACTAACCAATGCCCAAATTATATAGTTTTTTTTACAATGACTACAATCTTCCCCTAGCCTCAAAAAGGGGTTTTAGTTACATAATAAACCACACAACAACTGTGCTACAGCTTCCACTCGTGGATGTCGAAATAATGAATTTTAAATGAAGGTTTCAGTTCATGTTGTCAAAACAGACAAAAGTTATCAGTGAAAGATCAAAGAACCCTGCAGTCCAGTTTTTGTTGACACATGATTGGGTGACATTTGTCCATTTGGTCATTCATCTTAATAAAAATAAGTAATAAATAAATATGAAATGGTGTGTACATTACAATTTATCGTCCTTTAGTAAATAGGGTTGTTGCTTGCAAACACTGTTAATATGAATTTAGCCACAGAGATTTTGTACCTCAAACTTCGTGAGCAAAGAAAACAGCCATTGATGCCATGACTAATTCATTTCTAAAATTAAATTAAAATATTTTGCAAGGGCATGATACCATGGAATTTTTTCGATCCATAAGAAAACTGTTTAAACATGTAACTGCAAAATAATATAGACATTGAAATCAACATAGTCCAGTTTACAGGGTAGAGACACACACAGTGACGCATTAAAGCTTTTTCATCTGCAGACTTTTTATAATCAAAAACAGATAATACATTGAATTACATGTACAATAAAAAATACTCTTTTCTGTTCAAAAAAGAAAAGAAAAACACGACAAATACAAAACGTGGCCACTGAACCAGGAGCTCGTGGGATTGATTTCCATCATGAGAGGGAATGGAGGTGATGCTGTCCAAGTCATGATGAGCAAAGTAACATTTAGAAGAACACAGAGACACACAAATGCAGCTAATGCGTCTGCACTTCGCTATCTTGTACTGATGCTAATAGTACTGATGCTGATTCTCACCTACTCAGCTGTGCAAAAAGACACACGCCTCCTGCTAAACCCTTAATCACGAGCATGCTCATTTTCACTTTACGTGTTTACCCAGACAGATCGATCACACAGTTGCCGGTCCCTGACCTTAAACTAGCTCTGCAAGAGGACATGCTTACTTTACTGCAAAAGTAAATGTTTTGTTTGCGTATGCTATGTTTGCATCTACTTGTGTGTTGGGGTATGTGTGTGTTCAAGAGGTCATTGTGGTGCTAACTTGAACAGAAAGGTGAGGGACATGAGTAACTCTGCAGGCAGTGGCCCTCCTGTAGTAGTAATTGATTCAGCGTGACTATACTCTGTTAGTGGGGCATTGCTGTGCGGGTGTGCTTGCGTACATTTGCTCTAGTTTGCATGTTTACAGGCTGTATTCTTTCCTGTTTGTATGTGTGTATTGGTTTATTGCTGTTCACATATAATACTTCATGTGCTCCATTTATGCATGTGCCTGCATGCCTACATACTGTAGCCTACATGTTGAAAAACTCCCTGTATGTGTATCTTTATTAGCATGTGTGTGTCAGGAGCATAGGTTGTAACTCACTCTGACTGCGAGCCGAGGCCTCTGGCAGGGAAAGCTGTGGGTCTGGCAGGTCTCAGCAGGGCTCTACAGCAGCTCTGCAGCTCAGCTCAGCTCCGCTGGTGGCTGCAGGCTCCTCTCCATGTCATACTGAAGAGATACTCAAGAGAACTCCTTACTGGGAGGCCTCCAGTGTGAAAACAGGACAGTCTCATCATGTCTTATTGTTGGCAGTCATGTTAGCTTCACAACAGGTTCTGAGGCACCGAGCTGAAAAGAAGCACGGACATTTATGCCAGTTGATTTGCACAGTGTTTGCCATTTTCCCATGATGAATGGAAGCAAGAGCACTGTCACAGCTGCTGCAGGTCTGCCAGGTCCGCCTGAGAAATTAAGCACCATTGACTCACCTCTTAAATTTTAAATCAAACTCATCGGCTCTCTAATGGTTTCCAAGCAGCAAAACATTGCATTTCTCAAAATCATATGCAGACTATGTGACCATCTCGAGTGGTTGATTTAGAATCTCATGGCTTAAAAGAATACTGCAGCCCTTTAGCAAATAAAGTTATGTGCTGTTTGAGCAGGAGTCAGGAAGTTACAATACAGAGATTGTCATGTTTAGCCTTACAACACTATAGTAATCTGACTACAGTTTTTAAATGTAACGGTTAAAAGCTAGTCTATCACCATAAAAAAAAAAAAAAAAAAAAAAGGTGTATGCATTGGAGGTTTCTAACTGTTACCCATGTTTACAGTCTGTGTGCTAAGATAGAGATGCAGAAATGAAATGGACGTCAATTTTCAAATTTGTCAAGCCTAAATCAAAAAAGTATTTAAAAAAAAAACTAACAAATTTGCCAACTTTTGAATATTTTGTCTTCGCCTGCTTACTATAATATAAAAGAAATACCTTAATTTCAAGTCCTGTTTAAGTGCTGCAGCAACAGCTGTGCCTGCTTTTTCTTAAATGTTATGAAGTAGAACTGAATAGACTTATTGTAACACTCATAACTTGTCTGGCTGCCACTGGACCTGCATATGAATCATATGGCTGTTCCTTACACCCGCCTTCAATTTTCTTAATTCCTCATGGGAAAAGAGCAATAGTTAAAATCCACCATTGTATTCTGAAAAATTAAAGTTTAAAATAACATTTTCAGATTGTTATTACATTTTTCATCTTATTCATTAACCATCCAGCTAATGTGATCTTGATCTGAAGATGCTGTCTGTAAAACACAACGCAGGCAGACGGCAAAGCTGCTGCCTCTCCGTTCCACTCAGGCAGCACATGCACGGCATATGGAGAGAGGGAAAGATGAGAAGGGGGGAGGAAGGTAGAAGGAGTGAATGAAATAAAGACGTGAAAATCCAAAGAGGGTGAGGTGATAAATTTGTGTGGAAAAATAAAGACACAGAGGCTAAAAATGATCATATTTCAAGCACAATTTTTGTATGCAAGCCTAACAATTTTTGCAATAGCCTACTTTTTCTAACCTAAGCTAATTAAATATATAGCTTGGGTTATAATCAAAACAGCTCGATCTGAACACGATAAACCTTAGTAAACAGTGAACCTCACTGTCTATGGCTGAATGCACCTAGCATGATTGGCTGGAAAGAGGTCACATGAAAAGAGATGTACAAATAAAGCAGCAGAGGTAGGATCCATGTGTTCACATACCAGTTATGTTGGAGATCATTTAAAATGAGACAACATAGACTAAAACCAACTTCTACACGTAAGCATCACAAAATGCTCCAATTATAATACATTTTGACACTTCTAGCATCATGGATCATACAGAGGCAAAACTATAGTACAGATACGATAACTATGGTTTATTAGGCAACACTGTGAAGGAGAAATGGGGTGCAGAGGAGAGAGTGAAGAGCAATGTGAGAATGTTGTGTGAGAGAGAGACAGAGAGAGGTTACGGCTTGGACTCTGACCCAGATTTTAAATATGGTCTCTGACAACCTGATCTGACCATGCTGCTGTGTGGTCCTTCTTTTCTTTCCACTCGTTACGGATGCAAGACGACCACACGACACTCTGTGCAGTCCATTGACGAGTCGGAGCACGTTGCTTTCAATGCAACATTAAAATGACGACAAGCTGGAGGTCACCACATTCTCTCTTATAGGGGTTTTCAAAAACCACATTTCTCCTTTCAACACTTGCATGTGCTCATCAAACACGAAATACACCTCAAGCTCAGAGAAAAAAAAAAGAGGAGAGAAAGAGAGGGATAGAAAATGTTAGTTCATGTTAATTACATTCAAGGGTATGTAGCCGCTTTACAGCAGAGTTTGCTCATCTGAAAGTGTTATGAATAAAATAATTTTTCAGAGGCGTAAAAATTCTGCAATTCAAAGAAGTAGGTAGAAAATTTTCTCTATGTACCAGTAAGAGAACAGTGGGTGCAAGCTGAAGTCTTTGGCAGAGGTTGTTGGCATTCATCTTTTGCTTTTCTCTGGTTTGCTGGCAATGCGCTTGCCTGTTTGGATATTTCATGGCCAAGCAGGAGCTATAACTAAAGCCAATTCCTTTAGAAGAAGAAATCAAGATTTTGGGTGTTTGGCAGGGTTAAATGGGATTTTTTTAATAGCCAGCATTAATAATTCACAATAAAATTGTATCAAAAGAGCCACAATATCACAATAGTCTGTTATAAAAGATACAATCATTATTATTATTATTTTTCAAACAGTCAAAATGAAGGCAGGCATGTCGTTACATCCAGGAGGTTTTCTTAAATTTTTAGCAAGGCAAAGTGTCGGTGTACATTTCTTGAATTTATAACCTGCCTGCGTAGATAAACATGAGCATGCACACACACACACACAAACGCCTCCTGTAATGTGTGTTGAGATCATCGGGAGTTAGGTGACAGATACTGAGAATGCTTGGACCTAAATTAAGCCCACTGCTTCATCAAAAACATCCCGCCTTCCTGCTTGGACCGAGATCGTGGTGACTTCTCATGGGGCGAGCAGGTAAACTCGTGGGAACAAGCACACAGTTACTCATCCGTATGCACAAGAGTTCAGTATCACTGTTACTGGTAAAGCCGAGTGTTTTAATACAGCTGTTCTGAAAAACACAGAGAAGTCGACTTCTTCGGTATAATGCTTTATTTTTGGTTGAAGAAAATCATATACCTTGGATCATAAATGTTAACCAGCAAAGTGATTCATTTTGTTGTAGCATTACATGTGCAAAATCCTCAAAGTGCACTGTATGGATTACATATAGGTCCCAGGCAATTCATGCACAGACACACACACGCATGCAGATAACAGATGTGAAAAGAGATGGAGTTACTGTACAGTTGCTCACTTCGTACTGAGTTTTAAGTGCCTATGAATTACATTTAATTTTCCATGACGCCATAAATCTGCATTTTGAAGGTGTAGATCAAAATAACTTTAAATTACAACTTACATAAATCTCATAAAACATCAATGCTATATTGTTAGACCAGCTAAAACAATAGAAAAAAACCTTACTGGTTACAGAATAGGTTAAGTTCTAAAAAGCATCCGTTTTTACGAGGATGGCCTTTTTGACACACGAGAACTTTTTAATGTAACACTCATACGTTTACTTAAGTGTAGCAGTTTAAAAGCATGACCTTCACTTTAAATGCAGCATTGTTTTAAAGCTTTGCTACTCTTACATATAGCTGAAGGTAAAAGCCCTTCTTTTCCATATGCTCACTGGAAAAGAGTACATATTTACCAGTGTGTACACACAATCGCAGTATGACCCATATACAGTAACAGAGGAAAAAAAAATGGGTGGGAGCTGAGGAGGCAAAGAGGCCAGGAGGAGGAGGAGCGCTCTGCACCACTCTGCTCCAGCTCCACTTCCACTGGTGACCCTGTGGCTGTAAATCTGAAAGTAGAAGACCATTCCTTACTTTTTGGGGTTTTTTTTCCTCCTCTTTTTACTCTCCAGCAATGCACAAATCACTGACGAGTAATGAGTGTCAGTATCTAATATGGACTCATTTTAACCTTTTGGCAAGTCGTAGTCAGATCTTTATCTGTTTGACAAGTGAGTTCAGGAGGTTAAATCTTCAGTGTTTGGTTGCAGTTGTTTTGAACTTTGTTTGCAGTATAGAATCTGCCTGATATGGCATTGCTTACATAACAACAAATATCACAGTTTGTGTGAACGGACGACTTATTTACGCGGTTTTACTAATTTACATACAGCTCAGTAGGTAGAGCTACATTGTTCAAAAGAATTAATAGAATTAAGGCATTTTTAACCTTGCTTATGAAGCATGCATGTCTCGTTATTCACATCTACCACAAATCTTTCTGTGTGACACTTGCCAGTAAGAAAAAAGAGGAAAAAAACATAAAGACATGGCAAGAGTAGAGGAGAATCTCACCAATCAACTTCTAGGAAAACTAGACTGTGACTGCTAATTATCTTGATGCCTGCGACACGACACATCCCTCTGAGCTCGAGCCAGATCACACAAAGGACAAGACAGTTAGCACAGTGGATACCAGCTAAAGAAAGTAAAGTTAGGGGAGGCCAGCCAAAGTTTTGCATACAGCTCGCACAAACTTTGACAACGACAAGTGGATCAGGTTGTAGTTGAAATGACTCCCAAAATGACACTGAAGATATTATTATCTGCGAGCAGTGCCTTGCCAACGTCTACCCAAATAAGTCCCCATAATGTAACGCAGTCAGGATAAAATACTGTTGGCCTCCGGATTTGCAGCCAATATACAAATTTGATGTTTGCATGCCTAATTACTTGCAATATGAGCTGGAGACTGAGAGGAAAGAAAACTGCCGTAGAAGTAGACCACATTTCCAAAACTTTAATGAGTTGCTGGTTTAGTTAAGAACTCTTGCGGCTTGCTGCACTACCTGTCTGCTTTAACTATATCAGCATTTCTGAAATGCAATCCCCAGAGTTACATGCTGTCTCTGTCGTGTTGGTATTATTGGATTTGAGTTTCATGTTCCAGTGAGCCATAGATCAATGTGATGCAGCGTATTATTTATTGTGACAACTATGATCTTAGATCACTGCTCTGGCTTTGTCTGAACACTGGAAATGTGTGCGCTGCTCTTGGTGCAGTTGCTTCTATTTTGCTAACAAAGAACAAAACTAAATCACAAATCTTTCTATATGTTAATTGCCAACGACCACGAGTTGGCCACAACCAGACTGACAGCAGCACCTCAGCAGGCAATCAAAAACAACACATGGAAAAATTCCACCAGCTCTCTCATTTTTGAAATAAATCATCAAATTGCTGATTCTCCTCAGCCCTTTCTTTATTCGGTCCCACCAAGATCTTGCAGAGATTCTTTCTAATGTTCCAAGCCAAAATGAGTTAATCTGTGGATACTTTCCGAGAAACGGCCAGGCATTTTATGACCCTTTTTTGACTTATTCTGCAATAAATTGAGACAATGTTGAAAAAAAAGAGAGAAATACACATGAAAGAATACACTGGTAATACATATGTATGTGTTCCAGTGAGAGAATAAATAGTCATCAGATGTTTCTGCTGGTGCCTCATACATGTACGCTGAGATCAGACTTAAGGATACAGTATGAGGCCAATAATTGACCAACCTTACAGATGCTGGGCATTGGGATTGCTTATGAGCCGCGGGTGCTGAAATAACTTGTTTTCTTCCATGTAAAAAGTTGCACAGCATCTGGGACGACTCAGACCCCCGTCCCTCCCAAAAAATAGTCACATGTGTCAGAGTTGTTTGGTCTTATCTCTCCTAGTGTGACAACTTTTATGACTTTTTCTTTAAAATTTAAACGTGTGATAAAATAAAGAGCGATCCGCCCCAGAATTTAACCAGATGTAATCACCATACAACATCCTGCATGCCATGTGCAACTCTCAGCAAGCTCCATTAATCAAGAGGTTGGTTTCAGGTAATAAGAAGTTGGTGGTTAAGTTTAGGTATGACGTTACAAATGGCTGGCTTGCATTTCAGTGAGCTTGCTGAGGCTGATGCACAGTTGGAAAGTAAAACTCTGCTTGAGAAGCCAACTTCAGGGGACTGATAATCCTTTAGGCATTAACGCTTTTAAAATTAAATTTGTTAAGGTTTAATTCTATTTGAACTTCATTTGCAGCGGTGGTTCTGATTGGATTATTTTCTCTGAGAAAATGTATTTGCTGGTAGAAATCTGCAAATGCTCTTCAGACTAAACTACCACACTAAACTTACACAAATCAAGACTGGTTGAATTTGTCATAATTATTCCTGCAAGGACTGTTTATTGTGTTAAAGAGTGCCTATTCATGCTTTGAACATTTTAAATAATGAAATGAATTTGCTTGAGCTCTTCAGCAGCTTTTTACACACAGACTGTGTTAGCTTGGCATATTTTATTAGAGCACTGTATTATGGATGGGTGCAGAAGGGGCCGATAGAGAAATTTTGGTGCACTGAAAAAGTAAAGCTGAGCATTTATTTCCCAACCTTCATCACCCTTTTCCCTCCTTCCATGCAACTTTGGGAAGCTGGGAGTGTTTACTCCACTATGTACACTTTTTAAAAACAAGTTGATTTATGAAATCCCTTTCTAAGGCTCTGCTAGTGCAAGAAGTGCTCTTGTCTTGTTACATAAATTTTAGTCTTTATTTCCTTACACAATGCTGCCATAAGACTTTTTTGTATATCTTTATTCACTTTAAAAAGCAGTATAAAAATACAACAGAGCAAATGCAAATTTAAAACGTACGGCCTTAAGACGTAGCTTGGTGACATTGTGAAGTAGTGTTGGATTATAGGATTTTTTTATATAATTATGAAACAGCTATCAGGGCAGATTAAAATCTATCTAACTGACTCAGGCATAATTGTTCATAGACAAGGTCATGCATTCAAGTTTTATCATGTATCAGTTACTTCTGACTAACCTGAAGCCTCACTCTGGCATAAACCCAGCTTTGAACCTTCCTGAAAAACTTGTGAAGAAAATATCAGTGAACCACTTAACAAAATATAAAACAAAGGCAAAGTTGGTTTAAGACATTTTAAGATGAAAATAATAGATATTATTAGTTTAAGAACACAAGAGACTATTTGACAATTAAGCGAAGAGAGAGTTTGAAATGTCATCAGATGAGAGCATGCTGATAGGATGAGATGATCAGACAGCAACGTAGGTGGTCGGTATCTGAACAGAGAAGCATAAGAACAACTCACAGTGTTGTGGCTCAACTTCAAGGCTTCAGTATGCATAAAAGGAAGTTGAACAGTTTTCAATAACTGAAGTTAAAAGGTTTAGTCAGGCAAATTTTGTTACCTTGGCTGAGCCAGGTTAGCTGTTTTACTTTTGTTTCCAATCTTGATGCTCTTAGCTAACAGACTGCTCACTCTGGCTTTATATTTAACATGCATATGTGAGATGGTATAGATCCTCTCATCTAAACCTCTGTCAAAAAATAAAAGATCCCAAAAAATCATGTTATGAATAAACAAAGTGAACTACAGAAAAACATTTACAAAACTGTGGTCAAGGCCAAAAGTGGTGAGTTGACATTACCAGGGGAAGCCGACTTAAAAAAAATATATGCACACACTGTTTCTGCATGTAGTCATACTATATTTCGTGCATATCCTTGATTTGACTAATCTGCACAGCCCAAAATATCCTGCCCATCCTGTATACCCAGGCGATGAGTCAAAACCAAAACAAGAAAGGAGAAACAAGGAAACTCATGAGGCATAACGAAAGAAAAATAACACACTGTCAAAAAAGAGTGTCTATTTGGGATGCATATGTAAAGGGTATTTACAAAAGTGTGTACTTTGGAGCCAGAAGTCCACTGCAGTACTGTTCTTCTACCAAGGAATGAGACTGAAGTTCCAAAAAGGCACGTTGCTGCGCTTAAGGTGGCCTCGGGGCCTGACTGTCACATTGTAGCTCCCATAACTCTGGTGCCAACATAAAACAGCTCTTCATTCAACACTTTACAGGGAATACTCCACAGACACAGACATTTATTCACATCCACATTAGATACAAAGGTTACACTGAAAAGAAAAAAAAGAAAAAACGCAGATGTTGATATTTCGCAGACATGTCAGCTGCACATGTGCTCTGCAGATCAACAGTGCTTGCATACAACACCCCAAGATTATCAGGGGTATAAAAACACATGCACACACATAGACAATCTCCTTTTCTTCTGAAAACCAACAAGGATCATGCTGTCCCCATGACTGATGACTTTGCCAACATGAAGACTGAAAAAAAAAAGCATTTGATGTGGCTTGAATAACCTTCATTGACAGCTTCGATAGAAGCGGAAAAGCTCTTTTCTGTAATGGAAGAAGCTTTTGGAGAAGATGGGTTTTCCCTTTTCGTAATATCCTCAGAGCCAAGCTTGGCACAGAGGCCCTCGGACTGGAGGATGTTGGCTCAGGCCAGACAATGGGACTTCAAGTGAGCCACAGCAAGTAAAAAGAAAAGATCAGAGCAACCATAAGGCTCTGTCATGCCCCCGATTAGCTGAAAATGTTTACTTCATCGTCTTGTTAACAAAGACGTAGTTTGAGGAAGCAGCAGCTTACCTCCACTGCAGTTTTATTTTGAACAAGCGCAGCATAGAAAAGGCCTACCACACACCGTTCGCCCTCTGAGTTCACTAAAGAGTTGTTTATAGGTGGGTGTGAGGAGTGAAATTGCCACCTTCCCATTATCACTCCTGGAGCAGTTGGACAGATAAAACACACAAAGCTGCAGGTTTTGTTTGGTTTGTGTGGAGTGTTGGCAATGGAGTCACTTCTTTGGCAAATGATCTTTCAACCAAAAACAACACTCACTTTTCCTCACCCCTTATACACATACATGCGTGAACACACACACAGACATTCACTTGCTGACTCCACACAATGGCATGACTGTATCTGCAGCATCAAACAGGCATCTGCCAATCGCCCCGCGGAGCTCATTGTTACTCAACACCGGGGCACACAAGCGCTGAGCCGAGTTCAGCCTCCAACAAATTTTGCAATGGAAGAGAAAGTGCTGATGAGGTCTGCCAACATGCATCGTTGACCCCAAATCTGAGAAAACAACTTGAAACTGACGTGCCCCTGTTCATGGTTGGCAGGAGATAGTGGAGAATAGAGGAGAAATGACTTTTCAACATATTCAGGCTGAACTCAAGCTCAGGCAGTGTAGCACCTCTGAACTATGAGGGCTGCATTTCACCATGCGCCACGCAGCAACCTTCACACAATACGTACGTCAACACCTGAAACGGCACTCTGCTTATGTACGTGCAAACATAATCCTGACGACTAACAGCAGACGATCGGGCCCGGCTGCTGACTGAACCGCCAGCAGGTTTGACATTCCAAAAAAAAGGAAAACAAACAGAGTAAAGGAGAGGTTGAGAGTCAATATGTCTCCTGTGCACATCAATTTGTGTAAGTCTGTGACTAAGTATACATGAGTGTGTGCACAGAGCGGACCCCTGAGTCTAAGATCATATTTTGATATATGTGTGAGAGACTGCGACACACCTTCTACACCCTGTACCTGACGCCTGGGAGTCACTTCTGCTGTTTGATTTGACTTTTCAGTCGACCTTCTACCTAAACTTACTTCCTTGTGCAGCACAGCCTTGTTGTGTTTTTTGTTTACTATTGCAGGGACTTGTATCCTCCAGAGTTTATTTATTGAAGCTGGAATCCGTAAGTAGATCTCTTGCATCAAGTAGTTTTAGAGGACTGGATTGTTCCAGCTGTCGGCAAATCTATGACGTAGTTTGTTCTCTGTCAGTTCATAGTAACCACTCGGTAGTCTCACACTAGTGTTTACTAAACTGGGCAGCAAGATTAAAAAATTAAAAGATATCCAAGCAGGTTAAGAATTGTCTGATGTGTAAACTGGTTGCAGGAAACATCTGTAGCCTCATCTAATAAAAAATAAATTAACTAAGCAAACAGAAGGTCAGAGTAATAACATTCTGTAGCATAATTTATCGAAAGTAACAGTTTTTGGTCAAAGTATATATAAAAACGGCAGTCTACTGTTAATATGGCTAGGCCTACCCCTTTGTTTTATTAAATAGCAAATAATAAATGTTTTTTTTTTGGATTTGATAATATTCATGCAGTTTAAAATTAGTGGGAAAGTAATACGTCCTATGAGTAATTCTGCTGCTTACAGTATGGCATGTCTACACAGGAATCGTTCTGCTATGTTGCTCACCTTGTGCATTTTATGCTTCAAGTCTATTTTCTTCTGCCTTTTGTTTTTTTTGTTTTTTTTTACACACCTGAGAGCAGCCAAACCCGGTGACCTATGCTGTCCTGTGCCTGAACGCCTCCTGAAAAGAATCAAGACGAAGTACTGAAACTACTGCTCTGCTAAAAGGGAATGTATACACTGTGTAAGCCTTACATCATTGCTCGAACTTTTGTGATCTCATGTAATTCATTTGCTGTAAGAACACTAATTGAAAATCTTCCCGGTTTAAATGATGTTTACAGCATTTTATCAAGTGTCTGCACCACATTCGGTTTAAACAAGCCATCTGCAAGTTAACAAGTTAAAAAATTAACATTAGCGTTGTGAGTTGATTAACATATTAGTGAAAATTAAGTAGCAACTAATCTCCACATAACATAACTGTTTTTGTTGTTAAACACATTTTAATTAAGTAACACATAAATCTTTACATAAGTAAAGAATCAAAATTATATCTTGGTTAATATTGCACTGGTACATTCAGCTGCACAGAGGCAGTGGACAGCGACAACAGCGCCACAATAATGTGGCTAAAGGTTTTACTAAGATAGAGAACTTAACATTACAGACATGTAATGGCTGATTACCCTCCTCTCAAGTCACTCCAGTCTCACTAAAGCCCAGCCTCAGAGGCTGATTGGCTAAAAGCACATCAGGAGGGTTCATCTTCCCTTTTAAAGAGGGATGCTGGAGGGATCCACACAGGGAAGGTCTGCTCCAGTTTTTCTTGCCCTCTCACTTTTGTCTGCAGTGTTTGCTCTGGATTTGAGTGGTTCTTCTGGTGTTGAAGCGCTGTCAGCCCACACCCTAATGGCGATTTGTGTTAAAGAGAGATCTGGGACTGTGCCGGCACTGCTACAGGGGGGGCCTAAACTAGTCTCATGGGCGTGCCCCTTTCACCTGTCGAGTCATGCCACCATGGTGTACTCATCACCAGCTTTTTTTTTTTTCTTTTGCTACATATGCAAATATTTAAAGCTGTTGCTGACCAAAAATCATAGAGGCAGGTGTATTGGACACAAATACACACACTTGAAGTCTGGGCGAACGAGTTCACAGTCACACGAACTTGGAATCCTTCCCTCTCCAACACTCAGCTTTGTGTTAAGGTCTAATGCAACACCAGTCACATTCAGGGGCATCTGCAGGTTCATGCTACTCGGTCTCAAGTAGATAAAGAGAAGCCGTGGTGCATGGTGTGCCTGTAGCCCTTTCACCCATTTCCATTATCAGTCTTGTCATCTCTCAATACAACTTTGTCATCCACAGGCTCGCTGTAGTGTCACATTTATCACTGTAAAGATGGATTTACGCAGCCATGAAAGAGCTGTTTTGTAAGCTGAGCAGCAGGAAAGCAAAGACGCTACTGGACTCAAAATGTCACCCTCCGATCCGCAGAGACACACTGTATTCATAGACACATTTTCATGTCTCCTTTAGAAAAGTTCCTTTGATTAAATATTTTGACAGTATTGCATAATTTGGAGCAAGAGCAGACAGACCTGCACCGACTTGCTGTTTAAAACTCAAATATAAGCACACACGGGCTGAGGTGAAACTCCTGTTTCAAAATACTTCAATATTTACACTCGGTAATACCTCTCATTCTTGATTAAACCTAAGCCAGTCTGTCCCCCCCCACACTCAGGTGTTTTTAGAAACTATAGAAGCTTCTCCTCTTGGCCAAGCCAAACTCGAGCTCAATGATCTCAAATATTCTCTAACACCCAGAACGACACTCAGAACATGAAGCTGAATCATGCTTATCAGGAGAGCTTTTACAGCCTCTGCTGAAATTCAAATTGCTTTGTCAGATAATGACACAGTATTTTTCAATATGAGCTTGTCAGACGCACAGAGGCTGCAGAAAGCCAGGTGATCAAGACCGGAGACATCTGAGAGAAAAAAAACTTAAGAGTTCTGTGACACAGAGTAGATTAAGCTTTGATAAAAGAGTTTAAAAACTCATTGTTTCCCAGTTTTTGCCTTGTGACACCCCAAGGTGCACAAACTGGATGCCATCTGTGTTTAATAAAAGAATTTAAAAAAGACAAATGTGTGTGAATTTGACCTCCGGCTCCTCCTGATCTCCACGTTCACTCTGTTCTCAGTAGGTAAAAGCGAAGCTGACTAGCGTTCGACTGGTGCCTGAGGGAGCGACGGCGGCCGCATGGCGACTGAGCAGCAGCCTGGGGGGAAGCACACTGTCAGTCCTGTGATAGCCGTATGAGATTCCACATGCTCTGATGAGTAATTCCTCCCTCCCTCCACCATCACCATGTGGTTCGTGGCCCTGAGTCATCGTCCACACTTTCCCTCACTCCCTCTCCCCTTGTCTGTCTGTCTCTCTCTCTCTCTCTCTCTCTTTCTCGTTCTGTTTTCCTCAATGTGAAGAGGATTCTTCCTTCCTTCCTTCAGCGGCGGCTGTCCCACAGGGAAACTCAACAAAAAAAGTCTCCCTTCGATGACTCACTCACCAGCATCGAGAGCTCCACTCCACACCACCCATTCTCCAGCCACGACAGCCCACCTCACCACACCCAGGCCTGGATCTCAGTCCTCCACAGCCTGCGTGACTCTCTGCCTTTCTATCTGCCTATATCGCTGCATGTTTCTATCCTCCCTTTTCCTGTGTCTTCCTTGTCGGCCTAGTTGCCAATTTCTATATCTCACTGTACGGCTGTTGCCTTATCAAGATGTCTCATTGTTTACCTGTCTCTATACTTGCATCTGCCTGCTTGTATTTTTACCAGCTTGTGCTGCGTATCTTAATGCTCTCTGAATTTGTTTAGGTCTGCCTTCGCCGCTTGCCAGCCTGTCTTATTTGTCAGTCTACCTGTCTTTCTGTCTCTGTTTTTCAATCCGTCCCTTGGCACTCGATTGCAAAGTCAAAATACAGAAGGACACAGAGCGTTGACTCCCCTGTCTGCATTTTAAACCATGAAGACTTGGGCAGAAATATAATGTGGGCGTAATTCATAAGTCTGCCAGAGGGAAACATTGGTATTGTTGGTAAAGAAATGCTTTTCATTCTGCCAGTGCAGCTCCCAGATAGAGTTGTTAACACATCCGGCTCTGTGCAAATCTGCATCAGCAAACGTGTTGTGAAAGTTATGGCAAAGGTTACTGTTGTTACTGTTCGATTTCAGCAGGTCCCCATGAGACTGGATCCTTCCATTCATGTACTATGCAATTTAATAGACACGGTGACTTCTACAGTTGGTTAAACTGAGGTTAAAATCTGTAAATCTAACTTTGCAACCGATACATACAGGATCTATGGTACGTACATGACCCAGCAGTGCGACAGGTTGTTGATGCATGCTGCTCAGAGACCCTCTACATGTTGTAACAGGAGATTTGTTGACCATTGCAAGAGCAATAAGGATTTTTAGGGGCATTATGACTGGGTTAATAAAACACAGCTGCCCCTAAAAGTCCCTCACTTTTCTTGCTGCCTTTTCTTTCTCTCTCCCACCCGCCCACCCAAATCAT
>JAPZDY010000020.1:18255640-18301567 GCA_029783645.1 Ctenochaetus hawaiiensis | reverse complement strand
AGACTTTTGAGATCAAACTGCAACATTTTGCTGGCTCCTCGAGTGCGATTGGGTGCATAACTTTGGTATCTGTTCAGTTGTTGCTGAAGAAATGCAACAACCTGTAGTGACCAAAGCGTTTGAAGCTTGACCTTTTACGGAGGCCTGGGTCATTTATTTCATGAAAAGCGAGCATGCTTTCCAGTATTTATGAATTGTATATTTATAATGGCAGAGGTTTATTGGGTTTTGCAGTGACGCTTTTAAAGGGGGGTTGAATGGGTTCAGAGCAGAATTTCCGAGAAGGAGCGCTCCGTGTGTTCATTAGAAGTTCAGCTTTCACAGAAAAGGTAAACACAATCTGAAGCCTTTTACCTTAGCAAAGTTTCTAGCCTATATGATGCTCACAATAACGAGCACAGATAGTTCTGTTTAATTTGAGAAGCAAGTGAACTCAGTGACCCAGAGCAGAAAACAACCTGGGAAGTGTAGTGAAAAGCCTATTTAAAGTCAGTCTCACAACTCTGCTAACAAATGGTGTGAGGAGAGAGTATGAGACAGCCGTGGTAGAAAATATTAAGATGTAAGCAACACTGTTCAGCCAGTGGCAAGATGAGTCCGATTGGGCCTTTTAAACAATGTGAAATGCCACTGAGAGAGGCTTGGCAGGCGGTAGCAGCCAGCACTGTTTAATATCACAACTTTAATCAGCACACTTGGTGACTATCCCAGAGCTCCCCGTAGCCATGCTGCTTATTCAAACCAGGCTCATTCCACCAAGCCTCCCTTACTAGGCCCTCAGCTCTCATAGCCGCACTGGCTCGTACTCTCCTGCAGCATATATGGAGAGCTTTTGGCTGGAGTGGTTTTATCTGCTTTCTGTGATGTGTCATCGCGCTTTAGTGGGCTACGTTGGAGGGATCAGTGGTGGTAATTGAGTGCATCTCAGCTAATCTTAGGTACACTGGAAACATTTACGTGTATTCTCTGTTTGCTTTGAAGCTTGCTATGATTTTATGAATATATTGTCAATTTAACATAAAGAAGCAGCATGATATCATCTATGGTTGAAAGGAATTAAATGAGAACTTGACAAAATGTCAGCTTCTCTCACAGAAACTTATTAGAAACGCACTAAGAAATAATTGGCTCATAAAAGCGAATGACCTGCCACTGATTTGTAATATGCTGCCCACAAATAAACTCTCGATCGAATATGAACTTTTTCAAATATAAAACTGACAGAAAGATTCATGCAACAACCTTCCGCCTACCATGAAGTTGAGGGTGTCTGATTCATTTACAGGGCAGTTTTAAGGTGCGTTTTAATAATCACCAAGGTCTTGTTTTTTGGTTTTGTTTTTTTTTTTTAAATAAAAATCCCATGCTTCAGTGAATGTCTTACCTATGTGTCACTTGCAGCACGGAGATGCCACCATGGCCCTCCGCTCTATTAATTACATAAAGCATCTAGTGTCAGGATGCTAAATTCATTAGTGAGGTATGTACGGCATGCTAGGGTCAGGACAGATATAGACACGGGCCTCCAAAACAGCTTCTTCTCCGCTTGACACACTTGTTCACCATAATAAAGCATGGGCACTTTGTTTTAATTGATTTCAATATATTTATGTTTACATTAAGCTGTAAGCTTATACAATAAATGGTTCAATTTTGGATTAAACTGTATATCTAAATTTAAGGAGGACGTGAGTAATTTGCTTGTAACACGGCTAATTTAAGGTTTTATCATGTGTGTTCAGTGAAGAGAGATTAATTCAATAACATAACTGATTTTCTCTCTGACTTTTTTTTCAGGTGTTTCTATTTTGACCTACTTTTGATTTATTTGAAAAAAAAATTGATTTGTTTTGAAAACTATTTAGGAACAGGCCTGCAGCAGAATGAGGCCAGCTGAGAAACTCCCTTTTATTTTCAGAGAAATGGCATGTGAAAGTTGTTCATCACCGTATGTTTCAAACAGAGAGACGTCTGATCTGGTTGAAGCACGCTTCTCTGTCACAAGACTGTTAAGTTTAACTTTGACTGGTAAAAGAGTTTAACCAATTATTAAGCAAAGACATTCACTGTTTGACCCTCTGAGCTATCAAATGGTTAATTTTACATTCCTTTACATTTCCTTTAAGTACCTGCAGCTGTTATCAAACGCAGTCCTCTTTTGCCTTGAAAAACATTTTAAAATTACGTATCAGGGTCTTACAATGTTTCCCGCGGTCTATATTAAGTCTGTAGTGTTTTTACTATCACATAATATTATCCCAAAATTATTATAAATCGCATTATAGCGATAGCGGCATTAAATGATGCGTTTACTTGCCTCAGTGAGACTTGTAAATTAACTTCTACGGAGAACTGTTGTGCCGCGATAGCCTTCTTGTAGACCTGTTCTCCGCCAGACTTCCCATCTGTTCCCTGTTTCTTTTCTTTAAAAGATTAAAACGTAGCACAAGTGTACTTTCTAGTACTTGGTGGTCACATGAGCCAGAAACTGGGACTTTGTAGGCCAGTTGAACGAATTGAGGACTCACCTTGCCCGCAAAGACCCAGCCACTGACCCACACCATCATCATCACCATCACCATCATCATCATCATCATCATCATCATCATCATCATCATCATCATCATCATCAGACCCCTCGCGGGGGACTTGATGTGGAGGAAGCTGCAAAGGTTCATCCGTGAATTCTGGAGAATTGTGCTTTGTACTAGACTCTGCTTCCAGACGAGGTAATTAAGGAATTAAGGGTTTCATATACGACCACGCCGATACATACCCACTGATGTGCTGCATCTGTCAGTGTCTGGAGAAGTAGGTGATGCTGCCAGGCTGTTGTTACCTGCGTACCGGGCAAGTGTCAGCATCCCGTAGCCATATGGGACTTCGCGTAAAAAGCGCCGACTGTCTGGTTGGTTGTCTGGCTGCCCGGAGGAGATCGCGTCTGCGAGCGAAGTTGAACTTCGCCGTCCATCCAGCACAAGCACCACCACCGCCCCAGTAATATCTGATCACTTGGTGTTGCACGCATCCCAAATTTAGCAAGATTATCCTTTTGGGGGGGTAGGGGGGAAAGAATTGTGTCTTGGAAGAAGTCGGATAGTCCCCCCGGCCTATCTCTTCCCCTCTGTCCAAGGAGAAAGAACAAACAGACGCAACAGAGTCGCGCCTTATGCCAGTCCACCCCCGCCCCCTCACCCCCCTCGCCTCCCGCCCTCCATCCCTTCCAAAAGAAAAAAAAAAGAAAGAAAGAAAAAAAAAAGCTGCGTTTCCCACCGAGAGATCCCTTGTGCGCACCCATCCACTCACCCAATATCCATTCTGGGAAGAGACAGACAGCCGGCTGGACAGGACAGGACAGGGAGACGGAACGAGGAAGGAGCCTGCTGTTGCTACTGCCATGCTGCAGCCTCGATATTAGAGCAGGGTATTCCCAAACAGCTGGAAGGAGCTGATATATGGTGCTGCGCCCTCGTGGTGGGCCCTCCCCAAAATGGACCGGTGCTAAGTGGTAACCTGGTTATTTTCAGCGCGTCACTGGCTCGTCTCCAATTATAGGTTTCCTTCGGGAGGGCGCAGCAATGTGGCCCCGTATTTCCAATTATTCTGAAAGAGGACTCAAAAACGACCAAAAGAGCTACATAGAGTAATGTCCGAGCATGTGTGTTTGCCTGTAACTGCATACATTCCTGCGGTGTGCTGGCTCGCCCGTCCACATGCGCCACACACGCCCGTGTGTCGCTCAGCTGCGTCTCCGGGGCGTCTCGTCTGCGGCTCTCTCAAGGTGTTCCCCTCTTTTATCGATGCTGTTCAGGAGGCTATATACATCCCAGGTTCATCACACCTCTCATGTTACCTCCCTGACCAGCAACATGTTAGTGTGCTGCGACCTCTGGTGGCAGCCACGCGCCATAGCGCTTAACTTTATACATGTGTCAAACACAACCTTTATTGTTTTCTTTAGATCAGCCAGTGTGATCACGTGAAGCTGCACATCAGGGGGAAACACAGCGAGACAGCTGGATTCCTTTGGACACATTTAATCAGTGGCTCAGCAAGGTTTCTACTCTGTTTGTCACATCATGTTCTGAGCTTCGTAACTTGATGTTTTACTATTATGTTTCCTATTTTATTCTAAATATATATTTTAAATCTACTATATTTTTCCTGTATTTTCCATAGCAGTTTATTCTGTTCTGATCTTTATTATATGGTTATTATGATCTAATTATTTTGCTTTTTTCTATTACATCCTGCTTCATTCTGCTATTTTTGTAATTTTCATTATTTTAATGTTTCAGTATTTTTTTTTGCTTCTATTCTATTCTATTCTATTCTATTCTATTCTATTCTATTCTATTCTATTCTCGAGGTCATGCTCCACTAAGTGCCTGTGATGACGCTCTCATATGGCATCAGTCAGCTGCTCAATATAGACAAATAGCCAACAATAACACTAGGAAATGAGCGGTTTTCTTACCAAAATAAAATAAATGAAATGACACCTTTTTCCCCCTGAAGACCTCCTCATTTAGCTGAAGGGCGATTTGACTCATCTTTGTATGTTTTTTTGCGTCGCATTCCTTCTGTCATACGCATTTCTTTATACATGGACACTGGTATTGAAACATCTTGTGACTTATGTTAGTGCAGATTTTTTTAAAGGTATGACCGGAAGTTGTTTTTTTCCATGGCGACTTGATGTTAGTTAGCAATGTCCGAATTTGTGTCTGATAAGAACAGCCCGGCTTCTCCTAAACAAGATAATTCGCAACTGAAGCCACAGCAGGACGGATGTTCAGCATCATCTGTATCATCAGGTTAACATCTGACACCCGAGGGTGAGTTTTGAGTGCGTTGATAAATGTTTCTGCCGCACAGCCCGTGTGTTTTGATCTCTGTGTAAAACATAATTCTCGCCGGGTTCCTCATTTAGCTCAAACTCAGGTCCCTGTTACACTGCAGACTCAGAGTTTTTTTTTTGATCTTTGAAGACCAAATGGCAGGTCACGTGCAGCCAATTCAGTCCTGAACCAAGTTTATTAATACTGTCATGACGTCAGCATTTGTTGAGGGAGGCAGTCAGTTGACTAATGGAGTACAGAGACAGACAGGCAAAATCACATGATGATTTAAAGTTATGTTGCAGCTGTTGCTAAAGCAGATAAATTGAAACATCATAGGTCAGCCTACACAAGCTGCAACTCACTGTAATAGGCCCACTATCACCAATGTGGAATTTAAATGTTTAAGGTAACAGCCTCCAGAATACCAGCTGTCTTATATTTTTACAAACATATTACACTGGATTACTAATGATGTAAATAAGCCTAAATTTTAATGCTAAAACCAAGACAGGTGGAACTAATGTACATTGTATTGTATTGTATTTTGAGTTGCTCATCCACAACAATAATTTACATGTAATAAATAGAATACATGTGTTGGAAGTAAAATCTTAATCTGGACAGTTGTTACAAATGTAAGACAAAAAGAAACACTCACATGAGGTACAAGTACTTCAGATTTATATTTAAATACAGTATTTGTGTCAGTGTACTCTGTTACTGTCCATCACTGAGGTAAGTTAAGAATTAATAAACCACAGTTATTAATAAAACACCAGCTAGAAAAGAGGAAATATAAAGAAAGCTTAGCTAGGGTTGGGGTTAGCTAGCTATTTTGGATCAAATAGTGTGTTCATAGTTGCAAATATATAACGATGATTACAGCTTTGGAGGCTGTGAGAGTGCCCACACAATGTTTCCTCTTTGATTCACCATGTGTCACTCTCTTCTCTCTCTGAAGTGCAGTGGGGCCAACAGGCAGCAGATGCGGCTGGTGTCCAGCTGCAGGCGGCCTTCTCAATGGTCTCTCCGACTATGAAAGCATTGGTGGATGCTGTATGGGCGGTGTGGAGCATCGGGGCCTCCATTTATGACTACATCCACACCAGCGCCATGGAGGAGCGCATCCACGCCCTGGAGAACGTCATCACCATCCACCAGTGTGTGATCGGGCTGCTTTCCGCAGGCGTGTTGGTACTCTTCACTTACATCCTCTTCAGGAAGCTCTAAAAAATGTGTGAAGGGGGGGGGGCCAGGGGCGATATGTGGGAGATGGATCGACCAGAATCAGACGTTATAGTGTCTAATGTAGTATAGCCAACCTTCACTGGACAGACATAGGGGGAGCTTTAACATACACATTAGATACATTTGACAGACTTCTAAGTGCTAGATGGTCCGTCCAACACATTACCGAGGCACACTGTCTGTATTCAGACTAGGTTATAGGAACATGCAGTATTGTGAACAAAAAACACCAGATAGGATTAATATACTAAGTAACTTTTGTAACTTGGTTAATATAAATTAATTGCCTCATTTTCTAAATTGTGGAATCAGCTGATTTTGTCCTCTAAACTAAGGGGGGGAGCCTGTGGAGCTATAGGGTCCATTTGTTTGGGAAAGGTTGGGATAGTTTTTGTATAGATGATCATAGTTAATGTGCCTATGTTAAATATCTTTCAAATGTTGATTGATTGTACATTTGTAATGGCTTCGATACTAAAATGATTCCTTGTCCTCCTCTAAAACTTCATTTGTAACATGGTTAAAAACCTCAGAAGGCAATTAGACCATCATGGGATGTTGTGACTCAGCAACTCATTGCAGCCTGAAGCTGTTAACTAAAAGATGTCCTTACCACATTTAAACTATTTGATAGATAAAAAATACTCAGCGTCAGCACATGCACTCCATTAGATCAGCAGTAAACAACTGGCTTCAAGCTTTATTCACATAGACAAGACTTTAGCTGATGGCATGTGTGTGGGTTTTGCCTCAGAAGCCTATTTCACATATTTTCTAAAGGGATCATTATTAAAAATAATTGTACAACAAACCACTTTTGTCTGGAAGAACACTGTTTTCACTCTCTTCATGTTTTTCTTGTTTGCACTACTTACCCAAAAGCCTGTCTGAGATATCAGGAAAAGGCTAACTACCCTTAGACTAAAGTCTGTAAAAAAAATGACTGAACAGTGCAGAGGTACTTATATCTCAGTGTATTTTCTATGAGTGTGTTAAATTCATGACACCCCCCCAAAGCAGCCCCCATGTTTACCAATCTTTCTTTTTACGATCTCAAACATGTTTTTGTGAAAGACATTGTACTGTCACTTGAACGTGTGTATTTTTAGTATCAACAGAGATCATCATCATCATCATCATGCCTTTTATAATGCTTTTCAATTCTCACTGTACCTCACAGCTGTTCTGTTACTGTAGGTGCCATTGCTTTATAAAATACAATTTAAAGTGTCCTTAAAAGCTGTAAATATATTTAGATGTTTATGGACAGTTTTTCCAGCAGGCCATTGAAACGTTTCATACATGTGCAGCTTTCCAAAGTTGTACTTCTGTGTAATATGAGGTTTTGTGTTTTTTTCAAACTAGGGTGGTGATTTAGCTCAAGTGATATTTGGTACTGACACTGAATCAATGTGTGAAATTGGAGTTTTAGAAGATAAATGTATTTTTTCATAATAACTTTATGTGTAAAGAAGTGGTGGGTCTTTTAAAAACTACTGTCATAAGAGTCCTCAGTGTTGAAAAGAGCCTGCATTGTTTGTCTTTGTATATTGGTTATATATCACTCTCAGAGGAAACACAGCAGGAAAAAACCCAGAATGAAAACATTTTTTTAATATCATTACAACAGCATCAAAATATGTTTTCTCAAACAAATGTCTAATAAATTTGGAATCCAATTCAATTGGATCCATACAATGTGACTGATTTCCGACATCAGTCTGGTATCAAATGCAGCACAAACTGCTGCAAAAGAACATGGAAAGTAGGTAAAAGTTGTACGTTACAGCTGTAAACTGACAGCTGCTTAAAGCTGTAGTCTCCAAATCTGAGAACAATTCTTCCCTCGACATAGCTGGAACTTTCTGAAGAAGAGCTGACAGGCTTTTCCTGATGGACAGCAAACTTTAAAAATTACACTACTGGCTTCTCTGTTGAAAGCAATGAAACAATTCATGGAAGGAAATAGCATCTGTCTCTTACAGGACTGAGAGGAACACCTGGTCTGAAACACATACTGCTTCTTCAACTGATAAACTTGTACACAGTCGTTAAACATTGGCTGAATTTGCAGGTCATGGATCTAAGACACTTGGACCTTTTCATTGCTACTCATAAGTGTCCGGTCTGAAGTAGAGTGTATCTGGAAGTGAACCTCTCCACGCTCTCCCCCTCCAGAAACTTCATGGCCCTCCAGTGGATCTTGCCACAGTTCTCTGGCTGCCCAAGAGGTCCCAGTTCCTCCTGGATGTACTGCAGCCACAGCTCTTCAGGGAAATAAAAACAATAGCTACGATTAAAGCTGGGAAGTCTGCAAGGATGTTCACATTAAATAAGAGGACAGTCAACAAGGGTCACTCAGCTTTCTGTACCCAAATAGATAGCTATTTCTTTGTCCAAGAAACCAGAATAGATTTTGTTGGGAATCCAGCCTCTTTCCAAGAATGTATTTACACTCTCATCCTTGAAAATAGATCTGAGCTATGTCCGGTCAATTAACTATTTTAGCAACTGGCACTGACACATTTTTAAATGTTTAACGTAACCTGACATTTAGTTCTTGATACTTGAATAACCTGAATAAATATTTTGAACTAACAATGTTTTTTTTTGACTCCTGCTCCTTTAAGGCTACATTCACAGTTACCTGTGCTATGTTACTTGTGCTACCACACTTGTAAGTGTCCTTACAAGTGTGGTGTTTCATAACCTGTTAAACTGAGATCTTTGGAAATGCTGCTGATCCTGTGTTACTTTAAAAAAGTCTGGGGTTGCATTTTAGGAAAAGATGACACAGACACCCATATTCACTTCCTGGTGGGGCCTTCATCAGACACAGTGTGTCCTTTCCTGATTGGTCACACATTTATCACATGAGCATTTTCTGGAAGAAATCAAATGACATCAGTTCAAGCCTTGACTACCCACACTTAATTGAAAACGGATAACAAATTACAGGCGTTGCTGACCTTGTTGTCTATGCTAGCAGCTGTTGTGCAGCTAAAAGCACAATATGCAGGAATTGTCTGGCTTAACACCATCACTGCAGACTGATGCCCAGAAATGTTTCAAGCACAAAAAAACAGGATTTTACTAAATCCTACAAAAATTACTTGATACAGTGAAAAGATGCAGTTTTTGCTTTTTAGAAAGCAGTTTGCGGATGTGGCCAAAGGCATTTAAACTGTGCTTACCATCATCTGAAGTGCCAAACTCCTGCAGGGCCCTCTCGTAGTAATCTCTCAGATTGTTCATCTTTGGGGTCTCCTGTAGGAGCAAAGAATACTTATCACAGCCTAGAACTGTTTCAGCTTATCAGTAGGACAAATAATAATAAAATCTACCATATGTCCCTTCAGTTTTTTTTTTTTTTTCTCTCGACAGAATTCCAACTACCTCTGTCTCCTGCCTAAAAATTTTCTGAGGAGTTTTTACATGTGACACAGAACAGTTGCTACACCTACTTGCTCTTTCTCGATCTCAATCACCCTGGTGAAAAAGGCCTTGGACAAGGGACGGTTTTCCTGTAAGCTACAGAAGAAAAGACAAAAATGTTTTTCTACGCTTAAAACCACATCTTTGTCACCCATTTCATTTATTTTGCATAAGCACTGTGGTGCTTTGAGACAAATTACATTTTTTCTTCCTTTTGTGTTATTTATCATTTCAATTAGGAGCAGACATTTTTTTGTTTTTCTTACCTTGTAAAGGTCTTCCTTGCTTTCTTGTAGCCTCCAGTGGAGTACGACCAATCAAGGTAGCTCTCTTTCATCTCCATGGCAACAGTCGCCACTGCAGACAGCAGACCTCTCTGGGAACAAACATGGAAGCAAAACTGTCTGGGAGGCATTCTCATTTCAGAGGACAAAACAGTGTGCAGACACAAAGGGCCGCTAATCTTCAGTGCTTCATCTTTTCATCTCCACCTGTTATTAAGAACTGGACCTGCTTGGTTTAACTGCATGGTTTTTTATGTTAGAGAGAAAAAAGTAACAGGACCTCTGTATAGGTGTTCATTCCTGTTACCATTCATTTCATATTGCTCCTTTTTAAGATCTAAAAAAATGCTTTTCTTGTCAACTTTTGACCTGAACGGTATGTAACATGCTCTTATGTATTTATCTTGTTCCATAATTGTTAGAATCATAAAAACTATCTTGTGGTTTTTTATTTGTGACTCTGAGAGACAGGTGTCATATCCTTTGGTCCATCCAATTCTTTCTCTCATTTTTTGTTTGTATTTCTGTTTCCTTCCATGTTAAAATGTCTGTCATCACCTGCCAATATACTGATTTCGGCAAACTGACACTCAAAAATGTTTAAAGTAACTAAAAGTAGCTTCTAGCTTGAAGTTGTGGCAAACCAACTTCTGTGACATATATATATTAGTTTTATTTGTGTAGGAGCTGGAGCTGGCTATAGAATTAACACAGATTTCTGTTTCCTTGTTTGTTCGTCAGTATAAACGGAGGTCAGATATGTAGAGACCTTGGTGTGACAGAGTCTTTTCCGTCTAATTAACACAGAGCAGAAGCTCACCGCTAACATGTACAGAGGCCTGTTATCGTGTGCTTTATCTTTAATAACACAGCTCTTCCTGTCAGTTCTCATTGAAGGGAAGGTAAAATACCTTGAAGACGGCCTCTGTCTCCTCGGGACTCTGGTTGGCCACACTCCATCGGACTTGCAGCTGCCAAAGAGGTAAACTCTCCTGAAGACACAACACAAAGAAGATTTAGCTGGTTCGAACGTATGTCATGCTCACTTAGAAGTCTACATGTACAGGGGTGAATGTAACTATATGTATTCGTTTAAGTATTGTACTTCACAGTATAATGTGTCATTTCTGCCTCTAGGGGTCTCACAATCAAAACAGTGACAAAAGAAAGACAGGTTGATGATGATGTGATGTAGCAAAAGATCACTGGATTCGTTTATTTCATTGTTAAACAGCCACCGCTGCAGATGAAACTCTGTCTGCCTGATTTAGGCTCAAAGGTTTATAGACGAGGTAATGTTTTAAAGTTTTATTCATGTCACATTTAGTTACAGACTTCCTTTCTCACACTGACCCGTGTTGCCCCAGAAGTTAACAACGGGACACAAAATGAAAAGCACTATAACCTGGAACAAAATTATGAATTGCTCTCATTTTGAATGTCGTTGAAATTATTTCGGATGATGTAAACACAAAGCTCAACCCTTACTGACTCTCAGGTGTTTCTAGGTTGTAAGAATGATGTTGCCCCTTAACTTCCAAGACCTTTAAATAACTGAATCATCCAAAATCTTAACACTTAATCAAAAAGTGAAAGTGAAAAAGACTTATACTTACATCATAAAAAGTGAATACTAGCTCCACTTTAATCTGCTACAACAGTAAAATGCTGCTTACAAACTGATGCATCAATTAATCCAATAACAATTTGATTAAGTTTACAAAAAGCATACATATCCAAGGAAGCAAAGCTTAAATCACACCCATGCTTGCAGATTTAGTTGTCCTGTTTCACTATATAATATGCAGAGTGACAAATCCCCTTGCTCTGCTCCTGGCAGGTTGTTATGCCTCTAAAAGGTGCAGAGTATACAACATCAAACTGGATTAAGAGAGAACATCCACATTTTCCTCATTAATTTATCTTTACTTCTGAGCTGTGCAATATGGAAGCATTTTATTGTTCCACATAACAGATGCAGCCTCCTGGGGGTTTATACTGTTTCCAAACACTTATGGAGAGTGTTTATCTTGAGCGAAAAGACCTGGCTAATCAGCAGCAGTGTAGTAATCCTCCTCACACAGCTACTTCTCAGAGCCACAGTCTTGTGTAACACACGCCGCAACAATAGCCAGCTATTCTGCTCACTGCTATGAAGGCTTGTGGCTCAGTCAAAGCATGTGTTTTCATGGTCAAACAGCATCATACTGTAATGCACTGTACGACAATGTGAAAAGCAAAGAGTCAGCGACACAAAATAAAAAAACAAAAACAAATGTTTTGCTGTTTTTAATAGAAGTTGTGTAGTTAATAAACAAGAAAGTGCTCAGTTTAGCTAGCTAGGGTTAGGGTTAGCTAGCTTACTGACCATGAAAAACATTGTTGATAACATGGTATTGCAGGGGATTTTTTTAAAGTAAATTCATTTGCCCTTTAATCTTGATTAAATCAATCAAAAGTGTAGGGTTAAGTAGTAAATCTACTCATTTAGCTTTCATGTGAAGTAAAGCTAACATGAAATTTTGATCTCAAAGAACTCATGATTAAACAAATTATCTACAAAAATAATCCGGGTTTTTTAGTTAGGTTTATAATTGAACATTTTTACAAGTCTTAAGGTTTTCCCACATGTAGACGAGATGGAGCACTTGAGAAAGTCATAATAGGGGAATACAGACTAATTGGGCCAAGCAAATGGCCCACTTATACAGTAAAGCAAGTGGCACGTGTGTGTGTGTGTGTGTGTGTGTGCATGTGTATGTGTGTCTCCACGTCTCTCCAAAGAGTACAATTATACTGGTATGATAGGTGCACATCTGATGTGACGTTAGTCTAAGCAGAAAAAATGAGCAAACCTGATGTGATTGAGAACAGATTTAAAGTCGGTAAGTCGGTGTGTGTGTGTGTGTGTATGCTCTGTGTACCTTGGGGTTAACGTGTGTGAGAGCGTCCTGAAATAGTCTCCCCACATCTCCACTCCCCAGCTGCATTAGTGCCTGCAGACTCAGGCTCCAAACTGGCACAGATTGGCTGTAGCGCTGCGTCGCCGCCATGGCAACATTGGCCGCTCCCTCAGCATCTCCGGATGAGAGAAGGGTCTGCAACTTCATTTAAAAAAAACAAAAAGAGAGGTAAATCAAGAAGATGGACACATTTTCTACTGTTTCCAACTCCTTTGTTATTATATCAGCCTCACCACTGCAGGTTATAAATACATAATGTAGGATTTAGAAAATGAATACACTCAAATTGCTACAAAATAAAAGCAACACTATCCAAAAATGGCCGATCATTCGCCAAAAATAAGGTATAGTTTCAAAAAAAAAAAAGTTTCACATTTTTATCTTTGACTTCTGAGAAGCGAAAATATGACTTGTACATAGCAGTCATACTGACTCACAGGTAACTTGCTTAGTCAACAGGGTTTGGATAACATGCAACTTTAGCAGCCAAGGGATGTCAGAGTGGCTGTTCTGTGTTATCTAATGGACTTTTATATTTCCTCATAAAAGATCCTTGGCTTGATTTAGGGATGTTGATGATAACAGATCATGACTATCCGAGATATTTTAAAATTAAATATTGATACTGTGTAAATAATCCAGCGCTTCTTCAATGATTTCTGTTTCTTTCCATTTCCACTTTCTCGTAGTAGGTGGGAGTAATGCACCTTATTGCTGGTTGCCACCCACCATGAAAAAGAAATAATTTGTTACATTTCACTGTTTGCCTTTTTTTCCATGCATTTGTTCAGTTGTGGTTACAGACTCTCTGCTTTTCTACACCCATATCTTGAGTGTAATTCTTTGCCAAAAAAGAGACAAGAGACAAGACGATTTATGTTCTTATCAGTTTATATTTCATTGCACTTCTTTTTGCAACCAGTGGATTTGCCGCCTGCTGGCTATTAGAGAGAACGTCTGTGTAAGACACTTCAGTAATGTTTTTACTGTCAGTGGTTGTCACTCCTCATGGAAAAGCCTGAGAGTGACAAGCATCCAAAGAATATTATCACCACACTTTGACTGGCACTGTTCTGGCACAGTCCAAACAAACTAAGCTAATGTAATTAACAAGCTTTGTGTGACCAGACACTTGACAAGTCATTATTCAAATGAAAGGAGACTGAACCATAAAGGCTTAAGGGCCCCTGTGATTCTAGTTATGCATTTAAAGAAGCCATTATCTTACCCAGTTCTTATAATAATCCTCCTTCAGCAGTGAGGAGTCGTGGGCGCGCTGCAGCACTCCCAGCAGCCTTTCCTGCCTCTGCGATACACAAGCACACACAATCGTGTCAGGATTTACCCATTACACATCCGCCTCCGAACAGCCACTGACATTTAATATTTATCCTCAGGGGCAAACCAACTGTCATACAGACATAATAAGAATTAAATAGAGTCATTTCAGACTAAATGATTATTCACTTACCTTTTCCTTTAGCTCTTCCACATTCGTCTTCCTCTTCAGCCTCTCTAAGCAGAAGGCCACATAGCAAGTCCACATGGGCTCTGGAGCACAGACCACACAACCACAGCAAGGTTTTCTCACTGACACATGTAACCGACACATTAAGCTGGCAGAGAGCGTGAAATAAAATCAAAATTTGAGATTTAACTTTGTTATAAGCAAATTTAAATTTAAATTCACAACATTATTAATACATTATTAACCCTGACCCTGGATCAGATATTTTAGCAAGAAATTTGGCAAAACCTTGCTTATTTCAGATTCAACAGTGAAAATGTCATTGACAGTATGTATACAATAAACTAAAGGAAGAGAATTAAGTAAAACAGGAATATTTCAAATGTCAACAAGTCATTTTTCCTTTAGTCCCAATGACAACGTCTCTTCCCTTTCTGTGAATGTATGAGCTCCTACCAGTGTTAAGGCTCCTGACCCCTTCCTCATAGACCTGGCAGCAGCGCTCCTCTCTTCGGTTGATATCGGATGCCCGGCCTTTGGCTGTCTGCAGCTCCTCCCCTGCTCCTGGGGCCTCCAGCTCCCTCCTAGCCATGAAATCCCATGTCAGACTGTCGCCTGTGTAGTTAGCCTGTAAGCTGCAAACACAGGGAGGGGAGAAGGTACGTTTATGCTCAGTGGTGAGTGCACAGTGTGGGTTTGACAGAGTGAAGGAGAGATTTGCTGATGTCTTACTCTTCCAGGATGAGCTTTTTGAGTTCTTCAGTGAAGTCGAAGATTGCTGCTATGTTCAGAAGTGAGATGACAAACTCTGCCTCTGATGGACAGAAAGATCAGAACAAAAAGGTAGAGTGACCTGGACTTTCTGTTGTTAAAGGAGCAGTTATACATTTTAGGAACTCAGTTTTGCTCACTGGTTTGTTTAATTTTTGTTTTTGGCTAAAATTTTGATGAAAACATTGAATTTAAAGAGAGAAAAAATAATTAAACTGAAAACACTGTTACTACTTTAAAAAAAATTAACACTTTCTGATAATTTGGTTTTTTTTTCCATTTTAATGCTTTGCAAAGAATCTGAAATTAACTTTGTATAACTGACCTTTGATTTTTCCTGTGGCATCTCTGTACACAACCTCGGCCAGTTTGGCATTCAGAATCTCTGGAGAAAACTCATATTCACCCTGGAAGGAGTGAAGAGCAGGTTTTCAGGCACTGGATAAAAACTGACCTCCAGCTTCTCTGTGTGTGTATGTGTATTGACTTTTTGCATTTTCCAGAGTCTGCATTTGATTTCTGACACACACTCACCAGATCCATCTGTGCCTTCTCCAGCTCTTTCTTCTGCTTCCTCAGTTTCTCACAGTGCAGCAGCTCCATACGAAAGTACTGATACAGAGTTGTTGGAAAGATTTAGAAGAAAAAAAAAAATATACACTGAATTTCACTGGATTTAAGTAAACCCTAGATCTCAGTACAGGTTACAATGTCAAAAATAGAAGAGACTGACTAACTTGGTCCCAAAAAAAAAACCAAAAACATATTTTGCTTCTTTTACCTCTTGGTAGACTTTCTTGTTGTCTGGATGAAAGCGCAGAGCCCTCAGAAACAGGTGTCGTGCACTTTCAGAGGAACTTCTATCTTCCAGCTCACTCTTTGCTGCCGTGATCCACAAGGCTAAAGATGGTTGAGAATAAAGTTAGTATGATTTGATGGTGACAAAATCTATTTTGTCTTAGCATGTAATTGTTTTGTTCAGGAAGAGGAAACAAAGAAAGTAAGAACGTGTGTTACAACAGACTGAAAAGTGCAACTTTTTGTACCTGGCTTGTCAGGATGAATAGCAAGCATGGCTGAAAACACCTTGCTGATTTGGCCTTTGGTGGCCTGATGAGTGAAGTCAGAAAAATTAATTAATTTTAGCATAAGACAACGCAAAGTTGAGCAAGTTGGCAAACAATCACATTGTTACAAACCCATTTCTTGCAGAAAGCAACATGTGAGAGCCACAGCTGCACATCATTCTGTGGAAAAAAAGATATTGACATTATGCATAATTGATGCAATGATTTAACTGATATACTACAAATACAGAGCTATAAATATATTGTCCACAGTACCTTCCACTTATTTGTTGCTCTTCTGAAGACACTGTTTATTCTATGGATGATGGGGAACTCAATCTCCTCTCTTTTAAAATGGTAATGTATGTGCTGCAACAGAAAAGTTAGGTGCAGTTAAATTATGTGATATTTTCTGAAAGACACAATGAACAGGCTGCCAGTGTCCATACAAGCTGCCCTTCACTTACTCAATTTGATTTGTGTGTATATCATTGGATAGTTTTTCATGTTAATGTTTCACTCACCGCTCTTCTCTTCTTAATTAGCTCCAAAATGTTGATTTCATACTGTAATAAAAGAAAAATCCTGTTTAAACATGTCACTCATAGCCTTTATTGCTGACATGGTCACTGTCCTGCACTCTACCTGAACATAAGCAATGAAGTCCTCTTTGTTTATGATCAACCTGTGGAGCTTGTATTCCAAAGCTGTCGCTCTCTTGATTATTGATCTGAAAGGGTGGAGGGTAAAAACAAAACAGTACAAAGCAAAACCATACCATCAGTTCCTTTAAGGTGGAAATTTTGGTATCAGTTAAATTTGCCTTCTCAATGTTGTTTTGAGAAACACTTCAATTACGAAACCACTAAAAGGAAAAGCAGATAATCTTCACATCTGCAATGCTGGAACCATTAAATGTCTTAGAATTAACTACAAATACACCAAAATGAATGCCAGTAATTTTTCTGTCGATCGACTAACTGATTAGTAAAGCTATGCCTGTGTTTGCTGTTGGATTGGTTCATTTAGAACAAAAGACCGTGTTGAAATATTGTATTTAGCAAATAAACTAGAGGTGTCAGATAGTTGTGGTTAAATAAAAAAGCACAATATTCTCCTCCGAAATTTAGTTAAGTGGAAAGAGAAAGTTTACATTTAAGAGAAATAATCAAATACGTTTAATTTGAGCTCTTGAACTTATAGACCCCTGTGTATTTCTATTGTGGTATTTAGGTAAGGGAGGGAGGCTTAAGAGGACAAAAATGCTGTACTTGTCATGTTTCTCGGTGGTATCATTTCATGTCTCCGTTGAGATTTTCACTTCTCTTATAAATAATGTGAACAACAAAACAATTATCAAATACAGGCGGCAAAACGTATCAAACCAGGGTCTCTTGGTGTTTTGAAGAGTTGTTCTACTGAAAGAAAGCATCTGAAAAGTCTTGGTATTTTAGATATTGACTTTGCTCACTTGACTTCTTTTTTGGTGAACAGTCCCACTCTTTCCAGCTGCTCCAGCTCAGGGATTCTGTCCTCAATCCGCTGCTGAACGATCTCCGCCATCTTGTCAACGCCGCCGGGTTCAGGTTTGAAATTTATTCGGTTATATTAGAGTTATAATTGTCAACATTTAATAGCTACACTTCAAGACTGTGGGCAACGGGGCAGATTCTCTCCACCACACATGTGTGGAAGTTGTGATTCGCTCTCCTTTTCCGGTTCCGTCAGCAATTAGTTCCGTGTGGAAACAGTCCAGAGTGTCGGGCGGTAGGCAGAAAACATTTAAATTGGCCAATCCAATGATTTGCTGTAGGAATCAGCGTACTGTATGTTTTGATATGCCGAGAAACTGTCGTCACTGATTCTAATGTCATGAAAAAATCTCTTTATTCACTAATATTCTGTTTGTGGTCATATCCTCCTAAATAAAGATTTTTGTTATTTTTATTTACTAATTTATACTGCTGTAATATTCAGTTTCAGGAAGAACTATGCAATTCTGAATGTCACAAGTACCAATATTATTTAAAGAACATGAATAATATTGGCGTTGGTGAAGTTTTTTTATATTTAGCCACATACAATAAAATAACGTCACATTTATTTTATCATCAGGCACTCGAAGCATAAATACTTAATGGATATATGGCTTCAACAGTAATACGACATAAAAAATATACCCTAACAAAATTAATTACTGTAAAGTAATTACTTTCAGCTCTGTTCTTAATTGATTTATTGCAGAACATATTCATTATTTTACGCTGTTTTGTTCATTTGTATAATTACTTTTAACAAAACACAATTAAACACAGGATATTTATGTTTTTTATAACAAACTATCAAGTCTCAATTTGAGTTGCTGGATCGTCTTTGATGCTTATGCTGATAAACTCGATTTCCCGCAAAATCGTAGAAAGCGAGAGCGGGTTGTATGTCATCTCCGGAGGTCAACAGCCAATCACAGCGCTGGATTCCCTTAGTCCGTCTCCAATTGGCTGACAACTGACTAATACTCTGTTGTTCAGTACAAACTGAAGGAAGCCAAACCGACAATAAATTACAGATAGATAATCAATTATTTGATCCAAAATACTCCAACCCTCCCCGATTTTGAACGACTTTTGAGACAGCTGAATGCGGATGATTTCAGGCATACGGAGGTTTGTTTTCTACTAAACCATGCTAGCACTGCTAGCTAACTAGCCAGCGTCTCGTCGCCCCCTCTTCATCTTCATGGGTTTCTGCTGTTGAGTCTGCCGGGCTTGTGCTGGAGGCAGCGAGGCTAACAAATTAATGCCATCGGCCAGGGTAGGTAGCCTTTACTTATGCCCCATGTTTACCAAATGTCGATTTTGGCGTTTTCCTTAATCACAGTGTGAATAACCGAATGAATACTACACTGAAATTCCTAGCTAACTACCATGTTAGCATTGTGCTTTTAGCTGAGCTAGTTAGCTCGACTGTTAACGCGAGTGTTTGTCTGCTGGCTAAGCTAACATGTTAAATTATCTCAATTTTTCTTCCATATAATTGTGTATTGACATTACTCGCAGAACTCAGGTCATATTATGAGTGGGGCGAGTTGCAAAGCTAACGGCGCTGTGTACCCCGCCTCATCGGCAGTGATGAACTCTGTGAAAAAGCCGAAGATGGAGCAGATTCAGGCCGACCATGAGCTGTTCCTACAGGCCTTTGAAAGTGAGATTCCACTACTCTTCAATTTGTCATGCGGCTTGTCTGTTTTAGTAACATGAGAAGAACGTTTCCATTTTTTCAGTGAGCATTTATCTCTCCGTTTAACTTCACCGCTACTTATTTTGTTTTCGATGTCTGTTTTTGGTTGACGGGCCTCCTAAGTTCAATTGGTTTTGTAAAAGGAGGCACTGATGGTCTTTGTTATGAATTTAGATATCTTAAAATAACTATACTTAGATAACAACTGTCAAACTGCAAGTAATAATTAACATGTTTTAAGATCTGTTCAGTTTTTCCTTGGTTGGTGGATGTTTTGTCTGATCAGCCACCACCTGTTAACTCCCCCTCTTGTGGCATGTGTTAGCAATAATATGGATTAATTTCCCAGATGCCGACACGGTAAAATTGAATGGCCTGCTCTCACAGCACGGCAACTGGGCTTTGCTGTACTGACATTTTCCAAATTTTGGTGGTTGTCCTTTTGAACTTTGCAATGTTTTTGAATAAACATTGCGATAGGACTGTGTGACAGCAGTGTCCAAGTTAAACATCACAACAATGCTTGTTTTTATTTTCAGAACCAACTCAGATATACAGATTTCTTCGCACAAGGAACTTGATTGCAGTAAGTTAAAAACTAAACATATCTTTTTTTGAATCATATTATTAATTGTCCAGCCCTCTTATATTCATTCATTTATCATCCTTTGTTCCTCTTCCAGCCCATTTTTTTGCACAGGACCCTCACCTTCATGTCTCATAGAAATGGTCGAACAAATGCCAGAAGGTAAGAAATCTAATGTGTTTTTACTTTTAATAAATGAACAGAGTTTCTTTTGACATGTATAAAAGTGCAGCAGCAGAGTTTAATAAGATGCTTCATATCTGATATGTTTATAATTTCAATTTTATTTGTTTGTTTTGTTTTGTTCCGTCTTGCGTGCTACTTTATTTCAACATGTATGACTTAAAATTCTTTCCCCTAGAAAAACATTTAAAGTGGATGATATGTTGCAGACAGTGGAAAAGATGAAAGGAGAGCAGGATTCTCCAAGGTAACACAGCTCTACTGGAGTTCATGTGCCCCCTAGTTGTTAAGTAGTTTTTAGTGACTGAAAACGGCAGAGGCACTGTACAGACACAATTACTGTTTTATTAGTTTTAACAGTTGGCACACTTGATATGTCCCTATTTCACATTTGCATTTTTCTGTTTGTTCTATAGTTTGTCTTCACATCTACAGTTAACTTTCACTGGGTTCTTCCATAAGGATGGTAAGCAGTTATTAATCATTACCAAGTACTCATGTTTATTGTGTTTGTATAAAGGCAAAACACTTAAAAATTCATAGAAAATCGGCCAAATGAAGTTTTTGTTTTTGTCTACACTTAAAGTCATCTTACTGGCATCAGGTATTCCTACATTAAGCTGTTGTTAGTATATGCAGTTACATGCATGCTATTATCCTCATTGAGAAACCTTGATAGTAGGGCTTAGTATAGGGCTTAGTATATCATATGATGACAGTAAAAATGTCAGTGGTTTCATATTATGTTCCACCATTTATTTCACTTGCCCAAGAAATCAATTACAAGCAAGTGTTATATCTAAAGAAATATATATATAAAACAGATACACACACACACACACACACACACACACCCCAAAAGTTAACCCTCTAAATATTAACATAGAGATATCAATGAAAGTTGTGTGTTTCAAGCAAAAGTTATCTAAAATTGTGTAGTGTTTAAAACAAAGGAACAACAGAACTGACATCAATCCCTTCATGTTGTCATGCAGAAAAGCCATCTCAGAATTCAGAAAATGAACAAAATTCCGTGTCCTTAGAGGTGCTACTTGTCAAGGTCTGCCATAAAAAACGCAAGGTAAAGTAATATTATTGATCACGTCTTTCACTTAAACAAAAGGTCATTCCCAGTGAGCGTGTTTGTTAAAAGAGATTTGGTCTTTTTTCTTTCAGGATGTCAGTTGCCCGATTAAGCAAGTGCCTACCGGTAAAAAGCAGGTGCCTTTGAATCCTGACAGCAACCAAACCAAGCCTGGCTCCTATCCTTCCTTACTGGTTTCCAGCAATGAGTTTGAGCCTAGTAACAGCCACATGGTCAAGTCCTATTCACTTCTGTTCAGGGTGTCACGCACAGGAAGGAGGGACACTAATGGTCTGGTTAACGGAGAGGCTAACGAGAACATCGGTAGGAATTTAAAATCAAAGCTCTTTGTTTTGTGTCTTTGTGGATGTACAGTTACAGTTTTACAGAGTCTTTTGTCACAAGATCAGAAAAGGGAGACCCTTTTACACAACCCATTCAAGCTGGGAATTTTGCACAATATTGTGTCTTAGTCGCTCTTTAGAAATTATACAGACATGGAGTTGCATTGTTGTTCCTTACAACTGGCAGCAGAAAACAGTGGAAACAGCATCTGTGTAAAAAAAAGTGAGCCAGCAGAACATGGAAATGTTGTGTAACACCACTTTTTGTGATAGTGTTTTATAAATACAGTTATCCCATGGATTTGTCAGTCATGCCTGAAGAGCAAACAAGGTTGAAGAGCGGGTATACAAAGATGAGCTGAACATGTGATTAGAGTCAGTGTTGACCATTGCAGAAAAATGCATTTCTGCTTTGAACAGCCTAGCAATTGCTCTTGTGAGAACTGACTAATTGCAGGGCAACCACTTCCAATCTAAACCCCTGTGTTACACCTCTTCTGCCTTTTAAAAACCAGTATGCTTTCCTAAATTACCCACAGGGACAGTATTATGCAAGGCCAGCATAATAGCAGGTCTCCTTTATGGCAATATTGGGGGATCTCTGTGTGAAAAGAAGCTCATGATGGCTCAGAATGGGGCCACAGCAAGTTGCTGTTTGTAAGCAGCCAGCCTTTTTCTGGGCAAACCATCTAAAAATTTATTTTTGGGATGCAACGAAAATGACTTGCTCTGAAAATGACTGGCTCTCTATTTCTGCTTTTTTGTTCCTATGTAAAGATGTTACAGACACCCCGAGTAGAAAGAAGAGAAGTTCATCCCACAGAGAGGAAGGAGAGACCACAGAGACATATGTTGCACAGATGACTGTCTTTGATAAGAATAGGTAAAATTGTATCATTTAAATAGTAAAAAACTTTTTCATATTCTTTTGTCTACACCCTTTAAATTATTGCTCTTGAATTTTGTCATCGTAGGAGATTGCAGCTGCTGGATGGAGAGTACGAAGTGTCGATGCAAGGGATGGAAGACAGCCCTATCAGCAAGAAGCGAGCTACATGGGAAACCATTCTTGATGGAAAGGTAAGGGGGTGGCTGTACACGTCAGCATAGAGTGCATGTGGGTGACTTTTTTCTTTCAGGAGCTGGGGAGCTGTGGTTTAGATCCAAGCATTTTCTACCTCTAGGCTGCCTTTCATATCAGAGCGTTTGTTGTCATACCCACATCACCACACAACCGACTGTTGCTCTGCATGATTGCCTCACAGAGACTGCCACCATTTGAGACGTTTTCTCAGGGACCCACACTGCAGTTCATACTGCGTTGGACAGGTGATGCGAGTGGAAAGTCCACTGCCCCCGTCGCCAAACCCCTCGCTACCCGCAACTCAGACAGCTCCGGCCCCATGGAGACTAGGACCAGCAACCACCGAGCTGCCCTCATGAGTAAGTTCAAACCCACCAGAGGGTGGCTTGAACTTTGTTTTAAAATGATGCTGACTCAGAAATGCAGTGTAATGTGGAGGATTTATTTCAGTATTCTTGTGTGGATCCATCAGTTTATGTAAATTCGTTTAATTATAGCTTGAGCTAAGTGAAATCCTGTTAACATTCAAGAGCAGGAGGCAGATTGTAGACAATTAGAGTAAACGGTTTGCAATTCCACCCTCTACTTTATAAAAGTACTGTCACTGTGTAATATAAAGGATACCAGACAAAGAACGGGAGATACTTTATATCATACCAGATTCTCTAAGCAGAGCTGAATAGAGTTTATAAACCACTGGGATTTTTGTGTGGGATGGTCTATTTGTAACTGAATCTGGCAAAAGGCACTGAGTCACTACTGTTGGTCCTTTTCAGACATTCACATGAATGTACTGGTAACTTAATATGTCACTCTTTGAGTAAGGGAGCAGCCATTTTTATAAAAATCATGTGAGTGAATAAATGATGGCATTTTAACTCTCTCTGGTCAGGCTGTGTGAAACAAGCAGCAGTTTCTTTATGTTGTATCTAACAAATTAGAAATTGAATAGAAATGCAATAAGAAAATGTATTAGGGTGTCTCCATGGTTTTTTAGAGTTTTTAAAATCTTACGCTGATGCAACCTGTGAGACGTACAAACGCTACTCTTCCCTCGTACTTCACTCCAACTCCTGTGACAAGGTGGAATGTTGCTTTTTTTGGTCACTCTCCTGTGCACCAGATGCCGAATATCATTACTCATTGCTGCTCTGTCATTAATTGTTCCTCATTTTTTTGCACAGATCCATAATAGAGACCTGTGTCAGAATGCCTAAAGGCCATTACTTAAACTGGTAGATGAAGCCAGCAATATGACATATTCCTAATCTGAAAGGGGTTTTAGTTTTACAGTGCCATGTGCGCTGTCATTTCAAATCTTGATGTTATGGGGAAAACAATGCAGTTCCCACATTGTCTCAGATACATGTTCAAGGCACAAAATTAGCACCAGCCAGCAGAGTGGAACTTGCTGGCAGCAAGTGGCTGGCCAATTCGTTTTCCTCACCATCCAAGATTAGAGCAACAACACAATGAGAATCTGCTGATTGGCTGGTACAGTTTGAATATTAGCTTGCCTTTTGGCCGCTTAACAAAAAGGTTAATGTTGCACCCAGCATGTTGTATGTATCAGGTCGAATTTATGATTTGGTGATTCTCCAAGAAATAACCTCTGCATCTGTTCTCGTCAGCAGTGAAAGAGTCAGTCAGCACAGACATTCAGACAAGGAAAGAGCAGGTCCCATGTGAGCCGCGGCAGAAGCTACGTATATTTTATCAGGTACACCACACAACAGTAAGAAAATTATTTATAAGAATCTGAATCACAAGTCTTTTTTTGTAAGGTAGCTAACAGCTTTGCTGTCTGTTAGTGTCAAAAAATGTATTGAATTACTGTCACATTCTGAAACCTTAAACTCTAAATTGTTAAGATCTTGTTGGGCTCTTGGTCCTCAGGGTTTTCGTACCGAACTGTGACAGTAACTCTTACTATAGAATCACTGTTAAAATCTCCCACTTAAATCTGCGTTATTTTGACCCTCTGTAGCTTACCTCGTTAACTTGTGTGATCTGTCTTTGTTCAGTTCTTGTACAACAATAACACACGACAGCAAACAGAAGCCAGAGACGATCTTCACTGTCCCTGGTGTACCCTGAACTGCAGCAAGCTCTACAGCTTGCTCAAGCACCTCAAACTCTCCCATTCCCGCTTCATCTTCAACTATGTGGTAAGAACAGATTGGGTTTGTCGAACATGGATGCTAAAGCTTTGTCAGGCTGTTGCTGGACCAACGTAGAAGAAAGAGTTTTTATTGATTTGTTTGTAGTGTTGTCTTCACTAGGGTTTATTGGTAATTATAGAGAAATTACTGTATAGAGAAACACCATGTAGTTGTATTGAGGGGAAAAAAGTATTGGCTCTAAACTTAAAAAACAGTACTTTTCAAGCAGTTTGTGAAAAATAAGAGGTTGTAAATGGTGTTTAAAATGCATGCTTGACAATGAAATTTCCTTCCTCTGCTTGTTGTTCTCTTGCACAGTTTGCAGACCTACAGTGAACAGTTTTTCTGATAGCTCTGACACTTCAGGCGAGCAGTCTTCACCTGCTAACATTATACTTTGGTACATATGCAAGAAAAAGGAGTTTTGCAAAGTGCCAATTTGCCATGTCTTTGTTTTGTGTTAAATGTTTCAACTTCTGTAGTCTATTCCTACTGACTTTTTAATTTTTAGTTACTTGTTTCTTGTTCTCCATCTTTCTTTTTTCACTAATACAATAGTGCAAGTGCCCTTGGTGCACCCTACATACATACATACATACATACCCTACTACTTATTTTTACTGTAGTAATATTCATATTATGTATGTTTTTACTGTAAGGTGTCCTTGGGTGCTCAGAAAGGCGCCAACAAATAAAATTTATTATTATTATTATTATTATTATTATTATTATATCTGTGTCTTGAGACAAATTTTCCAAAGCATCATGTTTGTATAAGTATGAAAGATGTCACTTTCTCAGCAGTTAGTGCCAGATTGCTCTTGATCTGATCACGTGTCATTTTCAGTGATTAAATAATTTACTTTTTTTGCAGCCTCATCCCAAAGGAGCAAGGATAGACGTGTCCATCAATGAGTGCTATGACGGTTCATACGTTGGCAACCCTCAGGACATACACAGCCAGCCGGGCTTCGCTTTCAGCCGCAACGGCCCGGTCAAAAGAACGGCCGTGACCCACATACTGGTGTGCAGGTAAATTTGTGACCTTTGCCCAAAAGCAGTGTTCACATCTAAAGTCCCTACATTTCAGACAAAGCTTAAAGCTTTTTAAATGACCACTTAAATTGGCTTCTCATTCAGTCTGGATAAGTGATGAACTGGTGATCAGTTGAATTAACACTAATGAACTGTTAATGAACTCTGAGTTTGATTAAAACAGATTTAGAACAGGAATAATTTGTGGCACTTAGCATGAAATCGACTCTTCATTAAATGAGCTCTTTTCAGTCAGAAGGTTTCTCATTTGGATGTTGCAACTAAAAATAAAATTGGTAAATAAGACCATGAGAATTCAGATGTGACATTCTGACAAAGATGAACTAGTATACTCTTTTGCATGACTTTTTGCCCTCTATTTCAACACAAATCCCTTTTGTATTGTTTTTTTTTTTCAATGCTTAGTCCAGTTTTAACTAATATGGCATGTTTAAATAGCAGCTGTAGCCTGTTAAGTTTGACACACCTTTGTCACAAGCTACTTGGTCCAAAAACTTGAAGATCCTGCCTCAAAAGCTACGTGTATAACCACCAGACAAGAGCTCATTTTTATTTGTTGTGAATTCTAATATTGGTCCTAAAGATTGGTCTTTACTGATTGATTATGTTGATCCTGCACAAGACATTGCATTTTTTAACAACTCTTAAAAGATTGATGAGATTAATTTTTTGCCAAACATTTGTGTATTTTGTATAAATCACGTTCAACCTGTGTGTGTTTTTTTCGTGTGTAGAGCTTTTGTGTGAGGTCATTAAAATAATTGTATCGTGTACAAGAACATACCCAAAAATCAGAACCAGTATTGATTGAAATGAAGCATCAGTATTTCTGTATAGTCTTACAGTAGTACAACATAGTGCGCATGCAGCATTTGAAACTTTGCTTGCCCCTTTCCACTAGTCCCAAGAGGACCAAACCGAGTCTATCTGAGTTTCTGGAGACTGAGGATGGAGAGGTGGAGCAGCAGAGGACTTATGTCAGCGGGCACAACCGTCTCTACTTCCACAGTGACAGCTGCATGCCCCTGCGGCCCCAGGAAATGGATGTGGACAGTGAAGACGAGAGAGACCCAGAGTGGCTCAGAGAGAAGACTGCCACGGTGAGGAGCCATTACTCGCTCTGTCCTTTTGTGTCTGGCTTGACTGTTCGTTAACAACGCTCAGGACTTGCATGGCAGTGTTCTCTTAATGTTGCCGAAGAGGAAGTCTCTGAAGTTATTGCTTCCTATTAAAGCAAACACAGAATCTATTCTTGACTGTATTTTTACACTTTTGTGTAACTTTCATGTTGTCCTGTTTTGGCAGCTCTTCATGTTGCATGAAGCTTTTGAAGAAAAAAGTTGGTTAGGTGCTCTTAGAATTAAGAACAGGGTATTTCAAATAAGAGGGCAATCCATGCACCCAAAATTGGCCACTTCTGAAAGGCTTTTTAACTTTTCACTTCCTCAGTTGATACTTTTTTCAAATTTGGAGTGGCTGGATTGTCTTTTTGTTTGAAGTTTAATGTTAAAGTTTTATTGAAACAGACTTTGGTAATGTTTGCTGCTGTAGTTTGTAGCGTACAAGAAGGACAAGGAAAAACTGAACAAGCTTCTTCCACTTGACATCCTGTATAAAGGCAAATGGGTAGTTTTATTGAATCGGTTTAGCCTTTAACACTGTAACACAATGTAAACTTCTGCTTACATTACACTTCTTTGAGACTGGCTTGAGTTGCATTTCTCCAAAAGTTAATTCCCCACCCATGTTTAAATGAATGGGAGGACTGATATTATTTCTGCAACACCTGATTTGGGTTGAATATAGCACATAAGTGGTTGTGTGTGTGAGTGTTAACTGAGCTGGTGAGATGAGTGGTAAACATCTGATTTTGCTGATTTCAGCAACTGATTACCATGGCAACAGAGTCAAAGCATGTGGGTCAGCTCTATTCCCTGTAAATAACTTAGAGGTGATCAGAGCAAAAACTGGCAAACACGTAACACTTTTTCAGCTTGCTCTTGTATTTTTACAGTCTTGATTTCCTGAATCAGCTGAAAATAACCTGCTGTAGTCTCTATCTCTGTCCACTCTGCCTTCAGGGTTGACAGGAAATGCCTGTAATGATTTAATATTAAAACTGTTTCATTACCCGTGGAAGCAAACCTCATGCAAGTGTTAGAGGAGGTCGTTCTTTTAAGTGCTAGACACCATGTTTTTGCTTTTCTGATGATTACAACAAGGATAAATAGACCCTATTTAGTTTTTAGGTGTATTACCAAATGTTTTTGTATCACAACACCCAAAGTGTATTGAAATTTGTGAATTGAAGTGTGTTTGTTTTTTCTTGCAGCAACTGGACGAGTTCACAGACGTCAATGAGGGAGAGAAGGAAGTGATGAAGTTGTGGAACCTGCATGTCATGAAGCACGGGTACGTTTAGTGTGAGCAGACTGAGAAGTGGTGGACATGGTTTGACCAGCATATGAACAGTATACACTGCAGTGAACAATGGGTGAACTGCATAGTGGTTGTACATTTTGTCGCAGCTGCTCTAATACTCTGTTCTGTTTTCCCTGCAGTTTCATTGCAGACAACCAGATGAATCAGGCTATCATGCTTTTCGCGGAGAACCGGGGTGCTCACATTGTCCGCCGCAACCTCTGCCGCAACTTCCTCCTGCATCTAGTCAGCATGCACGACTTCAACCTGGTGAGCACGGCCACTATAGACCGTGCCATGGCCCGTCTGCGACAGATCCAAGAGGAGCTGCCAGACACGGAGGAGGAGCAGCAGGACCAGACTCTGGTTTCAGCAGGAGCCTGCAATGGCAACGGCGTCTCCTCCGCTGGGGTCAAACAGGGCAAGAGGACAAAAAGTGCACTAACAGACTGACGCAGGATGAGAGGACAAATGGAACAATGATTGTCCTGTTTTGTTTGGTTTCTTTTGTTTGGTTTGATTTAATTTGTTTGGTTTCTTTTTCCTTCTACAATGACTTTTACCAACCCTTTGGTGCTTAGATAGGTGGGAGAACTGGTCATTGATGGATCTGACCTAAAGCAGACCAGTATACAAGGTAAACAAGTTTTTGGAACTTGAGAATTGAACCAAATATGAACAATATAAAAGAGAAATACCCACATCTACTCAAACTAGGAATATGAGGACTGGATGATGCCGGTTGAACCTACTTAAATACTTGCTCCTGAAGTATCGGTTTTTGGGAGTGAGAGTGTGAACAAACAGAATCTTCTGTCTTCTGTGGCTCGACTGTCTTTGGTATGTCTTTGTTCTAGTCAACTGTATCGTGCATACAGTTAAAACCGAACTGGTAAATTTGCCATCATTTCTACACATACACAATAATCTTGTTGAGAATTTATCCTTTTAGCTGATTATTTTAGCACTTGGTGTTTGTATTTAGAAAGCTTACCTTGAAATTTTCTCTCTTTTTTTTTTCTTTTGTCCCCCCTTCACGCTGCACCAAATGTTAGATGCAGCTTTTCCACTGTCACCAGTGGAGAAACTTTGGTGGGTTCAATTTCACTGTTGTGAAAGACCTTTAATTTGAAGGGTCATACAACTAAGAGAACATTACAGGAAAAAACTACACATGGCATCAATGTCTAGAGTATATATAGCCAGTGAAGCTTGTGTTAGAACCCCACAGTGGATTGTGGGTTTCACTGTTAGGTTGCCATGACAATAGTGTTATACTGTAAAGCCTTGGATTGTGGACAAGAAAATAGTTTCAAAACACACACTTCATCACCCCAAAGCCTTTGGCCTGCATTGATAATAGCTCAAGGAAAGCCAGGGAACTCAACTTTTTGAAACAACCAGCAGCACATCACCTCATGTTTTGAGTGCATAGGATTCAAGATATTAAAGTCAACCGTTTTCTCATATTACCAGCACCTGTAGTTACCTTTCAGTTTAAGGTTTGAACATGTTTTTGTTTTCTTTTTTTTGTTTTTTGTTTTCTCTTTTAAACATGACTTGTGAGTATCAGTAGATGATTGACAGAAATGTGCATACATATAATCACATCTATTGTATAACCCTGCCCCGCTCCGAGTCCAATAATTAACGAATTGCAGTCTCTCTCTCAAAGCAATATGCTGTTTATTGGAAGGTTGGTTTTCAGGTCCATGCTGGTAGTCTGACTTTTTTTTAGGTGCAGTTATGCCAAAGGGGAATATTTTCATCAGTCTCTTCATTTCTGAATATGTTTTTAGCATATTTTCTTTCATTCCATAATTTTTTTTAAGCAGCAGTAGATGTGTTTTGTAGTGTGTACATAAGTTGGTGATTGTCACCATTCATAATTTCATCAGATTTCCCTTGTGGACTACCAAATTAAACAATATATTTTCCTCCTTCCATTATTCATGGAGGGTTTCTGTATTCATCTGGAAGAAGGGAGACATGTTCACCATTATGTCAAAACACCCTGTTGAAAATTGTGAACTGTACACTCTGGCTAAGGGGATTTTTATATTTAAAGAAATAAAATACATTTGACCTTATTCATGTGTGTAATGTTACAGCCGTTCAACAATTTGTGCAACAAAAACTTTACAGGTCATTGTGGTTGACCAACTCAAGAAAAGCTTAACACTTTTATCACCTTATCACCAGAGTGAGTTTTATCAAATAATCATACTGAAGAAAAAAAACAGTTAACGCTGGGTTAAAACTATTTCATCAGCTGTGGTTTTCCAAGCTTTATGTTTCACTTTGGCATAAAATGACATTAAAGTCCAGTAATCATACTTTTTGCTGAGGTTTCACATTGTGCTTATCATGATTTTTCACAGTAAGCAATATATATGCTAAATGGGGTTTTGGTTGACACTTATTTTCTTGGTATTTACTGGGGACATGCAGAATGAAGACACTGCATATTTTCTACTACATCAAATGTCTTCAGTAAAACTGTGGACTGTAATCTGTCTTCCTCCTACAGGGAGTGAAACTTGTCTGCCTTTTTTCTTTTGCGGTTGTGTATCACCTTTTATTTCCGAGTAATAATGAAGTGCCCCTGTAACTAATGATAATATAATCCCTTAAAGCTTCAAAAAAAATCTTTCTTTGACTCACTGCATCTGTGGCAACATAAAAACAGTTTGTCTCCCTCAGTCTTCTTCAAAAACAGTTTGGTGGTGATCAAATTTAGACTGAAGGTCTGGTTTTGGGGTGCTAGTGTTTTTCTGTCTTTGTGAAACAAAGGTTGATAGGAAGCACTTGATCGAGATTGACGCAGTTTCTGAATTTGATACTACACGTCAGCACTAGCACGCACCTAGTTTAGCTTATTATTTTTAGTCGAATTCTGATTACTGGTCCACCAAATGAACTGTACTTTTCAGAGACAACCATTTGCACCGTGTTCTGTTGCTGCAGGATGAACCCCTTATGTTTTATGTGTTCCTTATAATTAATTCTTTTACAATTTATATTATATCATACTTCCAAACAACTCACAGATCTCTTTTCGGCAACCCTTAGCCCGGTGTACTGTTTACATACACTATAGTTCACTGACATCGTGGCAGGCTATATTTCGTACATATACATTACAGGTGACAGCAGCAAGAGATTTGAATTCTGGGTGAATAAAATAAAGTGCGTGTTAGGTTAATGGTGTTAGAGGAAAATGTATTATCTTTAAAGTTAAATCATACCGTCAGCCATTGGTTTTGCGTGTTGTGTAGCTTAAACTTGGATGTCAGTCATATCTGCATCGGCTGAGGTTATTCGCTTAACTGCGCGAGAGCCCCCCCGCGTGAGCCGTCTGTCAACATGCGATCTTTGGCGGCACCAAACTCCTCGCGCTTCTTTTAAACGTCATTTCAGTCCCGTTCATGTTTGTGACGCAACGCCAGCCTTACCGTAACATGATGACAGGTAGTGTATGATATTTGTTGACGTCTGCCTTAAATACTGTGACGAACTGAACTCGCTAGTACACACAGTTTGCTAACCTGGTCGGTATTACGAAAATTGACGCTTTCGTACAAGTGAATGTCGCACAAATCGACGTTACCGCCCCACCATGTATGACAGCGAAGCGCCAACACCAAAATGCCGTGTTGAAGAGTTTACATTTGGAGTCCTACAAGATGCGAAACAAACTCAAACGGAGCAGCAAAGACGCTCCGTGCTCAATCAGAGGCCAACCGAGAATCACCGACGTGATTACGGTAAAGTCATCAGAAACAAGCAGCTCAAACGATGAAACGGATTCAGTGTCGCCGGCAGTTGAAGATACACGTAGTGCAGACTTTGCAGCTGGGGTCTCCTCCAGAAATGTTGCACCACCTCGGGGAGAGAGGAAGATTTTATGCCCAAAAGGGTTTAAAATTGCGCCAGTTTTCTTGCGTACACCTAAGTACAGTAAGAGGAGCAGTGATGAGAGGAGGGGTCCGCCTGCAGAGAAGCTGCATAAGTTAGTGCACCCTCCACAAACTGAAGATGAGCAGCTAAAGATAAGTCAGCAGCTGTTAGCTACAGTTTCTCACCTGTCCAGCAGAAAACGGTTGTCACCATCGGCTCTGCAGAGCTGTCTGGAGGAAATCCAAGCAACAAACCCTGGATATCCTGTCCAAGCAGTGTTTAACACTTTGCAGAAGAAAGCAAATCTGCCGAATTCAGGTGAGAGTGAACAACAGTCCATTATTACACTGAATGTGTATATTATTCTAGGAACTTACCCATAATTTAGCATGTTCAAGTTTGGAAATGTATTTAGCCTTCCAAATGAACTTCTGCTCTACTCCTTTCTAAAGCAGAAAACTCCCTGAATCCAAGCCCGCTGCAGAACTACTTAAAAGAGAAGAGGAAGCGGGGAAATGAGAGCACTGAGAGGATGCCCAAGCGTCTGAGGTCTGAGGATGCTGATGCTATGGATCACCATCACAAATTAGCACAGAGTTTTCTGGATAGCCCTTTGCTCACAGCCATGAAACAACCAAGAAGCAACAAACTAAGTCGCACTCACAGATTGAGGCAGCAAAGTGGGAGCCCACAATCCCTGCTGCACAACGCTGGATTGATAGATCAAACAGAGTCTTGCAATCAGTCCCTCATAATCTCTGATCTTCCCCAGAGAGGTAAACTTGTCATATGTTGACTGTTTTGACTGTTCTATCTCCCTGTGACGTGCTTTATGTAATTTAAATTTAAGGAAAGTATCTTTTTCCCTTCCTTTTGTCTGTCTAGACTTCAGTTTTGAGGATGTTCTGTGGACTGATAAATACAGCCCTCAGCATTCAAGTGAAGTCATCGGTAACTCTGCCTCTGTGAATAAACTGCAAAGGTGAGTTTCACATAATGTGCCTCCTCACCTCCTAACTGATACATTTGAGTTAAGATCATTGTGAGCAAAACCTTTTTATTTTCATCTTCCCCTGGAATCCAGTTGGTTGAAGAAATGGAAACTAAGAGCAGACTGTGATGAGAGGAGAAAAATGGAGGAAAGAAAACATGAGGAAAACAGCAACGGTATTTACTGGCATTTGTCACACTTGCCCTTACAACTCAGCTTAAGGTCAAAATGTGGTTTCTAATGAGCCGTGACCAAATGTTTGTCACTTGAACTCCTTATATTTGGGTGTCCACGTGATCACAGTTTTATTAGAACAACTAAGGATTTCGTCGTATTTTTCAGTTGTGTTTTTGTTTTAAAAAGTAATGTCCTCCTCTTGTGTAGACTCATGGGACTGTGGGGACTTCCAGGGTGAGGCTGGAGCACAGGACGAAAGGGGGGAGCTGCTGCGCAACACCATGCTGATCACAGGAGCCCCAGGGGTGGGCAAGACGGCCGCAGTGTACGCCTGCTCTCAGGAGCTTGGCTTCAAGGTTGGATTCAAACAGGAGCAATAACTTTGAATCAGTGCTGCCAAAAGCTGACAGTCCATATTAATACCTAATGTTTGTTCTTATCATTTCCTTCAGCTAATGATTTTTGCAGGTTAAAAATCACTGCCTTAGCTCGCCAATGGCAACTGCTTTGACCATATGTTCAAACTAATCTTAATTCTACCTTGAAAAATGCCTCACAAGAATGTAAAATATATAAATTAAGGTCAAGGGATTCTCACATGTAACCAGTTTATTATAGACTATACAAACAGCATCATTTTCCCTTTTGATCTGAGGAATTGAATGCCTCATATGACCTTAACCTCCTTGAGTATTGAAAAAAATGATAAAAGTAGCTCATTCAGATCCTCACAGATGGCCTGGCTAGAAATAAAAAAATAATGTTTAAAGCCACTAAACTGTAGACATTTTCTCATTCAGCAGGAAGAGTCTTTTTACATGCGGACTAACATTAATCTTCTATTTTGGGAACCAAACCATCCACCAAAAATGTCACATGGCTGTAAAATTCTAGAAAATATACGACGTAATAAAACGTGATCTTTTATATTAGACATCTCATATTTCTGGTTTACCGGAGAAAATCAAGAATTTTCTCCGATGAGATGAAATCATTGTTTTGTTTTGGGTTAAATATGCCACCTTCTTACTATCTATTTCTCTGTAAGACTGTAGCCTCTGATGATATTTGTTTTCTGTTCCACACAGAAATACCTTATTCACAGTTGAGCAGGTTGGTTATATTTCCATCGCTGTTCATGAAGTGTATATAGTTCTGTAGCTCGTTAAAATGATGTCTCCCAACAGTTCACTTTAACTCTGTAGACTCAGAAATGATTTGTGTAGCTATTTGGCTGTAGTCACAAAAAATAAGGAATTACGACGATGCCAATTCTTAATTAAAGTAATTGCCCCTGAGTATTTTTTGGTAAATTTTACGAGACTGTTTCAGGGCAAATAGTCATCTGGTTTATACCCACAGGAATAGGAGGAATTATCATTCAAGTTTTTCTTTTCTCTTTTCAATCAAAGGTATTTGAGGTGAACTGCTCCTCTCAGCGCAGCGGCTGCCATGTTCTGTCCCAGCTGAAGGAGGCTACCCAGTCCCACCTAGTGGAGACGTCAGGGAAAGACCCACTGAAACCAACTTACTTCAACAACTACAGCTCTGTTACTAAATCTGAGACTTTACCAGGTGGGTAACATGCAAAATCTCAAGATTGTTCTGTTGAAAAAAAAAAAAAAAACACTGAAGCACCTCGTGTTTAAATTTATCTCTGGAGACACTAATGGAGGCCTTGTTTTACATGTTCAATACTTTACTGGCTTTTGTTCTCCTTCTCTAACATAAAAAACAGTGCGTCCGAAAAATTTCACCTCTACCTCAAAAAAGAGGGCAGCACAGAAATTTGGCCGCTTCAGCTGCAGAGGCAAAGCTAATCCATCCACAGTCACTTTGGCCAGCTACTTTAAGATGAAGGCCAAAGCAGATCACTTACACCTCGGTGGCTTGCCGCCATCGGAAAAACCAGACAGGAAGACATCATCAGGCAACCTGTCACCAGGCTGTGATCAATCAGTGCCACAGAGCAAAAAGACTGCCACATCACTCATTCTGTTTGAAGAGGTAGACCATTTTTTTTCTTTATGACATATTATTCAATGGATGTGATACCACACATGACTCAGGTTTGGTTGATCCTGCGTTGATCCATTTGCAACTTGTTTGTTCCCACAGGTTGATGTCATATTTGATGATGATGTTGGTTTCCTTGCTGCCATCAAGACTTTTATGACGACCACTAAAAGACCCGTCGTTCTGACAACCAACGGTAAACACACTCACACACTGTGTGATGTTGAGTAATAGATTTGAGGACAAGCCCTGATGCAACTGAAATTATTTCTTTAGATCCTTTGTTCAGAGAGAGATTCAGCTGCAGCCTGGAGGAGATTATTTTCAAAACCCCATCATTGGTAAGTATTTATTGCTACACAGTCATACAGATTCAGTGTTAATTTTTATGCATATTTCTTAAAGTAGCTCACAATTTGCTTGTATGTTTGTGATTAAAAAAAAACCTGACTGCTCCATGTAACACGAAGGGGTCCACACACATTTAAATCATTAAAGCAATTATGAGCAAGAATGACTCAGTTTGTCCTAAACTACTCCATTTCTTTTCAAGGTGAATGTCTGCAGCTACCTGCAGCTGGTGGCTTTGGCTGAGAATGTGCGGCTGGAGTTGGACGACATCTTTGACCTTGTCAGACTGTCCAGAGGTGACGTCAGACGCTGCCTGCTGCAGCTGCAGCTCTGGGTGCACAGTGGTGGAGGACGGTCATATCAGAGTGAGGGCTTGTCTCAGGAGTTTATTGGTGCCAAACGTACGTTCCACTGATAAAATCACAACTAAATCCCTTTTTATATACATTTTTTTTAATATATAGCAAAAACATTTAGTATCAAATCCGCAGTTTTTTTTCTCTATTTCCTTGTCTAGGCTCCAGTGCCACTGAAGGGGATGACAATATAGACTCCCACCATCCTGGATGTGACACAGGCTGCACTGCTAGCATGCTGGGTCTCCACCCTGTGACCCAAAACCAACTGTCAAACCTTTTACAGGCAAGTATTGATATCTTCACCAATGGTATTTGAACTCTATGAGCTGTTTTCATAGAAAAATGAACTGTTTCTGTCAAAATATTGTTTCTTCATTTCTTTAGCGTCAGTTCTTGTCTGAAAGAGAGGCACTTAAGCTCCTGAGGCTTCTAGCTGAGAGCTGGAGAGGTGGTGTGCCTCTTCTGTACTCCAACCTGGAACTACTTCTGCCTTTTGGTGCCAAGGGATCGTCAGTTCTCTTCCTGGACAAGGGGCCTTGTTCAGGGCTGCAGAGTGATCACATCCAGAAGCTGAATAGAAATGTCAGCCCAGTGTCATCAGTCACCAACAGCAAACCTGTTCAGAATATCTCCAGGCTTAGCAGAAGAAAATATATCACAAAAACGTTTGACACGTCATCTGTCAGTGTGGCACAAGCTTGTCAAAGAACATCAGTATCATCAAGGAACCATCATTCAGGAGCTCCTAATTCAAGAGACGATAAACAAAATGCAGCCAATTTAGCAACAGACTGTATAGACGCCTTGACAGATTTCTTTGACCTCATGTCATACCTCGATGCCACGATGCCAGCTGCAGCACCGCTTGTTTCAGGCCCGTGCAGACGTGAGGCTTTCGTCTGGTCAGGAGCTGAGATAAAGGACGGCTTGTTGGATGAGATGAGGGTTGAGGAGGGTGGCAGGAGTCTAAGCCAGGACAGGCTGTTAGATTTTCAGGCTGCTGTTGAGGGTTTTGGGTGTCGCAGGTGCCTGTGGCGAGTGTCTGAGGCATTGACTGAAGCCCAAAAATACAGACAAGAACTGGGGGACACACAGTGGAGGCTGGTGGAGAGGTTGTTACCTGCCTCTGCTAAAAAACAGAGCTTCACCTTTATATTTCAACCTCCATGTGCACCAAGGTGAGTCTGATTTCAATCCCAGTTTTTACATGCTGATTTAAATGGTGTACTGTTTTGTGCCCTATTTTATTTCACTAAAGCTCTTTTTCATAATCGAATTTTTCTGATACTTGTCCTTAATGACATAAAAGGTGCATTCAAACTACAGCAAGTGACACATTTGATCCAAAACTATATGCAATAAAATTTAAAACCTAACTTTTATGAAATGAGTTACTTAATATGTTACTTAGCGTTTCTGGTTACTTAAAAAGGGCACTTAGAGCCCATGGTGTTATACATATCACACTATTATAACAAAGTCTGTTTTACACCATGTTATACTCGGGACTGTCTCTGCCAGTGTGGCCCAAAGAAGATACGAGCTGAACAGGACTGTGCTCAGCAGTAAATCCTTCAGCCTGCTGGGAAACAGCCGAGCTGTCAGTGTCGACTACATGCCGATCCTGCGCCACATCTGTCGCATTCAGAGAGCACAGCAACAGAAAGAAGAGCCAGTCAGGTGAGCGTGACACAGCACAGATTTACACTGACTCTCACATCAGGAGGCCAAATGTTATCAGCTCAAGGAGAAATAGGTTTAAAATGACTGCTCTGCTTTTAATAAATTACATTCAGTTCACTATCATGAAACACCTGGTCATTAAGCATACTTGATGTGACAGTGATGGTAGTTGTCTCTAACACAGTGCTGCTTCCCGGCAGTTAACACTGGATCATCAGTCCACAAAATGTTTTTTCCAAGTTTTAAACCCCAGTTTGAGTATTTATTGTGATGTCGTACATCAAAACAATGCTTACTGTGCGCAGCCAAAATTTTAATGATTTGTTTCCCAAATTAGGTGTCTGAACTACCTTAGCAGCAAAAACTTGGGTCTCTCAAAGTCAACCATTCAACTCCTGTCTGAAGAATTCTTGTAGTGAGAAGTTTGGGAAAAGGACCTCACTTCCACATAACATCACCATGCTGTCAGTGCTTATTTTACAGTGCATTCATTTTACTTAAATACTGCCTCCATCTAATTACTGTCAAATGAATTTCCTGCATTTGAGATGAAAATTCAGTTTTTATTTATATATCTGTGCAACGAAGTGAATAAAAAGTGTATATTTTTTTAAATTATGTTGATCTTTTTTACAAAATCTAAAAGCCTTTGATTGTTTGGGTACTGACATGGGTTGCTGGTGGGATCAGTGTATTGTTTCCATTCTCATTTCAGAATTCGTAAAACCTTTTTAAACCCAAACAAACAGAAGTGAAAATGTTTAGACAGCTGAAGGACAAGAGCAGGAGTCCAAATCAAACAAAGTCGACAGCAAAAACAACAAAACATCGCAGCAACACTCACACTCAGCATCTCAAAGAACAGTTTAAGTAATTTGTGTAACAGTAAGAATTCAATAGTTTAAATAGACCGACCACCAACAGTTCTGTTCAAGGGGTAAACATTTGGAAAAAGGGCTCAGAATTCCACTTTTTTACTAGATGTAGTGCATGGTTAGTGCGTGGGATCAGTCATGTGATGGCTAACTGGAAGATTCACTGAGCAGCTCGTAAAAAGCCACAGCCTGAAGCAGGGCATCACACAGTTCATCCCCTCCTTTTCTGCTGCCCATCTGGAAAGAATTCCTGTACTTCACCAGCAGCTCCGGGGGGAAATTTATCCTGGGAAGCTTCTGTGTCACCGACTCAGTCATCAACTGTCGGACTATCTGTGCCCCGCTGGTCCGGGACTCGCCCACCATGAGACCAAAGTGACGCCCCACAGCAGTACGCATCATGTTCAACACTCTGCAGAGGAAGAAAAAAATGAAGTCAGGAAGTCCAAGCACATTTCTAAATGAAGACTTAAATTTTTGAAAAGTCACGACTGAAATGAAATCCTTTGGTTCTAACCTGGGAGGAATGTTGGACTCAGGAGGGGAGTTTCTTGGCTCAAGCAGAGCGAACAACATGGCCTCCACAGTTCTCATGTGGGCCATGACAGGGAACAGAGCTGTATTCTGGACAGAGATGGAGGATTTCTCAATGATGTAGAAGTCAGCTGATGGGAGAAGTGACACAACTGTAGAGACCTGATGGCAGAGAAGAAAAATTTTAAAAATGTGCTCATAAAATATGGGTTTAAATTCCGTAACATGAGTTACACCCATGATCAGGGCTGTTCTATGGTTTCTTTTAGGATCGCTTCTGCAGTTGGCTGTAAAATTTCATTAAGAACATGAACTCTGATAGTCATACTCACATCATTTAAGTAAGCAGAAGCCATGTATGTTCCTTTAAAAAAATTTGGACACTCAAGCTGTTGCCAATCCAGTACTGTCATTCCACGGTCCACATGAGTCCAGGCGATTTTATTCGTCCCACATACCATGGATACAATGGAACTGGCATCCTGAGTAAAAAACAGAGACTCATGACAGCTGATTGTAGTCAATTATCCTGCTTTCTCTTTTTATGTTTAATGTTTTGATAAATTAAAGATGTCATGAACTCTAGGTCTACTTCAGGGAAATTAAAGGTCAGAACCAGCTATCAAATAGAAAAAGGGGGGTTTATTGCCCCACACTTTACTGATTAACATGCACAGCATGTTTAAATGACAAAAGTCAAACAAACACTGAGACTGATAATAGGATATGTAAGATGCAGCAGGGCTCAATCCATACTCAGAACTATAAGTCAGGATATCTCATCCTCTGCTGCATCAATTTTATCGGATGTTTTCAATCTATATTTCACAGTTTCCTTTTGAGCATCTCAGGTGTAGTCAAACATCAGAGGAAAACCAAGTGTAACAATCCAGAGCAGCAATGTGAAACCGATCACACATCTTTGTCGTTTTCAGATCAAGGTGGATGCAGAGACTTAATCCAAATCCTTAAGATAAATATCTACTTGGCCACCCACTCGACACACCCACTTAAGTTCATGTTTGAAACTCTGGCTCTACAATCAGCATTTTTCTCTTAAAGGCAAGGTCAGCTATGTGAAATTGTGGGAGTTTTGACTAACAAACACACAGGACAAGACCCTCACCTCTAGCCATGTTCTGTCAACTTCCGGCCTGATAAACTTGGCAAGCTGTATCCTCACTTTCCTCTCCTTCTTAACCGGGTTGAGGATGGAGTTAAAAACAATGACAGCACTTTTGTGCTTCAGCAGCGGTACATTCACCACACTCTCCAGAGTTTTAAAGGGTCCATTTTTAGTCCTGTACTCCACAATGTTGAGTGACTTGCGGCCTCTCAGGAGCTTGACGCCGGCCAGCTCTGTCGATGTGGCGGTGTTCAGCAGCTGAAGGATGGCGTCCCGTTGCTCAGAGGTGTAGCACGCATCCAGCGATCTGTTGTCCTCTTTGCAGGGTGCAGAAGTGGAGGTAAAGGAGGCGTCCAGGGTCTCAAAGCCTGCCACAGGAACCCGGCTCCGCCAGCAACATGTGCACTGGAGATAGCGCAGCTCCAGCTCAGGGAGGGAACAGTGCTGAGGGCGACGGAATAACCCATACTGACCTGCATTGGGGAAACGAAAGTTATGTTTGAGGGGGAGAAAAAAACAACTACAAGTCCTCAACAGACGAGTAAAAGAGCCTTCGTGAAAGTTACTGAGAACCAGAGAGTATCAAGCTCGAAAGCTACGATAAGACGGAAAAATATATATATATAAACTGACTGAAGATACTAACAACCTGTCAAAAACGGTTAGCTAGCAGCTTAATCTTGCCAAGCTTGCTGTGCAGCTTGGTTCAAACTAGTACAAAACAAATCAGTTATCACTACAAAAACCTACTTCTCCCAGTGACCGACGACAAAAATCGTCTAGCGAACCACATTGTTGTTATTTCAAAAATAATTCGTTTTTTTCGGCTACAACATCATATTGGATGGACTACTTCGCCCCCTGGGTGCCGTCCGTCGGTTTTCATCCCGCCGGTGTGGCACGAGGATACCGCTTTGATTGGTTCCGGGGAGTTTATTCTTCCTTGTTTTTTTACTGGCGATTGCGCACCGATGTTAGATGTGTATACCGCCACCTACTGGATTGAATTACATTGCGCCATTGCACTAAACCATGGTTGAGTTGGTTTTGTATGTTTTCTGTGTTTACATACCGCATTGAAGTTACTGAGGGTTGACTAAACATCAGAAGACAGCTTGTGCAATATAAATGTATATGCACTCAAGTAATTTTATACCTAATTTTTGCCACTTTTGCACTTGCAGTGACAAAAATTAAGTAAAAATGTATTCAAGAACTGCTCATTTTGATACTTATGTATTTCTGTTTTATAACACTGAAGAATTCTAGTCAACTACTTCTCAGAGCAAAATACTGCACCTTTGACCTTACTACATTTATTTCCCAGCTTTTGGCCTAATTATCTTTCTTTCTCCAATTTTGTATACAACAGAACAATTCATTTATAAAATGTGTTGAACTGATATAGAACAAGCTAGAAACCACGAAACAGAAATTGCAGCTCCTCCCCTGGCTAAAATAAGAAAATGCAGCTGCAGTAATGCAACACTAAGAGACAACATTCGGCTTTACAGGCTGCAGTTGATAAGAACTTTTAATCAAATCACTCTACATTTATTTTGCTAGTTACAAGTAAATAGTTTTACCTTGGTCTTATTTTCAGTGCATGACTGTTACTTATTCGCTGTGGCATCGCCATGTTTACTTGTAAGATCTGAGTATTTATTTCACTCCTGCAGCCACTGAAATGACCAAAAAGTTTGAATCAACACAGCTTTTAACCAGTTTCTGTTGACTGTCAGTTGTTTGTAGTGCTCCATCTGACTTTGTGCTATTGCAAAGGCCCAAAGCAGAGTCACAGTAAAGAAGACTTGGTTACATTTTCACAGTCCAATTTTCCATCTTATTATTGATCTTAGTATTGATAATATCATTATTTCAAATTATAAGTGTATCAGATATGTATGTGCTTTTATACACGCTGCTTTCAGACCAACAAATTGAAACTTGTCAGCTCACTAATTGTTTGTGAAACATGTAAATTATATTAATTTTCTTGCAACATTGCACACCCTACAGGTAATTGCACAGAATATCCTCTTTTCAATCTAATAGCCTATCTAAGCTGGAAGTGACCTTGTTATGCTGCAGGACCTCCTAAAAAATCTGGATGGATGTCCTTGAGTTTAATAGGTCTAAGTTTGTCTGACTGATCAGAGCTGTCACTTTTCAACTATGGGATTTTTTTTAACCAGCAAACAGAAGTTATGAAACCAAACCACAAGTCAGACAAGCGATAAAAGGGGTTAGCCACACGAATAAATTACATATTTACCTAAATTTTTTGTAAGTAGACTGTGTACAATGCAAACTCTTTACCTCCGCTCAGATTATAGTTGAATGTATCTATAACGAATCCTAAGGTCATCAAAATCTATTTAGCCAACTAGGCTACTAAAAGTGGAAAAGCTAGAATTTGTCTTAAATATGCAAATTAAAATTTAAAAAACAGGCAAAATGTGGGCGTGAAGGACATTTGATGGGCCTTTAAAGATACAACATCTTAATATGAACAAAACTCTGTTTTATAAATTTACAGTGTACCTCTCTAAACATGGTAAGGCTTCACTGAAACCAGCCAAACTCACAGTTTTCTATGAGTTACATACAAGCCTCTCAGCCTCATGCTGCAAATCAATCGCCCTGTTACATGGTGACGTCTGTTTCACTTCCTTTCTCTGTTATTTCTGGACCTCAGCGTTTGTGTGCTGAACAATTAACTTCATGATGCCGAGTTGGTAAGAGGAAATACTGGGCCACTGGCCACTGAGAAGAAATTGCCTTTTCACCCGCTACAGACTTTTGGATCATTCAGTATGTAGAATTAATATGGAGTTAAGACCTGGTAGCTGTTTTGTTGGCACTCGACTGTCAGTCTGACAGTCGCAAACCTTCACCTATGGCCAATCTGGAGAGAAATAACAAAATCCTGTTCGATTTGGTTCGGCAGCCAGGTAACAACATGTGTGCTGATTGTGGAGCTCCTGGTGAGTACTCTGACAAAGATTCATAATAACAATATATTAAACTTATATGTTTTTAACATCATTTGTCTTAATTCCAACAATACATTGTCAATGAACGTTCAACCTCATTTTTGTGTGAGCGAACATTTTGTCTTTTTTATCCATTTTAAAAAATAGTAAATAGTCACCTGCATGATTAGACCATGTGATTTTGTTTTTTAACAGAACTGTCTCTAAAGTTATAGTTTATAGCCAAGTCACGTTTTACAATAAACTTTAATAAGGGGAAGTGGTGGCTGCCATGTATACTGTGGAATGACCTCGCTGTTCCTCCTATACCAGTTTTTCACCATCACTAACAATGACAGTTGGCAGGGTGTTAACTATGAAACACATGAAATACATAAATTCACAGTTAAGTTTATGTAACTGTTTTTAAGGGCACATTTACAAACAAATAAAACTGGTATTGACTCTCTCACTGTTTTTATGTATTATTGTATTGTGGTCTATATTTGCTGTCCATACATATAGAGCTTGTACTGTGTTTAGTTCCTTCTTGCAGTTTAAAAGTTGCAATCTGTTTTTTGCTCACAGAGCCTGACTGGGCGTCCTACACTCTTGGTATCTTTGTGTGCCTGAACTGCTCAGGGATACATCGTAATTTGCCTGCTGTCAGCAAAGTGAAATCCATACGTCTTGATCGCTGGGAAGACTCACTAGTAGAGGTAAAGGTTTGTAGTTTGTATTTATTTTATTTGGGTAGCTAACAATATGTGTTTATTATTGTGTCGACTCATTTTTTCTTGTTCTTTTTCAAGTTCTTGTTGTTCCTCTTGTCCCAAATATTGTTCTTTATTTCACAATACTTATATTATTTTTATTATATTTACTCAAGTTTGTTGCATTTGGCTGCCCCTGTTCTGCAAAGATGCCACAGATTTCACCTTTAAATTTAAAACCTTCACATGTGACCATGTGAATGCTTAATTTCAGTGATTTAAAAAATGGGGGCCACTGGCTCCTTGCCAGCAGCATGGAATGTCGGGGGAGGGGGGGATAAGGGAAAAGGCTAAACAAATCATTTTAAAAAATAATAAAATAATATTAGTAAATATAATAATAATAGCTTGCTTGCTAGCATCTAGCTAGCTAAGGTTAACTCACAGAAAGTTGAGAAGCCCTGCTCTGTAACATATGATCTATAAATACAAAACAATATGACTGAGTATTAATTGTTGTTTGTAACTTATGGCATACTGTGGTTGCAGTTCATGAAAGAGAGAGGAAATTCTGCGGCCAAAGCCATTTATGAGAAGTGTGTTCCCGCCTTCTTCTACCAGCCACAACAGAAAGACTGCACGTGAGTGACAGTCAACACATTGACTCAGTGGAAGTAAAAAGAATATGCAAACAGTTTATGTAATGAATAGGAGTGGTGCTGAGGGGAAAGGTACCAAAAAAGGAACACAATCTAAGAGATGAAGAGAGGTGGAGCTACTAAAATACAAATTAGATGTTTTAAGTGGCTGGTATTTACTTAAGCATATGTTTCATCCACAAGGAAATGAGTGTTTTGCTTTGCCTTTAGTGTTCTTAAGGATCAATGGATCCGTGCAAAGTATGAAAGAAGAGAATTCACAGGAGAGGCCAGCTACTTTCAGCAGGCTTACCGCTCAGGTAATTATGCTGTGATTATACAAACAAGAAAATATTTTTCAGATCATCAAAATATGCAGAATACTGCATTTGTTTCTATATTTCTATGCCCAAGATACATTAAGTTGCTGGCTTCTCTTTTGTTTGATTAAATCTAACTCAGACCTGTTTGAGTCAACACTATGGAAAAAAGGCAAAGACAACAAGCAGTTTCTTAAGAGGATCTTCTTGCTCTCCCGGAAAGACTTTACCCTCAGATACTTCATTAAAGAGGATGTGAGTAGTTCTTTTGCCATACCAGCATTTAGTCTTCAGTATTTTTGAGCATATACTTGCTGTTTATAACATTTTTATTACAAGAAACAAATCCCTGTATACTTTCTTACAATATATTTTCTTTGTGCACTATCTATGCTAGACCATTAACAGACAAGGGTCAGACCATTTGCCTGATAAAGCAACTGAAACTTGAAACTTAATTTAGCACAGTAATTTCGCAATTAATACAATATATTGCAAACTAGACAGCGTGCAGGAATTTGTCCTTTGCTAACTTTCTATGTGCTTTCTCTTTTCCTACAAACCAAATCTTCAAAAGAGATGCGCAGTATTTTTGTTCTGTTTCTGATCTTTTGAAATCCTTCTCCAATCTTCTCATTAAACACAACAAAGTCTAAGGTTCCTAAAGCCATCATCCCAATGAAGGACCTGAACGCAGTTTTCCAGCCTGAGAAGATCAGTCATGCTCATGGTCTGCAGATCTCCTACCTGCAAGATGAACGTATGAGGAATTTGTTTGTGTACCATGACAGTGGGCAGGTGAGCTGAAGTTCTATTGTGCTATTTTTTTTCCACTTAATTTGGCAAATGCAGCATATAAAGTCTGTAGCACAGACACCAAATCAGTACAGTTTTACCGTTTTTTCCCTTTGAAATCTCATGCTTGCTCTTAGATCAAAGCATAATGGGTGGATGAAGCCTAAGAAAGTTTGCTGCTTATTTGAGCTGAAAAAGATTAGATGCCTCAGGACTTCAAACTCAACAAATACAGTG
>JAPZDY010000020.1:18234077-18249740 GCA_029783645.1 Ctenochaetus hawaiiensis | reverse complement strand
CACACACACACACACACACACACACACACACACACACACACACACACACACACACACACACACACACACACACAGGGGCACTGCAGTGCTAAAGACAGTATACATGTATCCTTAGCTAAACTTCCCTTCTCTTATTTGTAGTGTTCAGCGAAGAACCTGAAGAACATCTCAGAGCTGTTCTACTACGCCCAAAAGGCAGTTCTGCACCCCACAGGTCCCCTCTACTGTCCAGAGAAGAAAGCTGTAAGATAACAGATATACTGTGTGAATTTTTCACCCCTGTTTGTGTCATCCAGTGCAGCTTGTTTTAATTCAAGGCCTGTGTTTGAAAATCTATATGAAGCTACATTTGAGAGAGTTATGCAAAGCAGTGTTTCTGTCCAAGAATGCTTCTCAATTTTTGTCCGTCATATGTCACTTCTGGGTTTAAACTATTGTAACTTTTGATTTGTCTCTATGATTTCCAGATGAAGTCACTTTGTGTAAAAGCCCTGACTCGAATCTTCAAAGTGTCAGATTTGGACAATGATGGAATCCTGAACGATAATGAGCTCAACTTCTTCCAGGTAAGGTGATGACCGCTGGAGCTGACAGAGTTGACATATGACCACATGGATTTGACCAAAAGTACAATGTGCAAATGAGACCTGTTGTGCTAGTTTGGACAACAACAATGTTTTTTGTGTGACGGTTCACAGCGTACGTGCTTCAACACCCCACTAGAGCCTCAGGCTTTGGAGGATGTAAAAAATGTGGTGAGGAAGAATTTGAGCGATGGAGTTTCTAACAACGGACTCTCTCTGAAAGGTAGGAGTGCTGGACTGACCCTGACGTTGAAAAACTTCCAGTCAGTCTTCACTTTGATTCAGCTTAAGTTGTCCTGTCTGGAATATATTTTTATCACAAAACAAATCTGATGTCAGAGAAGACGTTGGTCCCACATTGGAAACAGTCACACCAAAAGCTTAAGTAACATGTAATTCACAGAATGACACGTAATCACAGCACCTGAAAGGAGGCAAACAACATGTGTGTGTGTTTGTGTGCTTTAACTGTAGGTCAAGTACCTTCCATTACACGACAATTTGAGATCATTAAAAAGGCTGAAAACTTATTGTGACAGACAGACAGACAGACAGACAGACAGACAGACAGACAGAGCCTGCTTGCATAAGTATGCTAAGTGTTGAGGACCCCTTTGACCCTCCCAGCTCAACTAACAATGTAAATGCACTAATTAGTCTGTGTTTTTTTCCTGTGATATTCCTCTCCAGGCTTCCTGTTCCTCCACACCCTGTTCATCCAGCGAGGCCGCCATGAAACCACGTGGACCGTGCTGAGGAGGTTCGGATACGATGACGACCTGGAGTTAAATCAGGACTACCTCTTCCCTCTGTGAGTTTCAGTCTGGAAGCTGAAGCACTTAGTCTTTTACTTTTAGCGACTTTGCTCATTTTGACCAAACTTCCAGTTGTTAAGAGCCTAAATTACTTCTTGAAAGCAGTGCTTACTATAATGCCATGGTTAGTTGTAGGGAAGGATATAAGGTTGGAATGAATATGCTAATTTCATCAAGTATTATCTCTATTGAGGACTACCTGGCCTACCTAACAGTGAACTCCTCTACTCTGTGATTGTTCTGCGTGAAGTTTTCTGTAAATAATGTAGGAATGTAACCCTGGTGCATTTTCTGCTGAGTTAGCACTGCATCAGGCTACATTTAAAAAATAGCCTTTTAAATGCTACCATACTAATAAGCAACTGGTCATGTGGTAGCTTAAACCACTCTAGTACTATGCTCTGATTACTTTGGCATACAGTGAACACACCACTTTCATTTGTTTTAATCTGAGGAAGGTGGGAGAATGAGTGTTTAATTGGATGAGCACACTTGTTGATCCCCTGCAGCCCATCTGCTGCCTCAAAGCTGTCATCTTAGGAAAAACACTGCAACTGTCATATTTATCCCTCTTATTTAATCTCTGCAGTGGTATTTTTCTTGCATTTCTTCACAATATTGTTGATCATTAGAATCACTTTGCCATGTTGGTCTCTCTCTAGGTTGAAAATTCCTCCAGACTGCACCACAGAGCTCAACCACAACGCCTACCTCTTCCTCCAGAGCGTCTTTGACAAACATGACAAGGTACAATCCGATAGACCTGGTTCTGTATTTACACTAGCCTCTGACCCAGAGAGGTGCTTACGAGAAGCTGCTCAGTACGGAGCAACCACAACAACACAACACTGCCCGGGCCAACGCTGACCACCTGCTGAGATTTAACTTCTTGTCACCGAAAAGGGATTGACAGGAGAATTAACCATGAGGGTAGAATGAAAGTCAAATAGTGAAAGTGGCTGCAGGCGCCAAGATCTGCCCTCTGTTGTAGTGATTAGCATCACAGTGTGAATGTGTGCGTCAGCCATGTTTGTTTTCACAACAACAAACTAGGTGAATTCTGCTCTTCTGAATATCTGAGCAAGAGCATTTTTTTGCTGTTAACATTTGCTTTTTTAAAAATCCCAAATTAAAATGTTTCTTGCACTGAGCAACAGAGTCCTAATTTTGCAGTACTAGTTCTCCGTCCTGAAGAGAAACCAATATTCGACGTGTCTTTCAGGACCGTGACTGTGCCTTGTCACCAGAGGAGTTGGCAGACCTGTTTGATGTTTTTCCCTACATGCCTTGGGGTCCAGATGTCAATAACACAGTTTGCACTAATGACCAGGGATGGATCACCTACCAGGGATATCTCTCCCAGTGGACGTAAGCGGCCATTAGGACCAGACTTCAGTCAAATAAAAATTCCACATAAAGTGGCTTTAATTCAAATGTATCAGTAAAAAATGAACAATTTTTAAAGCTGTTTCCAAGAAAACAGCAATGCAAAGTATTTCTCTGTCTGAACTGATTAAAAAAAACACATGATCTCAGTTAAATAGGTTCCAATCTATTTATTGAATCTTCATTTGCACCCTCCCATTTAGCCTGTAACCTACATTTGTTTAGGTTAACAACATATTTGGATGTCCAGCGATGCCTGGAGTACTTGGGTTACCTTGGTTACTCAATAGTTGCTGAGCAGGAGTCCCAAGCTGCAGGAATTACAGGTTAGCTTCACAAACAGTTCCAGTTTTCACCAACACTCTTACACATCTGTGGTAAAATATTGATTATTATTCAATGCAAGTAGCATAATGCCTTGTTTAGAAATTTTTAAATTAATATCGTTGATTTTACTTTAGAGTCAAGCCCACAGTAAACAAATCAGTGATGAACACTGTCATAACACCGTTCAGTCAGTGTGGATGTTATTGTGCACAGCAGCAGCAGTTTAAACTGATCCTCTGATGTCCATGGTTGGTTTGCCCCCCTGCAGTGACCAGAGATAAGAAGATCGACCTGCAGAAGAAGCAGACCCAGCGCAGCGTCTTCCGCTGTAATGTCTTTGGAGACATTGGCAGCGGGAAGAGCGGCTTCCTCCAAGGCTTCCTGGGTCGCAACCTCATGGTAAACAGAGACAAAACACCTGTGACGGCACATTTTCACACTTAAAAACATCCCAATTGTTGGTTTGACTCTATCACACTGCACTCCACAGACATTATAGAAAGCAAACATCACAGGACATAAAATACATTATTTGAAAAGTATTCCTCCAAAAATATACCAAGTCTTATATCTCTTCCTAGCATATATGTGATAGAATCATGATAGACTGACTTCTTTTTCCCATTTCTGCTTGCAGTTACAGTCAGTTTATGCCATGATCTGCTTTTAACATCATGTTTCTTCTCTCCACTCTCCTCAGCGCCAAAAAACCATCAGAGAGGAACACAGATCTTACTACGCCATCAACACAACCTATGTTTATGGCCAAGAGAAGTACCTTCTCGTGAGTATCAAAGAGGCCTCTAATAGTAATTGAATCATTCGCTGATATTATGTTAGTATGTCATGTTTTCAAACTGTATTTTATTCTCTTGGTTTATTAAATAACAATCTTGCACACAGAACTCTGGTTATATCCTAACACAGTATAATCTTTATTGCCACTTGAATCACAGAAAGTAAAAAGTAGTAAAAAAAAAAAATCAGTAAAGCAGCCTAAACAGAAGACTCTTTATTTAAGTCTTTTTTCTGCATTTGACATTTATATTTCACAATATTTTATAATCTGTGTGTATGATAAGAAGTGCTTTTGGTCAAGCATCATGCAAAAATGACAAGCACAAACAAAACTCCCTGCAGTTTTCTCCACTTTCAATTAATTCCAGCAAATAATGGCTGATTATCCAACGTGGATCTTAAGCTGAAACTCAGTCGGGTTTTTCTAACTCTTAGCTTATGTGAGAGTGTTTAGCTTGATGTTTGGAGAGATTTTTCTTTATGTGTTTAGATTTATTTAATCAATCTTCTCTCCATGCGTCAAAGCTTCATGAAGTGTTCCCTGACTTCGACTACCTGTCTGATGCCGATCTGGCCTGTGACATTGTCTGCTTGGTCTACGATGTCAGCAACCCGTACTCCTTTGAATACTGCGCCAAAGTGTTTAAGGTAAAGCTCTGTGTGTGCATTTCTCACGTAAATCAAAAGACACATATTCACCTTGGGAAAACATCTAAACCACGATCATTTATCCTCCTCTCTCTCTCTGTCACTGCTCAGCAATACTTCATGGACAGTAAGACTCCATGTATGATGATAGCAGCCAAGTCTGACCTGCCAGAGGTGAAACAGATGTACGGCTGCACTCCTCTGGAGTTCTGCAGGAGGCACAAGATGCCCCCTCCCCAGTCCTTCACCTGTAACTCTGCAGCAGCACCCAACAGAGACATCTACACCAAACTTACCACCATGGCCATGTACCCGTAAGTATACAGGCACGCTTCATCGAGATTTGTTAACTCAGGTCATTTTTCTGCATAAAAATTCAACTTTGTACATAAAACTGATGCAAGTAATGTGTATTTGGCAATCTGGTTGCTGAAGCTAAGATCTTGTATTTTACTCTTTTTTCCCTCAAAAGACTACAAAACATCTAACAGCATTATAACTGGGGATATTTTTAACACAATCTATAACTTTGTTTGTACATCCACCTTGGTCTGTGGAGAATTGAGCCGGCCAGTTTGTCTTTCAAACTGCCAGATATGAATCATGTGAGCTTTTTTTTATCTGACCTAAGAGGTTAAAGTGGCTCAGTCACTCAGTGCTTGTTTGCTGCTCTTAAATAAACTTTTTTGTTTTTAATCTTGTAGTTTCTGTATGCTGAGAGGATTTTCTGCTAACTCAGCTGCATTAATCTGTTAAATAATTCTGTGAGAAACAGGTAGGATAGATGGGACACTTTGTCTTCTATTTGCAGTGTCAATCTGAAATAAACAGTTAATGTTTTGCTTTTTAAATATATAAATACGAAGCAGCAGTGTGTGTAATTTCTGTTGCCTCACTCCAAGATAAACCTGCTCCCTGCGGGGATGTTCCTCCTCTCTGCAAGTGTCAGTATCAGACCTGATGCACTTCACTCCACAGTAATGCGCTTCGCTGCCCTCTGGGCTTGTTGCTCTCAGTCTAATACCACAGCGTTTTGCATTGTGGGTAAACGGGTTTCCCTGCTGAGCTGTAATGTTGATCCCTCCCAGAGGCACACACTCCTGCAGCTTGCAGTGCACTGTGAACACACAGCGCCTCTCTGCACATCACACAGTTACATAATTGCACACAGAAGCACCAGACAAGCCCTTATTTAGCACACAGCATAGTCAACTCCTACTCTAAGACTCAGAATACATTTTTTTCAATGTTACAAAATTACATTGTAAAGTTCAAACAAATATTTGTTAACATCCTTCTGTGGGAAAGTGGGAGTCTTTTTCTTTTATAAAAACCTATTCCTGTTTTTCCATTATTGGATTTACTGAGCCATTATACACTGATTCAGCAGGATCACAACAAAGATACATTTGACTCCACAGAACACAAATATTTTTTTATGTCATTTGAAAAATGATTTGCTGATTCATTCTCAAATCGGTAGCTTGAGACTAATCCAGTTAAAGAGATTAATGGACTATATTCCCTCTTCAAAACAATGAAACTATTAAAGGAATCTCATTTGATTCAGTTTTATTCTAGTCACAGCCTGTTTTCTTGTCTTTCACTGGTTGTGGCTCCCAGGAGATGAACAACAAAGTACTTTTTAAATGGTGATGGGATCTTTAACTCTGATCTTTCCTCTCTTCCTCTTGTGTGTTTTTATATGGAAACTGTGCGTGGTGTTTGCCTTCCCGTATCTCTGCTCAGCCACGCCCGGCTGCGCTGCATGTGCACTTGTAACCGGTGCACCTTCTGCTTGTGTCAGAACCTCCTCAACTCTGAGCTGCTGCAGACGGTCAGGGCCAAACTCTACGCTGTTGTACTCAGAAGGTCCTTTTTTTAACCTCTTTTACTACTGCCTTTATTTACCTCTGATTACCTGTCAGACCTTCTGCCATCATCACCCGAGCATGTCCCATTCAGTACTCTCTTTTTTCATTTTATATCATATAAATTTATTTTAAGCATTCTTCTTCTTTACCTAGTCCCATTCACTTGCTCTCCATTATATTTTTCAATGTATTTTTTCTTTTTTCTCTCATTTCATTTATTTCATGCTGTCAAGAGTCTGAGTTTGTCTTTTTCCTCTCAGAATCCATTCTGATGTCTTACCTTTCTTTCAGCTTTCTTTGACATTACTTGTGAGCCTCCTGTAGTTTGGGTTGAAAGCATGTACTTTTCTATTTCAATGTTATTCTCATTGTTATTCAGTTGGTGTCAACTTCCTTGTTGCTGCCTTCTCTGTTGATGTCACTGTGCCTCAGTCGTCTCAGCTGACAGAGATGTTGAAGCTCTATCCTGCTCTTGTTGTCTCGTATCTTACCTGCAATCATACTCGTCCCACATCTGTTTGACTGACTTTTACTTCAGTTTCTCCATACTCTGAGGCTCCATTTCAGTTCATCTCTGTCATCAGTTCATCCATGCTTTGACTTATTTTCACATGATCCCTCTTAGCAACATCTCTCACAACTGAGACTCCCATCATTATATTTGTTTCAAATTTAAGTTAGATGATGCATTAGATTGTCATCTCCTTACTGTCCTTTTCTTCACTCTTTTCTCTTCATTCATCTCTCTTGTGCCTGCTTCTCTCTGTTTCACAGACATATGAGCCAAGCTGACTTGAAGAGCTCGACCTTCTGGCTGAGAGCGAGCGTCGGCGCGACCGTGTTTGCGGTTCTGGGCTTCGCCATGTACAGAGTGCTGCTCAAACCACGATGATCCTCGGGCAAATCCAGTCTAACCCACTTTGCACCAATGGTACATATAGAGCTATTTTGACTAGCCACAACTTTAAAGTGTCTGAGTAATCCAAAAAAAAATAAAATAAAACGAAAAAAAAAACCAACTCAAAAATCCATCTTGGTTTTGTAGTAAAATAGATCCAAATTATAAAACCTATTTGTTTTTGCTCTGGGGAAAAAAATGAAAGCTAACTTAGTAAAACATGTACATTATTGTTGTTGGGGATAAAACAGAAAATAATATTTAATTTTTGTACCAAAATTACTAACTTGCTTAATCTGTTTGTCTGCAGTTATTTGCAAAGTATGTAATGTATCTATATTTATATTGAAAAGGAGCAGAAGCCGCTGATGAGACGTGGTGAGTTACATATGAGTGAGTTACATTCATTATTTGTGGTTACTTGTTGATTGATAAGAACAACTTGGTTTCGGTTGTATTGAGGTTTGTGGTATGTGAGGATTACAATGGAACTGATGGGTTTTTGTTATAATTTTTTTTAGACATTATATGTAAATAGTGTATATATATAATAGTAGACAGTACATTTATTTGTCTTTGTCTGAATCATACTCAGAAACCTGGATGCAAAGGTAGGTTAACAGCCCGATCATGACTTGCACAAATGTTAGCATTGATTATTCAGGCGTAAATTGGTTTGCCTTTATGTCACATGCACACTTTATTTATTGTTTGTACATCAGTGCAGGTCAGTGCTTGATCGGCGGCGGCGTGGGCCGTTCTGCTGCTCACTCTTATGTCTTCCTGTTTTGGTCACTTTGTCAGCTCATGGATGTGTTTGTGTGATAAGATATAAAAAAAGATCAGCACTTTCACGGCCATTCTATAGATTTTGTGTTAGCATGCTTCAGATATTCCAACCACATTTAAGTGTTTTCAGACTTACTGTGCAAAAAAAATGACCATGCCAAACTCTCTGCACGACTCTCAAGCTCCCCAGTAACCTAGTGATGGAGTAAGGTTTTTAAAAGAAGTGCTGAACAGAGGAAAGCTGAGTCTGGAGTCATGGATGTGAAGTTTGATGGTGATGTGACCCTTGTAATTCTCAGTTAGTTCTCCAGCCAATGGAAGATAATGTGGGCCTAGATATTAATCTCCATGCAACTGCAGCTGTTTCCCACAAGGCTCAATTTGATGTATACACTCATGTCCGCCTTTGCAAAAGTTTACAATAAATAAGTATATCTAATTGGTTTGGTGTGATGACATTTATTTATTTATTTGTTTACAGCTCTCCAAGAGATCTAAAGATTTCGCCACTACTTGCTCTCTGAGCCACAACAACACCAGGCAGCTAATGATCACGCTTGAGCTGTAATGCTGATGCAGACAACAGTCTCTGGTTTAAGAAAAGGAACTTTCTCAGCTATTTGTTACCATTTTTAAATTTAATTTTTCTGGATACTATTCTACCACATGATCAATTTCAATTTTGTCCTGTTTTAACAAGATGATAGGTTAGGATTTGCATCGACACAAGGGGGCAGCATTGCTCAAAAACAACAACAAAAACATTAAATTTTCTCTCAATTTAGTGACAAAATCTGTCACCAAATTGAGTGTCTGCTGTCTCACCAGTGTTTTAAGACTATGAAGCTGAAGCCTGTACATGTATTTATATAAGTACACCAGGTTCTTTTATGAGCCAGCCTGCTGGTGGAGATAAAGTGGGTTGAAAGTGAATGGATGGCAATATTGTTTAAGGTGCATCTGTAAGAGGGTAATAAAATACATTTGTATATTAAATAATAGATCACTATCTAATAACTTAAGTGTGTTTGTACAGTTCTAGGATATGATTAAGATATCACCCTGACATACAAAACACTTTCGACACCTCAAAAAATAGGCCTTCTCCCTCTAGACAAAGTCTTCCTTATAAACTAAACTGCTCATTAAACTGCCCCCCCACCCCCCCACCCCCCCCCCCCACCCCAAATGTAGCAGCACCCTTGGGTTTATCCCACTAGCACACACAGGTTCAATACAAATAGAATACAAAGTAAATTGGGTAATAATTAGGGATATCTTCTACTCATCTCATTAAAATATCTCCAAATGTTATTTTTCATGATGTATTGTGTTTAAACTAACATGGAGTGACTTAATGAATGTAGTGGAGAGGCTTTTTTCAATTTACTCTGATTTACTAAATCATCTCTTCCAGACTTTATTTCAGGCTGACTCACTGACTCAAAAACGTTTTAAAAGCAGAACCCAAAATTATGTTAAATTAACCGGTACGGCCAGTCTCTGAAGAGACAGTAAAAAGCTCTGGGTTGTTAAATTCATGTAGTTGTAAAAGTTGGACATCTAAAGCTGTTTTGTCTGGTGCAGCTACTTTGTCAGACATTTAAGACGCCACTGGTTCTCTCACCAACGAGTACTTGTAATTATGCAAAACAGTCAGACACTGTGGCAGTTCCCATTTCAGTATTGAACATTAAGTGCCTATGAATAAAGTTTACTTCCTGTTGATATGAGTACAGGAATGTTAAGGTGTGTTTTTGACACAAGACATCAAGGCCTCTCCTTGGAGCAGTGATTGCTATCAATGAGTACTTGCAAGCTCACACTCTGTACTGTCAAGTCCGCTCTGTACTGGAGGTTCAGGTTGCTTTGCCTGGGTTTCGCTGTGTGATATTCAAGTCCAGTACATTCGATTGTCATATTTTAAAGTGCACAATCATCTCCCCAATCTCCTTGTTTAGGACAGGGATGTTAAAACTCCTTTTTAGTGACCAACTAGGGACAGATTCAAGTCAGTACACTCAAAATCTGACATTTTATGAGAGTATAACATGTTTTTAAGAGGATGGGATCCTAAAAAAAAAAATTGAAGTAGAAGAAAAATGTTTGAAATTGCAAGGTGAAAGCAATTAATAAATGGCTGAAAAGGTTTGGAAAAGGTAGTGGATGAACAGTGGGACAAAAGATGCTAAAAGAAAACAGTTTAAATTCTTAACTGAAAGCAAAAGATAATGCATTTAGGAGGGCAAAAACATTTAGCTGAAGGACATGGCCAAATGACTGAAATAGTTGATATAGTTAATATAGTTTGCTTGTTGATATATTTTGCTAAAATTAGTGGACAAATGGTTGAAGCAGTCTTCATGACCCTAACAAGCATTTGTGGTTCAATTGTATTAAAAGCCTTATAAAGTCCACTTTTATAATAGTGTGTTTTGTATAGTTTGAACTGTTGATAAAAGGGTCTGGTTCATCAGTGAGGGGCTGTGATTGTATGTCAGACAGAAAAGGTGTGACGATGATGGGAACAACTGGCTTAGAGTTAGCGCCTGCCAACAGCTCTGAGAGCTGTTAAAAGAAAGCAATACCTCCCCAGCTGTTAATTTATACATGAGCTGGGTTCTTCCACATAGCAGGTGTTTTTCTTGCTGTACATCTCGTCTCTTCTTTCTATTTCACTCTTTCCTTTTTGCTCACACTCTCCTCCCTCATCACCCGCTCTGCATCTATCATCTGCCTCACGTTACAGCTGTTGAGCTGGTGTTGACACATGACTTGTGAAAGCTGCCATGTCATAGCTTTCTTGTCCAATTAACTGCTTTTTATGGAAATTCCCATTGCTGCCTGTCACTAAATGAGACAATAACTTCCCTTAGTCCTTGATAGTTTAAAAGATAGAATTTGTTCTGTCCTATGGAGATTGTGACAAAGTTTATTTACAAATTGATTTATTTGCTTAATTTTTTTCATGAGACCCAATTATTAAGATTTTTAATATATGTGTTTTTGCACATGTAAAACTTCAATGGCATCCTCCTCATGTAACTGTATAGAGCAGTTATGCCTTGTAGTTTTATGTCCTTCGATGAAGGATTTTTCCTTCTGTTTTTCTAGGAGCAGTTAAAGCTTTGTTATGTTAATTAAAGGGATTAAAAAGTAAATTTTAGTTAAATTGTAAGTTTATGAAAGTGAGATGGACATTTGTATCTGTTACACAAATCCCAACTTTATGCCTTGAAGCCCTTGTTGACTCACCCTATAAATGAGTATGTGAAATATCAGTATCAATATCAAATATACCTATGTACATTTTTTTCCGAAGTAATGTTCTTTTTTAAATATTTTAATGATAATCAGTGTGTGAGAAATAAAAGTGAATTATTTTTAGGCTGTCAATATCCGTACAAGACTGAACTATGGGTCACACAAGGTATTAATAAATTTATTTCCCATTCACAAAATATACATAAAAAATACAGAACTCAAATTTTGACTGTGATCCAGAAAAGCTTCTGGCTCTTTTTTTAACAACTACAACAACAGATTCCAACTTTAACCCAACACGGCTGTGTAGGAGTCAGGAAAAGACCCTGAGGGTTAAAAATATCAACTGGTCACATTGTTTCCATGGCAATGCTATCACATACCATTCATGGGGGAGTTTCACTAGAGGGAAACTGATCAACCTACACAGTGCAGACCACACCGCCGTCACATAATTTCTCCTCGTAAAAGACTCCCACCCAGACATTAGGTTTGTTTGATGTCTCTTGAGGTAATAGGTAGGTGTTTTGTCTGAAATGGGGCCCCATCATTTAGGTGATTGTAGCAGCAGACATGAAGGGGACAGTTTATATTCCCTAAAACAACCTGGAATTTACAACCTTGGACACTCCCTCTTCTCTGAACATTTTAAGGAAGCTATTAAAGAGTGCATGCTTACTGTTTTGGTGAAACATGATTGCTTGGTATTTATGACATGAGATGAGATCACATTAAATGTGTGTGAACTCCATTGAGAAATTGTATAATAATTTATCGGGGAAGCTCTCCGTTTTATTTTGGTGATTTTTCTGTCAAGCTTTCACTATTACTTCCCGTCTTTGTAACTTTCTGACCTGATGATTAACATTGAATCTCACCTGTGTCTCCTTTGATTTCTCCCTCTTGTGTTTGTGAATGGGTCTTTAATTATTTTTTTGTCATTTTGTTTATTTCAGTGCCTGTTAATCCTGGTTTTTGTTGGTTTACTCATTTTTTTAAACTTTAATCTCAGTTTTGGTACTTATTTTGTTGCTTCACTGGTTTTTGTTAACTTATTTACATATAGCTTGCTTTTTCTTTCTGGTCCTGGTGTTGTTTTTTGCTAGCTGTTACTGTGTGCTTTGTGCAACACCATTACAGGACCATACAGGAGTAATACTGAGTTGACTGAATAGTTATTTGTCTTTTCACACAGCAACCACACGCTAACAGCTCTGTGGAGGAGCCGTTTCAGGATTCAACTGATGTTTTCAAGGTCAAAAACAAAACTTAACCCCAAACTGCACCCTAACTCTCACAGCACAACCCTCAAACACATTTTTATATTTACTGCTCTTCTTACCATAAAGCTTTAAGAGACACATTGTTGTCATTTGATAAGCGAGCAAATAAGTGTTTAAGTTTGACTATCTCAACAAAATGTAAACCTGTAAATTGGAGTGAATAGTAAAATATTAATACCTAGTAATTTGTTGGAAATCTTTTTTGTTTGATTAAATAAAAATCTCAAATTGTTTTCTTCTGAGCGTTTTTTTCATCTTCTAGTAGATTGTAACTAAAGTCAGTCCCTCAAACATTTTCATTGATACTTTGTTAATTACCAGTCATTAAAAAAGGAACAACTTCAGTGATGCCAAGTCCTTATAAAAAGGCTCCACACTTGTCATTTTTAGCTCTTTCAACTAGGAGGACGACCTCAGTGGATCCTAATTAAATAACGCAACCTGTTGGAAAGTTTTGCAGAGTAATGGGACCAAAAAATATACCTTTGAAATTCATAACTTTTTCAACTGTAGATTTGGTGAATCATTTAAATAACACAACTTTATGAATGACTTATTTGAGTATGCAAACATGACATTTTATTAGAAATTATAGTCCCTTTTAATTTGAATTTTTCCTATTATTTGATCACTATAAACTGTATTTACCATAGACTGATGTAAAGTGGAACAGAGGCTAATTAAATTATACAACGGCTACATTTCCATTTTATGCCCAAATGACCAAATAACCCTTAACCTCTGAGTCAGTGAGACCGTGGCAGACAGCTGCTCATCCAGGGATCTGGAGTTCCTCGAAAGCCTTTGGCGGGAGTGGCTCGTGATCCCTCCTCACCGCCGGCCAAATCTCTCCCTCCCTCCCTCCCTCCCTCCCTCCCTCTCTCCCTCTCTCCGCCCCCACCCTCCTGCTCCATCTCCCTCTCTGTGCCTAGAAGCCGGGGACGCATGCGGCTGGAGCAGAGACGCGGCGACACCTGGAGCAGAATCAGCCTCTTCCACCGGAGGCAGTCGGTGTGGTCCCCTCATCGCTTTCGGGGCTTCTTGTTGGCACGCGGCGGAGGGGATAGCGGACGACTGATGTCCCCGCGCTGCGCCGCCGACACACAGAAAGCAACGTGCCAGGTATCATGACGCACCAAAAAAATGGGTACTTAGCTGGACTTTTCCGTGCCATGTGACTGTGCCCACGCTGTTTAAGTCGAGTTTCAGCCGCTGCCTCGGATGGTAGCAGCCATATGAGAGTTGTGCGTCATCCAGTCCGGTTTGTCATCTGTGTACCGCGCTTCGTGTTGCTGTCAGTGTTTGATGATGTCATTATTTCTTTCAGATGGATCTGCGTCCTGCTGCTGCTGCTGCTGCGTCGCATCTCCCAAAGTGAGAAGACTCGCTCTGCAAATGTGCGTCCCCGACAAACTTGGCTCGCTGCCTCTGTTCAGGGCGAACTGAATCCTCCTTTTCAACTCCGCATACCTCTGCCGCTGCTATAACTACGATGTGGTGTGCGGTGGGGTGACACCGCAAAAAAGACTTTATCGCTCAGAACTAGAACCAAACTATCACCAAATCAACTTTTCCTCTGCGGAAGAAGATCAGTTTGTTCAGTACGCACGACTCTTTAATTGATCCGCGTTTTGTTTCACCTGGACTGATTTGAACGTCCACAATCCGGTAAAGATCCAGACTTCCAGGGATGCGTAAGCGAGCATGATGCTCGGCTTTACCTTCTGTCGTTGCTGACGCACATAGAGTGCGAAACAGGATTGTAAACTATGTGGAGTCATTCCTGAGGACTGAGTCGCTGCTCTCCGCGGGTGCATGGAGAAGATGACGGGCGGAACCCGGGAGACGCCGGTCAACTCTTCTCCGGCGGTCGCGGCCAACGCAGAGGGAGAGGAAATCGAGGTTTTGGAAAGCACAGACGTCCTCCCCGTGGCTCCAGAGGACGTAAGTCTGCACACAACGCAAAAGGGACCTGTAATGCAAACATGACCACTCTTACCATTTCACATTTCTACAGTTACGCAGTGAGACATTCACCTTCCTTTGCACTGGAGCAAATTCCCGCAATGCTTTTGATCTGATGAAGCAGAGAGTCTAAGTAAGAAACTAAATTAGTTTTATAAAGATGTTTATTCACTTCATTGCATAAATCAAGATTGGACTTTTTCAGTGATAACAGATGAGATCTAAAATACAGAGTAGAGTATGGAAGCAGAATGCCAGAAGCCAGTTGCCAAAGACACACAGCGCATCCTTACATTACATCCTTTTAAAGGGACTATCATGCACTTGCTCCATTTTTCGGAAGCCTTGCCTACTAGAAAAGACCCCTTACACATAATGATCCACACTTTGGCACCTTATTATCTTTTGTTGCGGCTCATTGACCACAATGATCAGATAATAACAGCATGTGATTGCAAGACTGCAATTAAGGCGAATGCTGCACAGAAAGGAGAAGTCCTTTCAGCCAAGACTCATCATTTCCAAACAGGTGCTCCTCTGGCACCTGTTTCTGAGATTTTCTTTATTGCCCAACTACTTTTTCCTCTCACTCACTCCTTCTCTTGCTCTTTTTCTCTCTTTCCATGTCCTAGCAATGGAAGTCTCTGTTTGACAAGGTATGTAGTGCAGGCTGTGTTGATTTTAATCACTCACCATATGCATGTTTCACTCATTGTGGAGCAGTTTTTCCATTGAAGGTGCACATCTGCGTGTGAACTGTGAGTCACCTCTGATATAATCTCTATTAATCGCCTGAAACAACACAGATGTGTTGAACAGATGAGACACTACATTGTGCCATTTAAGAGTCATGAAACATGGGGAAGATTTTAGATGAACTGAGATGCAATTTACTCTAAGCATCCTTAGGAACAGAAAAAAAACAAATTCACTTACTTTTTAATGTGAAAAATGTTAAAATTGAGTGCCTTAGCGTTATGCACATCTATAAATGACCTTAAATGGCATGATTTTTACAAATTTTGCCCATGC
>JAPZDY010000020.1:18219877-18233412 GCA_029783645.1 Ctenochaetus hawaiiensis | reverse complement strand
ACACACACACACACACACACACACACACACACACACACACACACACACACACACACACATACACACACACACACACATACACTCACACACAACATACACACTTAGACATGCACAGCCACCGCAGCACCTGCCAGCTTTGGGCCCCTCTACTTTCTCCAGGGGGGAATTGTGTGTGTGTGTGTGTGTGTGTGTGCATGCCGGGGGTTAGCAAGGGTGTGCAGGGTTGAGCCAGAGGCTCGTGTCAGGCTCACTCTTTCAGGGGGAGGCTGAGGTCTCATGGGATTATGCAAAAGGCTAGCTGGGGTGTGGTTTGTGTGTGTGTGTATGTGTGTGCGATGGAGTGTGTGATGGAGCATATTCTATGGACAAGCATTAAGTAGGCCTCTCAATCCGCTGTCTTTATGCATGCGGCACAGCTTTGAATTTCTACAAGTGGACGTGGGTCTGAAAAACGTCGGTTTGTCCAAATGGCGAGGTCACTGCCCGGTCTGGCAGCAACAAATGTCCTTTCACTCTTTTATTCTCCTTCCCTTCTTACTTCTCACAATGAGTTGTTCCATTTGTCAAGAGGCTGACCTTGGAGACCCCCGCTACTGTGGAGTGACTAAGGAAGAGAAATGATGGGCTGCTAAAGACAAAGAAAAGAAGGATTTTAAACCAGTCTGGCAACCTGTGTCACTGACTGAGAGACAAAAGAAAAGTCTGCGTGAAAACAAAGCATGAGCCAGACGTGTGTTTGTCTGAAGATGCACGCGAGGTTCAGTCTTGATGTTGTTTTGTTTACTTTGCAGCATAAAACATCCACAATTATCAAGGATGCTTGGACTGCATTTGCTGTGTTCACTGCCCTTTACATTTTTGCCTCTGATTATGCTTCTCACACACACACAGAGCAATAACTGACCTACACACTGTCCTCTCCACTGGGGGTGGGTGGTTTAGTGTCTTGCTCAAGGGCACATTGACATGGGGACAGGAGGATGCCAAATCAAAGTGCATCCCTGCAACTATTGGATGACCCACTTGTGTGTGACATTTTGATTGAGGTCCTTTCTGTAAACAGAGTAATTATGGTGTTAGTGAAAGACCGTGATGCTGGGCGACGTCTCACGCGCTTCACATGCCGTTCTTGTCTGATTGTTGAACAGCATCAAGACCCTGGATGGGACATTTTTTGTGACCTTCTAATGACTGCAAATCTAACAAACAGGCCCACTTTGCTTCGACTCTGACCAGGTATGCAGAGGGCGAGAAAATTAACTACTGCATTGTCACATCATCAATGTCTCTGAGTCATCTCACCTCTCCTTCTTATGACACATCATTTTTGAGTTTAGCTGATCGAAACTCCTAAAGTTTACCTGCAGCCTTTAGATGTGGCAGAATCACACTTTGTTTGAACTAACTCTTTTCAAGCACACTTGGTTGTTTGCACTTCAGAACTTCTAGCAAACTTCTTTGATCTTCCTGCCAGTGGTTGTAACTGATTTGTTAAAATAAAATGTGAAACTGATTGGCTGAATAGGATGTCTGGAGATGAAGACCATCTCTTGTGTTAATCATTTCTGGCATCCCTGTCTTGTCAAATTTAGAGCACATTTATTTCTGTCCATCCCATCAGAAATGTTTACACAGCGAAGGAAAGGCAGGACTTAACCTTTTTGCCTTTTGGACAAAAGGTTTTCCTTTAGCTTCTTTAAATCAGTTTGTGCAGTGTACAAAATCTTTCCCATCGTATCATTTTTACCAGACTCCATGTGAATGTGGCTCATACGGCTATCAATTTCTGGGTCTCAGACAATCAGGGGCAGGAATCAAAGTGCTGCGTCGCTCGATACGTTTTTCCCTTCACTCGGCTATCCTGTCACTGTGGAGCACCTCAGAAATCTTTGATTCCTGTTTCCCATGGCTCGAAAAACAAACATGAGGATTGAGCACAAGCAGAGGTGAAGTCTGATGAAGCAGATAAGATGCTGTTAGGAGGATGGCGGCTGCACTCCCCTGACTCCCCCTCATAATCAAAGTGTAGCAGCCTCTTACTGTCCTCCAGATACTCTGCAGTAATGGTAGCCTGATTACACACAGTATGTGTTTCACCCAGAAAAGGAGTGTGTTTCGCAGTCTCCATCATGTTATGACTGATGCACACTCTCCATTGCCCCTTTATGTTGTTTTTTTGAGGATTTCTTGGGGTTTGAGGATGGACCACAGTTGATGAATATATCTGATGAACAGCATTAAGCATGTTTAGAACACATCCCCCGAAATGAACAAAATCATCTTTGTTATGTGTTTGCTGGAAAGGCACATCAAATGGATTTTCTGTTGCTGCAATAAGTTAGGAATGCTTTATAAAATTCTTTGTCTTTTACCTCATTGTTATGTTCTTGTGTTTTCCTGTAAAAAGTGGAACCTATAAGACTTTCTTTTTGGCCTGAGCAAAATGAGGGATTTTGAACAATGTGGTTTATGAAACACTACACCCACAGCGCAGAAACACTAAGTCGTTATCTAAACAGGACTGGGAATGTCCCAGTGCTTGCAAAGCCTGAGATTGGAAGTCCCCAGGTGTGTATAATGGAAACCTAGCTCAACTCAAAGTAGAAGGAGCACTTGTAGAGACAGGACAGATACAAAACATTGATTGTACATCTGTGGTTTTGTGTTGTCCAAAAGAAACACTTTTTTTCCTCCCTTTTGTACCTTGAATGGTTCCTTACTGCAGACTTGCACAAGAAAGGATGGAAGTCCAGAAGCATTACAAGTATCAGTGAACAGTGAGAGGGCTCTGGTTCAGCTTCTTTGTGTCTGTGAATGAGAGAAATCCTTATGTGTGTCCACAGTTGCCTCTGTGCTGACCGGCTGCTCCCAGTGGCATGTTGAGATGCCCCAGGCACGCGCCCGCAGGAGCTTAGTGATTAAACACTTTCACATGGTTGCATACTTTCCATGGAAGTGTTTCCCCCTTAATTTCTTGCTTTGTGGCACAGAAAAGCCCCTGAGAGTGAGTTATGATCCCCCCCCCCCCCACCCCCCAGTAGCTGCACGAATAAAACACTCTCAGATCTCTCAGGAATGTCGTCTAGCAAGGGGAACCTACTAAGTGCATGCTGCTGTACCAAAAACACTGTATTAGCCATGTGGTACATGATTTATGACTGTCCCATCACTTCTTAAGTAATGACACTGATGTCTGTTGTTAGAGTAGCCCGGCTATCGTCATTAATTAAAGCAAGCAGAAATTCAATGATGGGGAAGCCACCTGTTCCCGGTGGGGCTCGTGTTTCCCAGAGTTTCTGTCGTGCGTTTCAATGAGCTTGTTAGTCAGACATTCAGCGGCCATGGCTGAGAGGGAAAGGAAGGTCATTATTTAAAGTACCTTTGTCTGGCTACGCCGTCTCGCCTCATTGCATGGCACAGCTGGCACCTTCTCGGTGTCGGTGTCGCGCTCCTTTTTTTCTAAGTCCACTTCAAATGAAGGGAACATCACCCAGGTGACTGGCACTTAATGGAACAACCAACTGGGAATGCTCAGCTGTGTTTACTAGTGCATGCTGGGATAGCATGTCTCGCCACACCCTGTCAGTTTTATCTACATCAACTGCAAAAAGGAGACTTAGACAATGAGATCATAACAGCCGTCGGAGCAACTACTGATGGTAACAGTTACAGAGTATATGCAGCTGTGAGGTTTGTCTCTTTTTGTTGGTTAGAATCTCTCTTCTTCGGTCCAAAAAAAAGTGTCAGGTACATCAGATCAGACTCAGATTAGAAAAAGACTTTAAGGAGCCTGCAATCTGTCAAGGATGGAATTTCAAGATATCTGAGAGGGAAACTGATGGCCTGAACTGTGACCAAACTATCTCCTGTTTACACACTTTTTCCACATTTCTCCTTGGTGAATAACATATTTTTCAACATCAGTTGGCCTCTTCTTGGGTCTCTTTTCTTTGTGCTGAGTTGATTACTTTGTATTTTCCTCTCTTATTCATACATCTATGAAAAGCTGATGTGCTTATCAGCCTAATTACCATTGACACTAACACAGATGGCGGGGTCACGCTCTGCTGACCTGTTCATCAAACACTCCAGCAGTGATTGACACCAGCTGAGTTTTGGAGATATCTCACCCTCAAAGAGATTGCAGTGATATTGAATTGTGTTGTCTTAATCCAGGATCATAAAAGTAGGAGCAAACTGCATTTTACACATTAAAAAGCTTCCACACTGTGCTGCGATAAAATAGCAGAGTCTCAGACATTTTCATTGAAAGATTTAATCAGAGCTCCTCTGCATCTCTTCTGCTTTGCTCTAAATAGATTTCCTTAATGAAAGGCACAGTTCCAGTTGGCAGAGTGTGAAAACAGTCTCTGCTTTTTTGCAGAGGTAAAAATAGCTGCCGTGCCTGTCGATCTGTAAATAGGAGAAAGGAGATGTGCCAGTTTACCGTAATTGGCTACAGTGTGCGAACTCATAGCACCTATGCTGCGAAATCAAAATGTCTCTTTTGAGGGTTGAACGGCTCAGTATTCTAGTATCCTCCATATGCTTTGTGTACATGAGTGTGTACATGCACCTACCAGACCTAAAAATGTAAATCCATTACTAGAGGTCAAAGGAGGGCAGCTGAAGTGACAGCACACACAACCCCCAGCTGAGACAGTGTGTGTGCGTGAGTGTGTGAAGTCTAGGTCCGCCTGCTGCTTTTAAAGGACCGGTGTCAGTGTGAATTTTGATGAGGCTCCTTCACAAATTAGCCCTGATTTGTTTGCTTTCTGTCTTTTTATCCTCTCACCATCGCTTTGTCTCTCATCTTTGTGTTCTGAAGTTCGATTTCTCTTCAGAGTTAAGTGGATGACATTGCAGATGTGAAGAGGCTTCAGTCTCAGTCTGCTCATCGATACTTTCATCTCATCTCCTTTCATTAGCTCTGTGTACAGTTCATAGCCATCGACACAAACTTGTTTATCAGTTTAATAACATAACTCAGTACAGACCAAAGATGTGCAGCGAGACAAAACCATTTCAGAACATTGCAGGAAGATGTTGAAGTGTTTTGAACATGTTAAAGTGTTTGAGCTGGACTGATGAAGTTCCTGCCACTCAGCTTGTCAAATAAACATTGGCTTGTTGAAGAATGCAAGAAGCATCACCTGGTTCAACAGCCAATCAGCTGGAGCTATGAGTCAGTTGAAATGGCAGCTTTTTGGTCTGGAAAAGGGATGGGATAACCACATCAATTTAACTGAGGAACAGCCGTGTGTGTATGACCCTCAGGTTGCTAAACTCGCAACTTCACTGCTTTTCCTCTCCTGGTTCACATTCATGGTCACCCTGCCACTCTCTCTCTCTCTCTCTCTCTCTCTCACTCAACCACACACTTCCTACACACACTTACATTTCAAGTTTCTGTTTCATCAATACTTGAAATGCAACTGCAAGTTACTCACTCTCACTGTCCCTCATTCGTATTTTGAGAAGTTACAAATTATATTGTAAAAAACAAAACCTGAAAAGCTGGTTTCAAGTTTCTACTCATCTGGCTTTGAATCTTTTTGTCTGAATTTGGTTGAACAGCAGAAATAGTGAAGAGCTAAAATGAAAAAACACCAAATTACGGTTTGATTAAGCAGCAGTTGGTAATTCATTTGATATAATTGTGTGTGTGAGCATTAAATTAGCAAAATAATTATCATTTACATCCAAACCCAACCCTAGTGGGCATACTGACACCTTTACTGTGGATGTAGCGCCAGAATGTATAAATAATTTTTTATTTGGAGTCAACACACCGCAGCGAGACTTTTTTTTAGGGCAAGTTGAAGAAAGCTTTCCTCATCTTCAACTTGCCAATCAGCTTCCAGGTTTCTATTCCAGTCTGTCAGTGATCCTCCTGGATCAAAGACACAGTGCAGGACTATTCCTCATGGCTGAAGCTGTAATACCTTCCCACAGGTTGTAGTAACAGAGCTGTTGACTGAGGGGCTTGTGTGTGTGGTTCGAAGTGTGTATGAGTGTGTGTGTGACTGACTTGGAGGTTGTCTGTTTTCTGGTGATGTCTCAGAGGTTCTTGGGACCTGTGCAAAATGGAAAATGTCTGTTTTTTGTCACAGAGGTTATAAACGCCACAGGAATGTTCACCAAGTAAGATCTCAGAACCCCCCCCACCACAAACACACACACTCAGAGACTTACTTAGGTCACCTTTGGAAAAAATTACATAGACTTCCAATTATTTTTTTTGAAGAGTAACCCTAACAGAAACCATAAGCACTACTTAACCCTAACCCTAACCTTCACCGCTGACCCCAAATCAGCTCATTTCCACTTCATTTTTGTCCCCAGTTGCACCAGCTGCCTTTGATTAACATGTTTTGAGTATGAATTGTATCCCAAAAATAGACCAAGTCATTACAACTCACACAGACGCACGCACAATCTCAGACACACACACACACACACACACACACACACACACAAACACACACACATATTTTGGGACACATTCCTATGCCACTGACAGAACAGGCCCACAGAGAAGCCTGGCAGGTGTACTGTTGACAGAGGTACAATAACCCTGTGTTTGTGCGTGCACCTGTGTGTGTCAGTGTGTGTGTGTGCGTGTGTGAGTGTGTGTTTGTGTGTGTATGTGTGCTTGTGTTAACTGATTTCTGCCTCTTCAGTCAAGCGCTGCCCATTAGGGAATGTTTCCACACCGAGTGTACAACTCAGCCAGCTCTTTCATTCCCCTCTGTTCTCCCTTTGGAAGAAAAGTTTAGTGTTTACTGAGACAGATGGCAGCGACGATGACGACCACAGCAAACGAAAGCTGACAACCACCAGCGCAGATGTTTATGGCTGCATGCTGGATTTATGACGCCAGCTACACTCTTTGGATTTGAACTCCAAATTGTTTGCTGGCTTTCAGATCATTTTGTCTTGTTATGTGCTCAGCTGTCCGTGAAGCACTGTTCAAACAAACCACCTCACCAGCATCTCCCTGTTTATTCCTCCTTCTCCTCCTCTCCCTGGGGAGTCTGCACCGAAGTCATGGCAGACTGCGGTGTAGACAAGATAACATGAGACACTCATAACTCAAAGGTAATGCCTTTTTTTTTTGCTGCTTTATAAGCACCCACGCTAAACCTGTGGGTTCAACATTGGTTTGCAGTTCACAGCCACGGCTCTCTGGATTCACTCACTCATTTTCTGAAACTTTCCTTATTTGGGAACATCTGTTGTCTGCTGCTTCATAAAAACCTGTACAATAAGACATTTCAGACACATCAGGTACAACCCTGTAGTCATTCTCACATTTGTCTCTTTGCAGTGCTTCATTCTTTGGTTTATGTTTACATGACAACACGCCAGAGGCTTAAATCTCTCCTTGCACCATGTGATAGACTGTGATAAACACAGTAACCTCTCCCATAGCAGTTGTTCTCTCTGCAGCCCTGCATTAGTTTGTCTGTCTGACGAGCACTGTGAGATTGCTCAAATAAAATAAGCACGTAAGCGACTTCCCCCAGATTCTGTGGTTGCCCCAGTTTCGAGATCAGAGTGCCTAAAAAATGGCAGTAGATACAACACGGCTCACGCTGACAGAATAGTATAGTCAACAGTAGTCAACTCAGTGGTGATAATTAGCTGAAAATGAACTGTGAATGGGAACATAATTTTTCTTGTTATCCATGTTTGAATTTTAAACACATTTTTTAATTTATTTTTACCCAGAAGTAGTGCAGTAATACACCCTGAAAACCTACACCGTGTTAAAAGTGGCATAATTTTTCACTTTCAATAACGCAGTATAAAAGCTCCTGTAAAGCAAAGAACCAAACACATTAGAAATGTTAAAAATAAAATTGAAAAATCCTCAACTTAACAAATCAATAAATCAGTTATTTTGGATCAACTTCTTGGTTTAATTTTTCAACAAATTTAAAATTCTGTATTAAAGGATTTTGTCCATACGCTGGTCCTTGTACTGTCGAAGCTTTGCCTGACACACACACACAGTTAATCAGTTAAACATCATATTATTATTAGAATGCATACAGCGTAGAAGGAGCTCATCAGTGTCAAATTTAACATGACTTGCTGAATGATGCAGGACACATGCTGGGATATGACCCAAAAAATAAAAGTATTCAGTTATTCTCAGATGCCCTGGCTGTTTTGCTGTTGTCATGGCAACCTGGCCTGGCCCAAGTGGCAGGCTCAGCAGATGCCCGAGGTGAGCGACAGTGCTTAGCTTTCACCCAGATCTCCGTTTCCTGCCCTGTCCCCTCCGTGTCGTCTTACAGGGCACTGCTGCCAGAGCCTGCCAGCAGGGCCAAAGTGCTGATACGGCGAACTGTGACAAGGAGAAACCACATGATGCAACACACATATGCACAAACACACACACACATACACACACACACACACACACACACAAACAGGCTAAAAGAAAATGAAGCCATTTTTGACCCCTTACTCCCCAATGTGATGTCTGTCTTTGTAGGGGTGCTGTCGCTGACTGCAGGTGTGCTTTCATGAAAAAACAAAGAGGCTGCTGATTTGCAGCTAGAAAATATTCAGTTAAGAAAACTTGGCTGGATGTCTTCAGTATGATTCATTGATGAAGGCTCAGGTAAATAAAATGAGGTCAAAGATGGAGTTGGTTCCACTGATGATAAAATGTCATAAGTTTTACTGTGAGGTGTGAGAGTTTGGGACGACTCTGGGATCTTAACTTTCATGGTTCACATAAGGTACGAGTCTTTTAAGACTTTTTTTTTTGTTTTGATCATAAAGAATGTGACCTCTGTTATCTAAAAACTATTGTCATATTTTCATAATGCAGCCATGTCTTGTGCAGAGAGGAATGAAGATGCAATAAATGGCTGTGCAGTATATTGTCACAGGCCTTTGGGGTTTAACCCAAATGTCTTCTGACACTTGCTCATTTCATGGCCGAGCAGGTGAAAATTCATGTAAATGGACTGTCTGGGTCTTAGAAATACTGAGTCATGATCCAATAACAGCCTTCTGTTATTCACCATTTTTTTTAAATCTGTGCGCCTCTTTGCGGGGGAAGTCATTTGAATATTTTTATGTAAGAGAAATGATGCCAGGGATTGCTTTGGTACCAAACACTGAGTCGGCGGTTTAGTTAATGAAGCCACAATTTTAAATGCCATTGATGAAGAAAGAGCTTTTAATGTAGGTCTGCCATGTCACATCCTCTGCTCAATCAGCCGAGTGAGGTCAATATTGAGGCACTCCTTTTGAATCACATCTTCTCTACCTCATAGTTAGTAATTGTGATTGAGGTGTAATGCTCCAGCTTTGGGAGATTTCTATTATATCTGTCTCTGAAATGGGTTGTTAAATTACCTTGTAGTCACAAAAACTGAATTTAAATTCAAGGCAGCTTATTATATATAGCTCGAAATTGCAAGTTTTCCACCAGAAAATGAGTCAGGAGATGGTTCAGAAATCTGCAGAGCTACTGGATTAATGCCTCTGTACTTTTAGCACATTACTCAGCCTGTTTGTACTTTAGCTGTTGCTCTTCTGTCTTGAAATCGACAGTAAGTGTTAGCATGACATGTAGGATGGGATGTTAAGAGTGAAGTCATGACAGACTGAAGGCTATCCTCTTTTATTAGCCGTAAATCTTAAAGATTTTCAGTGTGAATTTATCTCAAATCCCTGGCAAACCTGTGTTTTTATGTGGTCATGTCACCTTCAAATGTGGCTGCATTGATTGAATCCCAGTGTGTCCTTGATGCATTTTATGTGCAGTCTCACTCATATTCACAGCTGTCCTCTTGGAATGGGATTACTCAAACTGCATGTTAGTGCTAAGTGTGAAAACAAGGCCATGGAGAGCCTTTAGGCTGTCCTGCTCGGTGACAACATTATCACCCTGACAGCGCTGCTGAGTCTAAAAGGAATCTCAGAGTTTCAGAGCCGGACGGGGGGGAATACTTATCTTTGGTGAAGGGTTTTTTCAGCAGCCACAGTTGCAGATGCAGCGCCTCATCAGGGTGCCTGTCACAGTCTGGCACTGAGGGTGTCATTATGATAAGAATTATCTCCTTCAGGGAAACAGCTGCCAAGCTTGTGATAACTTACAGTTCCATTACAGGTGGAAAAAGGATCCCTTCTCATTCCTCACTTCAAAATCAGAGCCTTTCCAAAATAAATGTCACTTATTTGAGTCCTCTAGCTGTCTGTACATACGTTTGGTTAGGGATTCTTTAGTTTGGGTCATTTGCAGTCACTTTTGTTTGTCTGTGTGCTCTAATGAAGGAGCTCTGTGTGTTTTCTGTCAGGGTCCGCAGTTTATTTCATTGTCTTAGCTATCATTGCCGATCTCATTATTTTGAGTCTTTGTTATTCTTCAACAAGAAGTGCGAGTTGTAAAGATACCCACAACTCTGCTCAAATTAATCACATACAGAAGGATGAAAGATGTGGTGAGCAATTTCACTCCCTCGACCTCTCGAGTTGACTTTCCCATGAAACTCTGTGAAGGTTGGAGTCTAATTTTCTGAGACTAACTGGAGTCTTGTCATCACCATGTGTAAGTCACTGCTCCTCGCCAAAGAACTAGATCCTCCCCCCACTACTTAAAATCACAACATTACTTTAACAAGACACAAGAGTGCTACATAGTCAAAGAAATTACATGTTGAGCTTTTGTGGCGATTTTGTTGCATTTTGAAAGAGCTAGCAGCTGGCTGTTTCCTCTTTTGAGTCAAATGCTAATACAGACATAAGAGCCGCACCAACTTTCTCATGTCACTCGCTGCAAGAAATCAAATGAGCCCATATCTTAAAATTCTAAAGAATTCCTTTAAATCAGGGAAAGGACACTCAGGTATACCATGAGAAAGAGACTTGCATGTCTTTATTAAACAAACCACATCTTTTCCTGCCATGTATTCATTTGACTGAGTAATTTCCCTGCGAAAATTGTGCCTCAGCCTTGTGATTTTGTGAAGGCTTGAATGCTTTGGCTGCCACATTAAGGAGGGCATTATATCTGCCTCACTATTTAGCACCCTGAACTGCTTTTTCAATAAGTTTTCTCTTCTTCTGCTACTTCAGTAGAGTAGTTTTAAAAGGAAAGGGGAGTTATTCATAAGAGAGAGCAGGACTGATTCTTTGTCGCTGACCTCTGAGGATTATGGGAATAGGATTATAAAGTAAAGGGTGCCCTAGTGAGGCTTTCCACCACCAACACCAAGGATCTGGAGACAGCTGACTGACTGACCGACCGCCTGATTGTAGCCGATTACTGAAAGGTCCTGCTTGCATCGTTGACCCAACACAGCCCAGGAAGTGAAATGTCAGTGGTGGCAGGCAGCGTTTGTCCCTCATACTGTTGTAATATCTCCTTTTCTCCCAGCAGCCTTATCCCTCTGGTAGGGGAGGGGCTGCTGCGGAAGATTGACAGACAGTTTGAAGGCTCCCACCCGACCCAGATGGCAACCTTGAAAATGCTTCCGACAGTCCCGCCAGCTCCCCAATCCTCACCCCCCTCCTTGCTCAGCGCGCTTTTTTTTTCATGCCTTTTCTTCTTGAGATTTGAAGAAAATAAGTCAGGGGGCCTCCCCCCTCAGGGCAGACCCAGCCCTCGGTCCATTTGCCAGCTATTAGAGATCATAAATCTCTATGGTGAATGGAACCGCCGCCATCGGTGGTGCAGGGTTTTGATGGTGTTGTGGCGGGGGGGGTGGTTGACCTCAGGGCAGTCCTGGAGCAGAAGAAGGGACTGAATGGGAGAGAGTGACAGCCGGGGGGACGGCTCCTTAAATAAATGTTTCTCCTGTCTTTTTGTCCCCCTGTTTTATCCCGTGAAGAGCTGCTGAATGTGTGGAGCAGTGAAGGGATGTTTGATGGAGGGTTCGGCCTGATGTTAATGAAGGGTTCTCACCTCGCTGTAAATGGGAGGTTCGGGGGGAAAAGGTCACTTATCTCCATCTTTGTCTCGTACTGACCCTCCTGTGCCCTGTGTTTGACCGACACGGACACTCCACCGCAGCTTTGTGTTTTCACGTGTTTGACAAGAATTTTGACTTTTGTGTATCTCTCGTTAAAAAGAGCGAATGTTTGTGTCTCAGTGAGAGTGACATCAACAGGCGGATCGGTTAAAGCTTTCCCTTCCTCGTGGGTGTTTTGGCTGTCTTGAATCTTGAGTCCTGTTTGTTTGTGTATGTGTTTTGTTTGTGTGTTTCATTGTGTCTTCCTACATGCTTTCCTCCAGTGTGAATGCTTTCACTAGCAGCGACAGGGGGTAAAGTGTTTATTTGAACACATGCTCGAGAGCCCGCTGAGGGGCCGTTCGGCTGTCTGCTGAAATCCCCTCTGTTTCTGGAGACACCCTGGGGGCAGTTCAGCTCTCTCTCCCTCACTGTCACCCCCCTCCACCACCACCACCACCTTTTTAACGCTCAACTTGTCTGTCTTACTCATTTTCGCCTTCTGTCACACAAAATCAAATCATGTCCACACAAAGACGGATCATTTCTACGATGCGTTTGTCTCTCAGTTTTGTCTCTCTATTCACTTTTAGATGTCTCGCTCTAAAACTAAGCTTTTGAGATTCTTTTTGAAAGAAACCAGCTGTACTTAAACCCAAAATAAATGACTTCAATGAGATTCAAGGTAGCAGCAGCTTTACACTGCCACGACCATGTATGCGTCAAACACTGAATTAGACCTTCAAATTTTAGTTTACCATTGACAACAGCCAACCACTCTATAGAAAATGAATGTAAACCATGATTACTTGACTAACCTTTGCATCTCTGACAAACATTCATTTTGTCTTGCAATGTTATTTTTTTGTCACATTTCACACATTTCTGGTATTTGAACTTTGTTAAATTAAATATGCTCAAACAGGTGGATTGAAACACGCACAGTGTTATTTAAAATGTCAGTTAAATGTCAGTTGTTCACTGTATAAAATGATGCTGGGATAGAACCTAACAGGATGTTTTTTAATCCAAATATTCTCAGACTTTATGGTATTTAGAGAAATTCTTGCAGAGGTACAGTACTCCTACAATTGAGTAATCTGCTCTGCTCATCTCATTGTACCAAAACTGAGCAGTGTTGGATCTGTTCACACTGAGAATTGATATTCCAGCTCACTGCCACAGCCACATTTTTGTTTTCATGGAGCCAATGACAAGCACTGCAGGACTTTGAGGTCATCGCATCACCAGCCTTTATGATGAACAATCTTCCCAGGCCTTATATTGCAGCATCAGTCAAAATAAGCCCTGATGATACTTTGATTGCATCTTGTCTCCCAGTGACTCAAGTGCCTCTTTAAGTGGGATAGCACTAAACCTGCAGGGGAATAAGGTTTAAACTTTAGGAACCCAGAGGGAGAGACAGCGCCCTGAAGTGTGAGCGTGTGTGTCTGCGTGTGTGTGTGCATGTGTGTGTGTCTGTGTGTGTCTGTGTGTGTGTGTGTGTTTTAATGAAATCTCAGGGTTGAGGCTGAGACAGAGAACAGTCATGGCGAG
>JAPZDY010000020.1:18172288-18186218 GCA_029783645.1 Ctenochaetus hawaiiensis | reverse complement strand
TGTGTGTGTGTGTGTGAGAGAGAGAGTGAGTGAATTTATGAAAGCACCATGGTTTAATGTGAAAATTCATTTAGAAAACCCAGTGTTGTGCATAGATGTTCAATCATCCCCTCTTCTCTACAAACAATGACAAAATAACTGTGTGCAACTATTTCTCTTCAATGGGTTTGCCACATTTATTTGTTTGTTTGTTTGTTTTATGTTTTTTTTTTACTGCATTAGAAGTTTTCAGTGCACTACATGATGTTTTGCATGTTTCAACAAAACAGTGTACTGGTAAAAAAAACTCTGCATTGTCAGTTTAAGCAGTTGTGTCAATGCGTTATCTAATCTTCATTGTTTGGAGTATCACACTGCAGTGGCCTGCGCCTTAAACTTTATAACTCTGTACGTCTGCCCTTTGGGGTTTCATATTTTTTCAGTGAATCCAAACACATTTAAAGAAAAAATGTCATAAAAAAGTAAAATTCTCTTAACTGACAGAATGAGGCCATCATATATGGATGCAGGCATTGAGGGAATTCAGTTGGGTTTTTTTTGTCATGTTTGCTCGCTGGATGTGTACCAAGTATCCTGTATGTCTTTTTGTAGGTGTTTGCACATCCATATGGCTTACTATACATATTGTCTCATACTTGTGTGTGTGGACCAGTGTATGTGTCTGTGAATGTTCTCTTTCGCCTCATGCTGTGCCCACTCCCAAAAATAGCACCAGGATTGAGATGCCAGGGCTCATCCTGACATCCCTCCTAATGCTGATGTGATATCTTTGAACACTGAGCCTCTTCTCGCTCTTCTGTGATTATATACAGCCCATAATGTAATAAACTTCATTGATGTGTGTGTGTGTTTTGCGCATGTGTGGGAGATGGGAAAAACTAAATGTAGTAAGGTGAAATTGAGATGAACGTTTCCTTAGCATCAACCAAAACCACACAAAGCGTTAATGTACAAAGTTATGATGTTGCCTAAATGTGACTCAAGCTTAGTCAGCTGACTTTACAGCTATTTGAGCGCTGAGCTGAAATCGCACACAGGCTTAAATTTCGTAAAAGGTCTCCTGCTCAGTGGGCCTGTTTATTTTGTTTATTGACCATGGAGTAAAAAGTGTATGGTTTTTGCTCCAGAGCTACTGCAAAGAGTGGGATTATCAATAAATACAGACAGAGTGGTGTTTGAACAAAAATGCTGGTCTCCAGGTTAAATTTATTTTTCAATGTATAATATGTAACATTTCCAAAGTAAAATCTTGGGGTAACACGAGTCAGGGAGTGAGACAGGACGTTGGCAAAGGGGATCAAATGATACTTGAATAAAACTTTTCTACATTAAATCGTCCTCACCCTTGGCTGTTTAACGATGAATTAAAAAAAAATGCGTGAGCAAACGCTGCCTCATCAAACTACATCTTTTGTTTTCATTGTTTTGATTGGGAGACCTCTAGTGGCAGAAATGACAAGCTATGTGTTAAATACCCTCTCATACACGACCAAATGCATGTACCTCTACCTGACCATGAGCCCATTTCAGAAGTCTGTTAATGGCTCTAAGGATTATAAACCTGAACATTTCATGGAAGCAGAAGATGTCATTAATCATTAGAGCTGCTACATTTAAAGGTGGAAATCGCTTCAAATAGTTTTTTTCTCCATTTCCTTCTCATCTTTTACTTCAGTTCATTTCTAAGATTCATCACTTGTCACAGACTGTGGTTTAACTCCCTTTTCCTGATCTGAATCTTAAAAGTCACATCACCTTTGAAATGTAATTTAGTTTGAACATCAGGAAGTGAGGATATAAACGATAATACAGCCACAACATCGAGAACAAATTCTGACTGTCTGACTGTTCAGTGGTACATTCAGTCTGTTTGTAGTCCAAGCTGTTACATTCAGCAGCGTATAATTTCACTCCAGTTATCACACTATGGCTATTTCTGTAATTTTAGCACACTGTCTTTATGGGCTTTTACGGTGGATATAAGGCAGTGATCATTACAGCTGAGCTGACAGTAGCACTCTCATTGTGGGGTGTGAGGAGCTCTGCTGCTAAAGATACAGATTCAGTCAGTGAAAAAGGCTGCTGAAGATGCATTCATACATCTACTAAACACCTTTCCTACCATTTTAAATTTGGGTTTTCAGTTTTCTGCCTTTCTTACTGTAGGTTAGGAAATCACAAGGTCATTGTTTTAACAGTAGTAATAAAACACAGCCTCACATTCCCTCATTAAATCCTTCACCTTGAATTCAGCAGAAGGAGGCCACAGAAGCAAAGCAGAACCTGGACAAACTACAAACGATTAAAAAGAGATTTGACAGGCCTTTTTCCCCACTCTCACCAATTTTGTTTTTAACCCCACACAAGCCACAAGACTTAAAGAAATGGACGTCACTTTTGAACTGTTATACACAACAGAACAAAAATAAGACTAACAGCAAATGACAGTGGTAACAAATTTGTATGTAAATTCTAATGTCAAGTATAATGCATGCTTGCATTTATGTGCCATGTAGATTAATTGTATTTGTATTTGAATGAGGATCAGTGGGAAGGTTCACGAACAAAGAAAGTATTAGTGCATTCATCATCAGCTCCATGTGTTGTGCCATGCAGCAAGGGCAGTTTTGCCTCATATACTTAGCATCAATAATGAACACAGGTCGGTGCCATGGAGACGGGATAAGGATAAGATACACTGAGAAATAAAGAGTGGATGGAGTGTATATACAGAGTAAGAGAGAAAGAGCAAAGAAAAAAGAAAGCAAAAAAGAGAGAGAGTTTGTGTTTGCATAATTTAATAGCAAGCATATCCCTTTCTTCTTTTTTTCTTTTATTCTGTCTCTTGCACTTAGACTGCAGAAGGAACACTTTTCTCTGGGGAGTCTGGGGACATATTTAAACTTTTGAATGCTTGAATAGAAGTAAATAGAAATGCTTGATTGGATCTTTTGTGCATGCGATGAATTGGTACCAAGGTGCTAAAGAGAGCAATTCCCTGTTTGCAGCGGCGTAATTTGAATGAATGCATTTGTTTTACATAAAATCACAGTGGGTGCTGGTACAGTACGAGCAAGCCTCTATTCATGAAGATCATTTATGGTACACCCACAGTAAATAGTGAGTAGCAAAGCAGCCTTCATGCCATTCAAAATAGATGTTTTCAGTGCACAAATGGTCACAGTTTGTACAAAAACAGTTTAAACTAGCCAGTTAGTCACAGTGTCTGCCAGAATGATCCTCTGAGGGAAAAAAATGTTCAAATTTCCTCCCAAATAGAGAAAGCTCAGTCAAGATTTTAGCATTAGAACCATTTCAAATAAACAAAGTCCTGTACTGTTTAGTATTGTATCATATTATTGAAAATTAGTGCTTAATAAATTTATGCACAAGGTCCATGTAGAAACTGTTCTGGAGCTTTTAAATATATCAGGTGTTTTCATCAGAAGTGTAAGTTTGACCACATGGCAGGGATGGTACCGTAAAGTAACTGTAACAAATGTTTCTAGTGTAACAACTGATCACATAACTATTTGGATAGGAAATGTCTTTCTCATAGTGATGAACTCAGTGAGAATTATCACCAAACTCTGCAATTCCTCTTAACCCACCACTCTTAATGCTCTCCCAGTGTTGTTTTCCGCTGCAGGAAACTGTTTGTACCCAAAAATACTCAGATGAACTCACTGTGCACCACCTGCTTGTCACTAATAGACAGTCAGAGGTTAATACCCAGCAGAAGAAAACAGTGAAGCATTTAGCTGCTAAAGAGCCTGATCAGGAACTGGTGGAGACCAAAAACAGAGCTGAAAGGAGAGTGAAAATTCTACAGTTAGCTAGCAAGTCTTAACTTACAGCATAAGATTATATAAGTTATGTTTACAACTTTGTTTGTGCTGCCACCAAGTGGCCATAAAAATGACAAAGTTGGAGATTTTTTTGTCCCATGTTTGCTTTTAAGATATGATTCACACTTCTGCCATAATCCTGGACAGAGTTTGTTTTCTTAATTACTGCTTCAAAGATCAAGTGTGTACCTTGTACCTCCTATCTGATGAAATTCTTTCTAATTTTATTGTATCTTAACTACATAACAGTTTCCATACATACCTCCTCAGTATGCCAATATTTAAATAACACCTAAAGGCTTTTTTTTCTGTTTCCCCACATAAGCATCCAATCAATGCTAATCATGATTTCAGATTTGGTTTGTATATCAAAAACAATGCAAAAATATTGTTGAAAGTGACTGTATCATTCTATCAAGAGTAAAGGTTCAGTGTCATTTCTTAAAAAACAACAGATACATGTAAAAGCCTTACATTTAAATGCAATCCAGATCTACTTATTTAAAAAATGTCGATTGAATTGGGGTTATGATATCTAGTATGTAAGCTGCATTTGTGTCAGCACCTGGTACTGATGTAGGACCGGATCCTGTTGCTTTTTCTAGATGCAGGTAGTACATTTGTTTATTTACCTTTAACAAGTTCCTTTATCATCACTGCAGGGTCTCTGGCTGTGTCCGTCACTGACATGACAGCTCCAGTGGTCGGGTCCTCTGGTGGAGTGTACGCTCTGGTTTCAGCACATTTGGCCAATGTGGTCATGGTAAGTTTTTGTGTGTGTGTGTGTGTGTGTGTGTTCAGTATATATGTGTGCATGCGTGTGTGTTTTTAGATGATTAAAGCATCACTCAGTGGTGCTGTCACTGCAGAGCATTGCCACATCATTAAAGCAGCCTCTGTCAGGGCCCAGCAGGTGCTGCTCTATCTGCAGATGCCATACATTCCTCACCATCAGTTTTTCCTTTTCTCAAAGATCAGAAAGTGTGTGCACGCATTTATGTGACAGCATGTGAAGAAACCCCATCTCACTGCACCCTGACATCTGTGTCTGCTCTGCCCCGTCCCGCGGGTCATCACAGACAGAAAGCACTCAGGTGAACCTCCGACTGTAATAGGGCACTCATTATGTACCCCGCCAGATCCTCCACAGCATTCCTGAGGTCGGGGTGGAGCAGTTTGTCCCCCTCCCCCTCAGCTGGAATCATATTATCAGACACAGCAAGAACAGATTGAGGGTCAGCATGTCTCTAGGGGTTTTTAAAAATGATGTGAACTGAGACAGAGGGTGAGATCTCATGTCATTTCATTTCAGCGTGTGTGTGCGGTGTGTGTGTGTTTGTCTGAGGAGGACTTGACCATCTCACCCACTATGTTCTGTATTTAAGATTAGAATTTGAATTTGTCCTCTAGAATTCTGAATTTTCTCTTTCTCTCTTCATCTTCCATTCTCACTCTGTTTCTGTAGAACTGGTCAGGGATGAAGTGTCAGTTTAAGTTATTCCGGATGGCCATGGCGCTGGTTTGCAGTAAGTCTGATAAAGATTTGATTCCTCTTCACCTCGTCATAGAAAGAGTTGTTCTAATTAACCTGTTCTAATAAACCAGTACATTTTGTACATAGTCACACTTTGCTAATGCTGTTTTCTTCTCTGTCTCTGTCTGCTCACAGTGAGCGTAGAGTTTGGTCGGGCGGTGTGGCTGCGTTTCTACCCTCCGGCTTTCCCTCCGTGCCCCAATCCCAGCTTCGTGGCCCACCTGGGAGGGGTTGTGGTTGGTCTGACTCTGGGTGTTGTGGTCCTGCAGAACTACGAGCAGCGACTCCAGGAGCAGTCCTTGTTTTGGATCTTCTTCTGTGTCTACACCTTGTTTGTGCTCTGCGCTGTCTTCTGGAACATCTTCGCCTACAGCTTGCTTGACGTTAGGCTGCCCCCGCCTCCTTGACTTGCTTATTAGAGGCAGAAAAGACACGCTGTCTCCTTTTATCCCTCCATCGGTAGATGCTTGACCGCCTGGCTGGATGAGTCAGCTCAGCCATCATATTCGCAGCCTCATCATGGGGTGATCAGAGTCTTCTGACTGCCACCCTCCGCCTACATCTAGTGCTCTGATGCAGGAAGGCACCTGACATGCAGCATCCCTTGCTGTCACTTTCTCAGCTTACCTGCTACCTTTTCTGGCTAAGCCTTACCATCATTTCAGTTCACCATGCAAAGTAACCTCCACCTGCTCTTTGTCTACATTTCTGCTCCAAGTTTGTCTCAAGAGTGTCAGCCAGTGGGAAATTTGTTGACAACAATGTGTTGACAAATGAGAAGCCTCGGATTTAACCCCAACAGGAACATGCAGGAGGAGTCCTGTCCACATGACTTAACCTTCTCTGCCTTTTCCTCCTCAATCCAATGGTGCCTTTTTCATGGAGACGTCAGCATGATGAAAGTATTTCTGCACAGTTGCCATTTTGTGTTGGGCAACAGCAGTAAAACCCTGTAGTACAAACTGTTTTCAGACAGAGAAGTTCCTGAAAATCCCATAATCTGCCTGCACCCCCATCACCAGTAAATAAAAAAATAAGGTCACAGGAGAATTTAGGCTTAGTTGGTGTTTTGTCATCGTTACAAGCAGCTCATATGCATGAGAGGTTTAGATTATGCAGACAGCAGGATATAGAGAGAGCATGGAGTGCATATGCTACAGCCGCCATCAACAGCTATTATGAATTTACCTTTGAAGGTGTGGGTTACTATTCAGTGTTGTCTTTAGCATTTCTCCAGAGAAGGATTAATTTGCATTCAGCTCCATTTACACCTCAAACTTGTGTCTTTGACTTTTGTGTGTGTATGTGAGAATTGTACTATTTTGTGCAGATAAAAAAAAAAGAAAAGAAGTGCCATTCAGACTTTATGCTTTTTAAAAAAATGATGCCAAAACATTGTTACAAGCACCAGGGGAAAAACACATCCCCTAACAAGAACTGCTTTTGTGTAAGTGAAATAAATCTAATATTGTCTATGAGGGGTCGGTTGAATGTAGCAAAAAAAAAAAACATGTTCATGATCCCTGAGGAATCGCTCACTGACACCCTTGGGACAACCCAGAAATGCAGCCAAACTCTTACCATTTTGTTGTCCTCTCTGGGCATTTGCAGTGATTTTGTGTGAATTGAGGAAAGTGGGATTAGGCTGCTGAAAACATTCTGAATAAATCTTGTCTTTTTTCACATTACTAAATGTAGAAGAGCACACATGCCTGACCTCGAAAACATCAGGCAAGGGTCGTTCCACTCTCACATCAGGATGCAGAGGTGTAAAGAAGCAAATCAATGCTCTCTCATTAGGTCCTGTCACTCTAAAACTGTTCATTGATTGAAGCGGGACAGAAAACGACCCCAGCCATGAGCTCTAAGTCTCAAACTGTACTGTATTTTAACCTCATGTTACATTGGTAACTGCTTCGCACAAACATTATTATAATGTAATTATATACAGATTAATATTTTAACATGCATTTGCTGTTGATTTGTTTAACACTTGGTGATGTTGGTATGTTGTGTAAATTGTTTGGTCGATCTGCATTGTGATACGTTACTATATCCTGTATGTATCCTATTTAAGAATTGGTTAAAGATGGTCTGGGATTGTATATAATAATAAGGGCTATGACACAAAATGAGAGGTAAATTGCTGATAATATTTTAACATTGTGCATATTTTGTAGATTTGATGTGTACATACTGGAGTACATTAAACAGTTTTATACAGAAAAAAAAGTTGGTTTCTTGATGAACTTTGCTCCACCCTGAGCCCCATCATGGTTCCCCTCTCATACCTAATCATGATACTATGACCTGTTCCCAGCTTTTTTGTTGCTACTGTCCTAAATTGTTTGAAACATGGCACTGGCATCCAACTAAGAATAAGCTATTTAGGTGCAAAAATCACTTAAGTAGATGAGTTAAAATATAGAATGTTTTGTTTTTGGGTTATTTCCAAAGAATACATACCTGTCAAGAGTAAGCATCACATTCTGTTTTAATTTATGATTTAAACAGTGTCACATTTTTTGGATTCAGGGTTGTACTTAGCTGAGCATTAGTAAACCTGTGCTACAGGTATACAGACAATACTGTAATGGCCTACTATTGATGAGATTTTTCTGCCAAGCAAATAGAAATTAGAGGAAAATTTGGTAATATGCTTTCTGTCTCTCTTGTCAGTGCAAACAGACACAAAACAATATCCTTGTGTATTTGAATTAAGTTTTTTTTAAGTACTTAAATCCAGGTGTCCCACACAAACATCTCCTTGCCACCTCATCTTGGGTCACACATGCTTGCACATTCATGATTCTGAGACAGGAGTTGCTGAAAGAAAAGTGTTAAAACCAAGCTAGTCGGCAGCTTTGAAACCAGATTAGTTTCAATTTTCAAAACCAAAGCAGATGTCAAAGTGATCAATGAAACGTGGGAGAATACAAGAGTCAACCATAATTCATTAAGAAGACAGACCCCTTTGTGCTGTCACTGAATGTCTTCTCTCTCTAGCTGGCACAACCATATGAAGTGACAGAGCACAGTGGAGGAGCACAATGAAAAATTCATTCGGCAGCTAATGGAAAACTTGTTTCCTCTTCATAAACCCCCAATTTAAGAGGTAATCATTCACTTTGGTGAAAAAGAGAAGACAAATGAAGCTGCAGGGCAGGAATATCTTTCTTAATGCATTTGTAGTATCTCTGTGTTTGCACTGCCCACTAAGAGCAGCACTTGCTGCAGTTTGGCCTTGTTTATATAAGCATTTTGCATCTTTTTACATGCTAAAAGCAGGACTTGACGGTAACACTTAAATGAATAACAAATACCGATGTTTCAAACTAGATGATGGGCTGACAGTAAAATTGCTGGTGCGGTGCTCATCCATTTTTTTCATTCAGCCAAGTTAGGAAGGAACTGGTGCCCCCATGTTCAACAAAATCAGCAAAAATTCCTACTTGTGGCAACTCTACATGCTATAAAGGGTTTAAAGTTTCATCATTAATGGATCACAACATTTTTGTGTACTGGTACCCTGCAACATGCAGTTGGTGCCCTTTTAATTTAAATTTTCGCCCTGACCCAAAGGTGTTTGTTGGAGTTCATATAAGGTATCTGTGCAGGCCAGTGAAGGTTTCGATTTGTCATGAGGGTAACTGAAAGCATGAAAAACATCCCTTCAAAAGATGCTAAAAAAAGATTGTTAGCAGGGATTTCTACATAATTTCTACATGTTTTTCCCCTTAAAAAAATTATTTAAAAAAAAGCCTAGACCGGATGCCCAACAGAGTGCCATAGAAGGAGACCTAGTTTCTTTTTCTGTAACATTGTCTCCATCAAGCGGACTCTGACGACATAACAATTTGGTGAGGTCCGACAGCATATCGTCTTCAGCTATTAACCGCCTACACAATCCAGAGAAGTCTGAAATAGATAACTGTAGATGAATAACACAGCGCCAACCCTGCCAGACTTAAACAAAACAAAACAAAACAAAACAAAACAAAACAAAACAAAACAAAACAAAACAAAACAAAACAAAACAACCGGAGACTCTCTTATTTATATCATGATTTATATCATATGATTTAGGGCAGCTGTAAACAATATAAACAACATGGAATTAAACATGAAAACATGGAATTATTTGACACATCATGCATTTAAAAATATAGCAAATTTTTTAAAAAATCGCGCGTTTTGCCAATGTTTTTTCGACTTTTAGTATTAAGTAGAGAGAAATTTAACTTTCTTCCGCACTACGATCTACATAATAAGAAAACAATACACCAAAATAAAATGTAACAAGTGCAGTAAAAAATGACATTACTATTATCGAACTCGCTGAAGAAAACAAACTCGGGCTGTAAATCATTATGATCACTTTAGGCATCGATCAGCAAAGCTGTGGGCGTGGCGATGACATGACGCCATATCTACGCGAGACTCCAGCGTTAAGTACAACTTCCTCCAGCTAAGCGCCATTTTCGGCGTTGTCACGGGACTACAGCATGCTGTTATTAAACAGATAATAAGACAAGTGTTTTTCGTTGTAAGAGCTGTTTTTCTGTATTCCTTAACAATGGGAAGAAAGAAGAAGAAGCAGATGAAGCCATGGTGCTGGTATCCTTTTGACTGAATGGTAGAACAGCAACAAAATTGCTAGATGCTAACGTTATACATTAGCTTAACAAAAGGAAGGCCTAAGCTAGCATCCTCGTAGGTTTAACTTGTAAGCTACCTTAACTGTTAAGTCATTTTAAGTCATTTTCATCGGGTTAATGTTTGTTTTTATTCTGTAATACTACTACCAAGACTACTACTTACATATATAAAACAACTAGTGTCGAGTGAGTTATATTCAAACAGCGGTATACAGCACTGTGTTGACGAAATTGCGAAGAGGAAACGTTCCACAGTCGTTCCGATGCTAGCTAGCTAATCTGGTAGACATGCATTGACAACTGATTCAAGCGTCAGTGCTACATCTGAATAAAATTGCTTTTGCTGCCGGGTTGTTGGTAACTCAACAAATTACACTGCTCTCCATTGACTCTAAATTGTGAAGAAGAGTACGTCTCAGAGCACAGGGTTTTATTGGGTCTTGAATAGGTATTTATTCGGGTTTGGCATGTTTTTTATATTTCAAACGTAATCCTTAACTCCTTTCTGAAGGTACTGTAATCGAGACTTTGACGATGAAAAGATTCTCATTCAGCACCAGAAGGCAAAGCATTTTAAATGCCACATTTGCCACAAGAAGTTGTACACTGGTCCAGGCTTAGCTATTCATTGCATGCAGGTGGGTTCCTTTTATTTCATCATTTATTCTACCGTAGCTCCTGAGTTTTAGGGTCTTTGGTTTTATAATGCCTTGAAATTGTACTCCAAGTAAATGCTATCAGTTGTCTTCATAATATACCTTATTCACAGTATTCACTGGCTCGCTTTTAATGTGTTTCAGGTACACAAAGAAACAATTGATAGTGTACCTAATGCAATCCCTGGAAGAACAGACATTGAGCTGGAGATCTATGGTATGGAGGGGATTCCAGAGAAAGATATGCAGGAAAGAAGAAGAACGTTAGAACAGAAATCACAAGGTGTGTATACTAAATGTAGCTTTATTGTGTGGTGAGCAGTAGTGGAGCACAGTGCTTAAACTACAGTGATACTTGTGGCTTATTGTCTTGGTTATTGAGATGTTTTAATACTTCTTTGTTGACTGTGTGCTTTAAGTGCATTAAACTATCACTATTTATTTTACTATGACCATTATCTGTATGTTTTCAGAGAGTCAAAAGAAAAAATCAAACAATCAAGATGACTCTGATGAGGATGATGATGACGATGATGAAGCAGGACCATCAGCACAACCTGCTGCTGTTCAGCCTCAGGCAGGCTACACTGCTCCAATGGCTCAGCTTGGGATGCCTCCTGTGGCTGGTGCACCTGGGATGCACCCTGGAGGGTATCAAGGCAAGGACCTCTTCACTGTGACCTTAAAGAGTTGGCACTTATTCAGATCTCAGCGAAGAAGAATCATAGTCTTGGGCCTGCTGAAGGATGTCATTTGAATGTATAAAAAGTTGGAGGATACAGTTTAGATTGTTTACAGAGGAATGAGAGTTGCATAAATACATTTTTATGTAAACAACTCAAAGCTTGGGGCTTGAATGTGACCAAAACCCTGACCTGGTCCCTTGATAACAGGTGGTGAAGATCTTCTACAAATATTGTCAGTTGTTCTTTTTTGAGCTAGAATTTATAACAATGATAACTTTAGCGCTCTTCCACTATTCTTTACATTTTTTTATGTTGTCACAACTCTGCATTTAATAATTTCTTAACTGTTTGACAGTTTCAGTCCCACTTATTTTGTCCCAATATATGTTTGAGGTTTATTTCTTAAACAACACTGAGGGCTATTGCTATTAGGCATGCACAGTGGAACCTGGTTCAGATATAGAACGTAATAAAATATGTGGCAAAACTGAATTCAAGAAATCTAGTCATTCATTGAATCTCTCCAGATAAAGCTAGAAAAAGTTAGATTGTGTAGGAATATTAAACATGCCTTTTTGGAGTAGTACAGTATTGGGCTGTTAGTAAATAGAACGTCTCCTCTGACTCATCTTTGCAGGAATGCCTCCAATGATGCCAGGCGTTCCTCCCATGATGCATGGCATGCCACCTGCCATGCATGGAATGCCACCAGGGTAAGAACTCTTTCACTGACTGTGTTGGAACAAGCCCTTTCAGATTAAATGCTTATTTTTGATTCTTCTGTGTTCTGATCATATGCCTGTAAAACAAGTTATGGAGTATAAAGTCGATGTATTTTAACTGCAGTTATAGTAGCATCAAACCATCATTATCTTATGCGTCTTATTGCATCCTTCAGCATGATGCCAATGGGTGGAATGATGCCTCCCATGATGCCAGGGATGCCCGGTATACCGCCTGGTGAGTTGTATTAATAACTACCGGTAATATAATTCAATTCACTTAAGATGAGTAGTAAGAAAAAAAATGTTAATACATTTCCAGCAGTATTGTCTGTGAAACGTATGTTCAACCAATTATGCTTCAGAAGAATCTGGCCACTTTGCTTTAAAATCTATAATATAGGCCCATGTCCATTTTATTTTTGAAACATAATCAGAAAAGCCACTTCCATTGTTTATAATTTTAAATTGTTTGGCTTGACTATTTGCTCCCTATCCATTTTCAATGCAATAACAGTTATTGGATGTCTTTGGTTGATTGTTTAGGAATGCCACCTCACATGGCTCCGAGGCCAGGGATGCCCCACATAGCTCCGACCCCGGCAGCAGGAGCGATGCCGAGTCGACCTGTAGCACCAACAGCCCAGCCAGCTGTCTCCAAACCCCTCTTCCCCAGTGCAGCACAGGTGGGCACCACGTATCCCCTCAACAACCGCACAGAGTTAGATGTTTCTGTAAGCCTGTTCCTGTATTGAAGGTGGATAGCAGCTATATTTGTGTTATAAAGCCTTCATTATGGGTACAAAGTACTCAGGTTTATTCTCTAAATAGTATTTTACTGCTGACACTTGTGATTTTTGATGTTCTGTTTTTTCATTTTTGATAGTCAGTAGTTCCCTTTGTTCTATCTTTCCCAACCCTCATTTCATTTATTAAATTAGTGTCACTATCATGCAGAATATTTTGTTCTCATACTTGAAATTGGATAGTTTATGTGCACATGTTACATGCCAATGCTGTGATCTCCTTTCCACCATGCTGCAGATGGGCTCTGGTGTTCATAGCAGCACAGCAGCCGTTTCTTCTCCACCTGCAGACCTTCAGTCTGTCTCCTCCCAGCCTCCCTTTCCTAACACGCCACAAGTACGCTCACAGACAGGACTTTGACTTGGACTGTGGCAGCTGCATGTTGCTTACTGATTAACTCTGCCTGTAAATTCTTAAGTTGTAAACTAGGCTGATTACTAACAGTATTTGCCTTGTAAGCCTACTTGTGCATCAAAATGAGCACGTTGGCCATAATGTTGGTGTCAGAGGCTAAATATCTCTGGCAACAACTGACATACTTTTTGTCTGTGAGCATTATTACTATGCATGTGCTTTAATTAACACAGAATGAAGCATAGCAGTGGATTAAAATGGATCTTATTCTGCATCATCCACCCCTCCTAACCTCCTGAAGTATGATTTCTGAAACAACTAATCATTGTGCTTTGAAAAGACTGAAACAAGCTGTTGATTTATTCCACATTCTGAGTTCTGAGTAGTCTGTCAACTAGTTAACTTTGCACTGTGGAATTTTATTTAGTGATTTACTATAATGCAAACTTTTTATCTCATTTCATGAAAATTTGCATCTGATTGGTTGTTTAAAGAACATTGAAAAAGTTTTGTGTCTTTTGTGAAGATATCACTCATCTTTTGGCATAATGTCATTCACAAGTCAAAGTAATATGTATATGTATATACTATAGGTGGGCATCGATTAATTTTTTAAATCACGATTAATCGCACCCCAATCCTGGAATTAATTGCGATTAGTCGCG
>JAPZDY010000020.1:18157408-18172188 GCA_029783645.1 Ctenochaetus hawaiiensis | reverse complement strand
TTTTTTCTCGCGCGATAAGAGTCTCGCGGTAACGCAGCACGTTACCGCCGTTAACGGCCCAGCTATAGTATATACATATATACACTGATATACATGTAATTTCTACAGTTAAGTAGAATCTTAATAATAGTTACAGAGTGAACAAATCACTAATAGAAAAAAATGAAAATAAATATCATTGAATATTATGGTTTTGTATTTCTCCCAATAATTTGTCACACACTGATTATCTCAAAGGCAAATCTCTTGACTCCTTTGTCTCTTGAAAAGATGAGAAAGTAGCATTTGGGACATATTCTTTATTTTACCAGACAGTGACCTATGTTGTTTCTTTGTGCAGGCCCAGCAGAGCACTTCAGGAACTGCCGCTTCAAACTCCCACAGTACAGCTGCCTCCTCTGATCCTCCCAAAGCAACATTCCCAGCCTACACCCAGCCCTCTGTTTCCTCTTCCTCTTCCACTTCTTCTTCTAACCCCTCTAACAGCACTGTGGCCAAACCCCCAGCCACAGTGACCAATAAACCTGCCACCCTCACCACCACGAGTGCAACTAGTAAGTTGATCCACCCTGATGAGGATATCTCACTGGTAAGTTGCTTGAGCTCTCTTTCTATTTTGACCTTTTCACAGTAAGTAATGACTGATACATATAATAGTATATATAGTGATGATGGGTTGGTGCAATATTAGACCCTCAGTCTAGTTCTGAAAAATCAATAAAATGAAATTAGATTTTTATGGAATATTTTCAGGTGTCAAAGAGAGCACTGACATTATCTAGATTGTACGTCCTTACTCTTACTCAGTAGTTTCTCCTTTGTGGTTATGTTAAAGGATGATACTGAACTTGAATATCCTCAGGGTGAAATCAGGGCACACCAATATTGGTACCTAATTCCTCATCATTTTTTGTGAGTGTGTTTGTACTGTAAGGGGCACAGCAGTGTTTCTTAAGTCTAAATGTTTTCTTTGTGTGTTGTCCCTATCAACAGGAGGAGATGAAGGCCCAGTTGCCCAGATACCAGCGTCTCATACCCAGGCCGGGTCAGGCCCATGCGGCTGCTCCCCCAGTGGCAGCTGTGAGCAGCATAATGCCCCCACAGCAGGGCATGCCACCACAGCAGCCTGGAATGAGGCATCCCATGCATGGTAAGAAAATGCTCGTAAAGAAATCAGTCTGTGTAAAATGCCCATCAGATTTTCTTTGAGTTTTGTGAGTTATTGTATTGTACCTCAGCAAAAAATTTTCATGTATTTGAAATGGAACAGTTCTCTCAGGGTATTTGTTTGACAACTTTCATTATAACTAGCAAAAATTAAATAATCATAATCAAATATTCAATCATTCTTTTGAAAACCTTACAGTTACAATTTAGAGATGATGACGAAGGCTTTGGGAGCATGACATTTTTTTTGTTTAGGTACCTTGAAAATACTTGAAATAGACTCATATCAAGCTGTACGAATCCTAAGGGAAGTGACATCACCTATTGAATCTTTCAAAATTTCAGCATTATGACATTCTTCTGTCGCTGTGCTCTCCACAGGTCAGTATGGTGCTCCTCCTCAGGGCATGCCAAGCTACATGCCTGGAGGGATGCCTCCCTATGGGCAGGGTCCTCCTATGGTGCCCCCGTACCAGGGAGGTCCACCCATGGGCATGAGGCCGCCCGTCATGTCTCCAGCCGGACGCTACTGAAGCAGCAAAGCAGCCACCACACTAGGTTTGAGGTTAACACCTTTCTCTCATCCTTGTGCTTTTTCAAACCTAGCTGCAAGCAAAAAGCAGTCAGACCAGTGGTGGTGAAGACCAACATTATGTGTTAGAACTTGTGGACATTTAATGTAACAACTTTATTGGGAAACAGCCAAACACCACATAAGTTCTCTGAATGCTATTTTGTTGTTATCTGATTACATGTGAGGATATATTTTTTCCCCATAGGTTTCACTCAGGTTAATAGAAGTGAAGTGTGTTAAAATGATTCATATTTCTTTTGAAGCTGCTGGAGTTACATGAACGTACCAACCCCTTACAAAGGCAAGTTTCTCTTGTAAAAGTTTGTTTTATTTTGTTTATTTTATTTTATTTTTCGTAGATTGATTGAGGCCCTCACAGCACGCTTAGGTGCTGTTGGACTTGCGTCCCCAACCGTGGTTGGTGAGGGTCTCAGTGATGAAAATGATTCCAACTGAGTAGTGTTACAAAATTATGACTCATCAGTCTCTAGCTTTATTCTTATTTCAGGTTTGTTTTTAATATTTCCTGGTCAAAGGGGTACCTGTATGCATCCTTTGTAACGTTTAATGATTTGTTGTAATAAAATTCATCTTGAAATCCAATGCTGGTTTGTCCTGACGTACGTGGAGGTGAGTCCTGAAGGTTTGTACTGGTGTTGTATTTCAGACATCTTACAGCTTGTAATAAAGAATTTCATCAGGTATTTAAAAACCAAGTTTGCCATCATCTATTTTTTCCCCAGTACACCTTATATTTTACTTAATTATGGTTGAGTAATAAAGTAAAAATGAAAAAAGTTTTACTGCACTTGTGCATCCCAAGCCCAAATTAAGATGTTGGCCAACTTCTGGTTCCAAATACTGCATGTTACCTCATAATAAAGATGGACAGTATTGCAGATTAAATGATGATATTTGTAGATATTCTCAAAGACACTTACTCAGCTGTGAAAAAGAAACTAAACCTCATTCCTTAGTCATTAACTTTTTTTTATCTGTTCATGCATAGCAGGACTGAAACATGCATGAATGCAGTAATGTTAGTGTTTGTCATACCTCTCTGTAATGTCCCCATAATGCACTACACAGGGGCAAGCAAAACAACAAACCTAGCAATACAGTGGCTCTGAGTTAAATGCCAATTTGTGAAGCTAAGTTTTCAGTTTTCTAGATTTAAAAAGGTACCGTTTTTTCTTATTCTTTGAAACTGACAGTTGGTGATTTATTATTTTAGCTCTTTTGCTTACGGCAAAATATTTGCCACAAATTTGTCATTACTTAAATTATAAAACTGCTGCACAAACTGCTGTTGGTGACTGTTGTGATGCACAGTTGCAGATCCCTATTTTGCTTGTGCATCCATTCCTTCCAAAGTATGTTATAAAAAGTAAAAGTTTCAGACTGCGATGACATTATCCAAAAACTGCTTTAGCAAGAGGGAAAAATAGTACAAGGAAATCCTTACCAGTGCTGTTATATAACTATCATTATTTTGTCAAATAGTAGTTCAGATTCATACTTGAGAATTACGGAAAATGAACCCAAATAAAGTTCTCAAGAAAAACTGCTTCATAGGTGTTTGCTACAGTGCTAGCTTGTATTGCTGGATGGTTTGGTGTCTTGTCCATCCTTTCTATTCGAATTATTTCACAAAATCAGCCAGTATTAACTGAAGTGATGGCTGTGTGGAAAGCAATCTTGGAGAATAAGTCTGATTGTTGGTGTAAAGATGTAGACAGCAGGTCTGTGCATTCAAGGATTCAAAAACATGGTGCTGCGACAATAGTTCATAGTGTGGAAGAATTTTTTTCCTTTGCCCTTACCACTCACTGCTTTGTATTTGTTTTTGTTGTCTGTAGCTCATCCATATCAGCCTTAAAACCCACTCAGCTGGCAATACAGGTCAGTTAAACCCAGTAAGTACCTGATCTTTATTATAGTGTGGGTCTATCCTGTACAACTGAAGCTAGGCTTTGCATTACATTACTTTTTGTGAAGGAGTGTTATTAAAAATTCTAATTCAAAAGAGAACTTGCTTAGGTGTTAAAGAAATTGAGGACTATGCCTGTGTGATGTTATGGTGTTCTCCTGTTTGGCACGAAATGGACTAACAGGGTAAGTAGTTAGACTGAAAGGTCATGTGTGTTCAGGGAGTCTTTGTGTTAAAGGGTCAGCTCACTCTAATGAAGAGTAATCTCATAACTTTTTTCTGTTGAAGAGGCCATGATATCATAACTTTTAAGTTCCTACTCTTGGCACAATGCAGTTGTATCTTGTAATAGACCCTGTTTTGCAGGTAAACACCCGTGTCTTAAAGACTTCACAGAGGCTCCCAGTTAATAAATGTCAAGTCTCAAGTGTAATGTGAGTTAAATTTCACAGCTCCCTCCAGAGACACAAAGGACAATGCATAACTATTCCCAAAGTAAAGTTATAGTTTTAGTTTAACCTGTCTCTCTGGAAGGAAAATACTTTTTAGCTCAATTGTATTGAATTTCAGAGAAATGCAGTGGCTATGATGAGTCCAAATTCTTTTAGGTCTGACATGTTAATGCAATGAAAATGTCAGGTGGTTGTGTGTGAAAGAACAACGCTGTGAAAACCAACTGCCATTTACGTAATACACATAACCACACATAACCACAGTCATTCTGAATCTTTGAGGTGATAGTCAGTCCCTTACAGATTCTGATTACAGAATTTAAAAACTTAAACTGATTAATCATTTTTTGAAAACTCTCTCTGTTAGTCTAAGGAAGTCACACAACACTTTTTACAAGTGTTGTCGTTTGTACAGTGAAATAGTGTCAGTGAAAAGGCAAAGTGATGTTCCACTAGTTTTTCAAATGTAGTTTCTCAATGCATTGACCACCTCAATCCAACATTTACTTCAGTTGTATTGAAGCATAGAGGTGCAAACATTTTAAAAAGTGGACTCAAAACCAAAACTATTAGCATGGATTGGTGTAAACTGGCTCCAGTTAAAGCAACAACATGAACTAAAGTATCAAATTATTAATCAAACTAAGTAGCTCTTATTAACTGATATGTAAGGGAAATGTTTCTTTTATAGTAATGAAAGTTCAAATGTATTACATTTAAGATTTAGTGTGGGGTTACAGCCTGCTGACACCTTGTATATTTTTTGTAAAATCTCTTGTCGTCTTTGTCTGGTTTGTTTCTGTTATCAGCGGGTGTTTTTGTTTTTGAAGAGCAAGCTGTATTGAAAAAAAAAATTGTCCAGGAAGTAACTCGACATTTGAATGAAAATGAGAAACATTCCTGTGTTAAGACTCGTGTTTTGTTTTTCAATAAAATAACTACATCATTGTGCTGCTACCTGTTTTTCTTCATTTACTGTATTTAAACTTGAGGTCAAATCCACTTTTAGTTCGAATGGGTTAAGAGGCCCAGTGTGTATTTGTGGGCATTCAGGAACTAGTGCACCACCTACTGACATATGGGGGTATTACTTACGCTGCACAAAACAGCCACATAAGACTTGGACTGCTCATGTTGTAAAGCCAGTAAAACCCTTGATATTCAGCACAGTGAATAAGTTTATTGTGTGCAGCATAAACCTGAAGCCTGATGAAAGCATAGCAAGTTCATATACATTGATCAAGTAAAAGCAGAAATTAATATGTGGTCATTTCTTGTGGAACTGTGTTTTGTGAGTCGGACCTGCAGCCATTCGTAGCATGTTCTCATAAGTTTGCAATGCCTCACAAAAGTGTTACATGTTTTTGAAATCAAATTATCCCTAAAGTTTTTAGATGCATTTTCCGGTGTAAAAAATAGTAAATGGAAACTTGGTCTGGTGGGCTGTTGACACCTCCAGGAATTAGTCATGCATTTTCTCTGAAACCAGATTTTGTGGTTAGAAGTATCAGGGTCTGACACTCACTACCAAATTGCAAGAGTAGTTTGAGCAGTCAAACATTTTCCCTTAAACTACTTAAGACCACCAAGCATTGCTACAGCTTTATGAAAGCACTCACGGGCATTCGCAAGCAAGAGTTTAACTGATGGATGAGAGCGATAAGAAGCAATTTTTTAAGAGAAGAACTGTGAGTTGCAGCACCTCATACTGCTGCAACCTTTCTAAACTGTCTCAGTAAACAAAACCACACGTTTAAACATGATAATTGTGGTTTTATTGCTGGACAAGATGAACAAAGCAGAGATATTTTTTCAGAGCTGATTGTTTATCTCATGAGGCTGCTGAGGCCTGATATGAGAGAGATGAACCACAGTGCAGCCTGTCAAGAGATAAACATCATCACACTGACTGAGTGAGAATTCAGCCTCAGCTCGACTGATGCTTTTATAGATTAATAATTCTACAGGTTTGCACCTCATTGTGTGCGTGCACTCTGAATGTAGGCTTAGACATTTATTATCGCGTGTCTATTTCTTGTCCTGAATTTAAATAGTGATGGCTCTGCAATGGTCAACAATTACGTCATGCCTTTTTGTTTACTATGTTGAAACTACACATCAATACGTGAGCAATGTTAAAAAAAAGTCAGAGGTGAAGATCAGCTCAAAAACATTCACAGACATACTGCTGTTATATTGCAGTGTTGAGGCAGAAACAGATATCTCAAAAACCTGAACACATGAAGCCAAGCCCATCCGTATGGCTGGACACAACCAAATGTTTGTAATTTCTATGAAAGGAAAATGCTTTTTAGTTCAATTGTATTGAATTTCAGAGAAATGCTATGGTTATGACACGTCCAAATTCTTTTAAGTTTCACAGGCACAAAGTTGTTACATCAGTTGTTAACACTGTTTTTTTTTCATGTCTAAACTGCTGTTCTTGCGTGACAAACATTGTGAATGCGGTCAAAACGCCAGTTTGTCTCAACCCATTAAAGTGAAAGAACAAAGCAGTGAAAAACAACTCTCTTCAACCTACTACATGTAACCACAGCTATTCTTGATCTTTTAGAGGTCAAAGTGTAGAAAAACAAAGGAAGGTTTGTCATTGCTGGCTTTTCAAATGGCACGACAGTTGGACATTATCTTTTAAAAGACTGATCTACATTTTGTCAAGTCAAATCTTTATACATGACTTAAATGTCCATATATACACTGAGAGAGTTAGTTAGTTAGTTGCTGTCCAGACTGTCTGTAGATACTTTTGAGGCCTTAAATAGTTGTGTTCTCAGTGCAAAGGCCTGACGATCGAACATTGAGGCTGTGAGTCCGTAAAAGGGCCACCTGACAGTGTTTTATTTATTTTATTAGTGTGCCGAGTCAAACCTAGAAACAAGGTTGATTTTGTTGTTGTTGTGCCAGTCAAGCCTGAAGTTGACATTTTTGTCAATTAGGTCAGACTGAAGTGTCTGGTGAGCAGCTAAAGTCTTTCACATTCAGTCAGCAGGCCTTTTGTAGATCTGACTGTCTCTTCCACGATGCAAATTATCAAAAGCAGACACATCCGGCTCAGCTAATCATTTCCTCTGGGATATGCAAACATATTTAGCCAGTGGAAAGGTTTTTTTCTGATGCATGTAAAAGACAATACAAATTTCATCAACTTTGTGAATGAAGTGAGTTGAGTTGGACTCAGGTCAGGCACAAACAACAAACACAAACAAAATTTTGATCTTTTTCCACATATTGGTTCCTGCTGTGTAGATGCCTCTTGTTTTGGATTCTCAGCTTTTTGTCTCAGTTGTCTTGTTGCCTTAGAAAGAGCTGATCCATCATACATGATCTTGGGTCTGTGTGTGCTTCCTCTTGTGTTGCGTCTTGAGGTTGGAGGAGGAGCTTCGCGGAGTTCCTCTTGGTTTCATTTACAGTTAACCAAACTTTTGACACCCAGTTTTTGAAAAGTTGCATCTGTGCTGTCATGGTTGACATCATTGACTTCCCTCAGGATCTTAATTAGTGTCTTCTGACAGAATTAAAGATGACTGGTGTAAAGTACCTGGCTTGCCTGTGGACACTCGTCACACTGACTGGGTTTGGTGAGTTTTGGTTCTGTTGATCACAATTATTGGCCTCTCAGTTTGAATTGTACTTTTTTATTAGTAATTATTAGCATGTCAGTGGGAAGTCAATTTTTAGCCATTCAAGAGGTGACCAAAATAAGGAGAACACCTCACAAAATTAAGTAGCCTAAAAAAAAAAAATTATATTATATATTTTAAATCAGTTTATAACGTTAGATCATTCTTTCTAGTTTTCGTTTTTCGGCCTCGGACATATTGAATGTTTGCTAAGAATGTTAATAAATGGTTATATTACGTTAGGCTAACATTACTTAGGGTTTTGATTTTTTAAAAAAATAAACATCTTTTAATTTTAATTATTACTATTTTAATTTTATTTCTTTCATATAAAATTTTGCAAAAATGATCTGGAACAAAAATCTGATGTGTTTTACATAACGGATTCAAAGTGTGTGTTTCTTAAATAACATCTTTTATTTCGAAATTAAGTCACATGTTAAAGTATAAAATCGCGTCCCTCATCAGACAAAAAAGGCTTGTATTCTAACACTTTTTTGCTGTTGTTTTGACCAAGTTTGCAGCGAGCTTCAGCTCTTGGAGAGGCAGGAAGGGGACTCCGTGCTTCTCCCCTGTGAGGTGGAGCAGACAGACCCTCCACCTTACGGGGTCTACCTGAAGCGCAGCTGGCTGCGCCCCGGTGAGGTGCTCTTCATGTACACCAAGAGCGATTTCAGTGTGGAGAACGACGATGACAAACAGCGCACCAACGTCAGCGGAGACCCGAGCAGCCACGCTCTGAACGTGACCATCTCTCGGCTCAGGGCCGCGGACACGGACCGATACCACTGCGAGTTCGTCGTGGACAGACCTTCCTCTGAGGACCTGCGGCTGCGCGGAAAGACCGACTTCTTCCTGCTCGTAACTGCTGGTTAGTTGTTTTGTGTCTTCTGTCATCCCACATACCTCCTGTTTGTCACACACAGGAGGTTAAACTTTCCAAAACCACTATCCACAACCCCCCCCACCTCCCCCACCAAAAAACTAAAGGGTCAAAAAACAGAGAACTGACATTTGATGGGTTTTGAGCTCTTCAGCGCTAGTTTTCTGTCTAATACGTTAAACTTTAAAAGGGCTTTAAAATGAGAATATTTCTTCATAAGTGAGGTTGGGTTTAGCTGCCTTTCAATCAGAACAAAACTGCAAAATTGAAGAGGTCATTTTTCTGAATTGAATGCCTAACTAAAGATACTTAGAAGCCTGTGTTAAGCTGGGGGTGAAAACTCATAAGCAGGAGGGATTTTCACAACCTGACAACCCCAAAGCACCGATATACAGATTTTTAATACAAGTTTCAATTTATTAATAAAACTATTTAAAATAATAGCATGAGGTCTCATTTCCTCTGTGGTTTGCCTGTTGACTTGGTCTCTCAGCAGTTCCTGAAACCTCCTTAAAGTTTAACAAAGCTCTGATCAGCTGATGTTGAAATCCAAGCTGCTTGTCTTGTTTACTTGGTGGTAGTGTTAACCTTACCTCATTACACAATGTTAGTTCCAGAGCGGCTGAAAAGACCACATCAGCAGCTCATAGTGACTGAAAACTCTTTCTAAAACTGAGACTCTATCACCAAATGCAGCAACATACAGCAAGGTAAAGCTGAATATAAGCGTGAGTTGTCCCACAGAAGCCACATTATGTTTTATAAGGCAGAGGATTTCATTTGTTATATTTTAAATAATATCAATATACGTCACAGGATACACTGAAGTTCCTGTACAAAAAGTGCATCTATTATTTCTGCCTTTTGACTTTTTGGTTGATTAATTAAAAAAAGTTGCATTCATTCAGTTCTATCTGGGTACATTTACAGCTCAGGAGCTCAGTACTGCCACTATACTCTAAACACCGAACATGATAAATCAAGAACTCCCTCTAATAACCTTACAGCTGTCGACCCAAAAACTATTTTGTTAATCCAGAGGAAACAGAGAAAAAATGTCCTGAAATTTTATGATGCTATAATCCGAATGATCTAGCTGTGTCGCTCAGTCTAAATGCGCCACAGTTCACATTCTAAGTTTTATTCCCCCTCTCCCCTCTGGAGATGCCCCTGGGTTGGTGGACATAAGGGTGGTAGAGACGTGTGCCGGGGGCTCGGCTGTGCTCCCCTGTCTCCCCTCAAATGGGGAAGCTTTGGCCGTGGAGGGGGTGACCCTGAAGCGACAAAAGGGCCGGGCGCCTGTGGAGGTGTTGTACCACTCAAAGCATCAACACAGCAGCAGCAGCCCTCCACTCTCCTCCGCCTCTCAGTTCCCTGTCAAGAGGATCGGGCTGTCCTCAGCGCCCGGTCCCGGCGGCATCACCTTCAACCTCACCCTCCAGCAGCTGCAGCCAGACGACAGCGCCATGTACAGCTGCCAGCTGCTCCTGCGGGGCAGGCCCGACAGCAGCACCAGTCTAGGGAGACAAGTATTCTTTCTCTCTGTGCAAGGTAGGTCGCAGTGGGGTGTAACGGCCAGTTTAACCAATTAGATTAAATAACGTCACTTTTTTTTCAGGCTTTCGAAACTGAAAAAATCATTTCTTTTCCCACTAACTGTTGAGCAACCATGTGTGTCCTCCTTCTCTTTTTCTTCTTTTTTTTACTGTTGTTTCAATGTCTTTAAGTGTCTGAATTAACAGTCCAGCTCTGACATCTCAGGGTGTTTTCCTTCTACTAACCACCACTGTTCATTTGTTCATTTGAACAGTGGACGTAAGTTTTGGAGAGATTCCACTGATGCTCTGATAAGAAAACCGTCACAGGATTGCTGTTAATTTCTTGTCAATGATTTCATTTGAGTCACTTCAAGTTTCAGGTTCCTCATGCTTTAAAACAGCCTTTTAATCTCTGCTATCAGTTTCATAATACCGATGTTCCTTTACTTTTTTACTTGCATTTGTGTGAGTGGTTGCACGACTGATAACACTAAACAAAAATAGACTTTATTAATGAATGAAGTGAGTAATTCTTAACACGCTGAAATTTTATGCATGTAGTGTTAATCATTTAGTCAATATTCCATTCGTCAATCTGGTGATACTTATCTGATGTATGTAGACCATGGTCTGTTACTTGCGTCAGGCTTTTCTTAAATCATGATTATTATCGGCTTTGAATCTTTTAGTCGGACCACAAATAAAAGAAGGCTTCTATGAGCAAAAAACAAAACACTGAAAGTCAGGCATTTACAAGGCCATAAACAATCTATTCTTAATTATTTTTAAATTGTTTATATGTGTCATTAATGGTTACTGGATATATTCTGTAGTCTTGATTTTATATCTGATAATATCTAATAATAAATAATGATAAATTTATTTATATAATGCTTTTTTTAAAAAAAATTCAAAGTTCTTCACAGGACAGTTAAAAGTAAAATAAATTTAACCAAATAAAAAAATTAAAATCAAATTAATTAAAACAGCTGCACAAAAAAGATTAATAAGTATGAAAGCTGAAGCCTTATATTGTTTATTCCTCTGTGTAACAGAGCTTCTCTATTAAAAACACATAAATGATCCACACTGAAGGACAGGCCGATACATGCCTTCATCCCACATTTACTGTCCTATTGCTGTGAGTACTCATTAGCACAACAAAAAATAGTCCCTGACATGTACACAGTTTACTTCTGTTTAGGTGACATTAACTAAAAAACACATGTACATCTGATTTACCAAATTATTTAACCATCAAAAAAATTTAACTATTTTTGTGGCCCTTCTTATAATTAGATTCAGGAACAAAAAATTAAGGGAAAGTTACACACATAATGTTGATTTTGCTTTTTTAAAATTTCTTGACAGGAAGAAAAACATGAACCATCCTCTTTTTGACTGTAAAATATCCATGTATGTAATATAAGAGACTTATTGGTTTTGATCAAAATATAAAATGTCATTGCCAATGAGCTCAACACCCACTTTTAGGGAGGAAACCTAACAGCCTAAGAAACCTAACTACTCCTAACCTAACCGCCTCATGAAAATGTCAACCAAGAACTTTTGTTTGGTATGAACCAGTGTTTATCTGTCTCTGCACTAACACTTTGGTGGTTTGCACTTGTTTTTTGACATTATACGGATGCATAGGTGTCTTAGAGTGAATGATTTCCTCTTAAAATAATAATGTATATGTAACTGCTAAGAATTAGGAAGGAAGTTTGGCTCAGTGGTTTCTGCAATCCACTGAGCAAACTAGAACACACTTTTAACTCACTTACTAGCATGCAATGTCCCGCCCTTGTTTTCAAGTGTTTTTCTCCGACAGTATTTTACAAATGCACATTCAAGTGTTAGAGATGAGTTGTGGCGCAGCAAGGAAGCTCCATGGTCAGTGTGGTTTATCGGGGGCTATTTGGGGTCCTGAGTGTTTGTGTCTTGCAGTTGCATCAGCACTGACGTCGTTGTCCCTCCTCTGTGTTTGTGCCTCTGCTTTTTTCACAGGAGGTCAATGCGGCTGCTCCAGCTACTCCACTCTGCTGTATGCTCTGACTTCAGCTGTGGCTGTTCTCCTCCTCCTCCTCCTTATTGGATTTGTGATGATTTATAAAGCAAGTAGACCAATGATGTGCTTCTCTAACACTACACACACAAGAGCGAGAAGGGAACTAAAAAAGTGATGGCACTAGGACAAACACCACCTGCCTGTTGAGAGCGTGCCATACAGTTCTCTTGCAGCTAACCACAAAAACCACAGTAGTTTCATAACTTATTGCTGTCAGATGTCAGCATGTTTGTCTTAAAATTCAATGAGGAAGGTAGAGAAACCTCTGTTCTACTCTTTAGCTTACTCTAAGGAGGTTTATAGTAGTGCTGAACCACAGTGATTTTCACAAGCAACAGTAAAACATGTCAGAGGGAGAATCAGACCTGGTTAGGCAGCCTCCTAATGAGGATGCTGCCTCGAAAGAAAAATGACAAACTCTGATTTTAACACAGGAAATAGAGAGTGTGAAAACTGTTTGCTCCCCTCACTGATTTTATTTCCTCCTGTTGCGGTGACTTTCAGGGCAAATCTCGACGCAATGCAAAGTCCCACCCTCAGGCCCCAATTTACGAGGAGATGACTGGGGTGAAGACCGCCAACCGAAAACTGGCCCAACCCCACCTGGAGGAAACGGAGTGTTCTGAGTACAGAAACTGCCCTACAAAGAAATCCTGTCCTGAAAACCATTATGAGAGCCCTAGCGGGGCCCTCTTCCCCAGAAGGGTGTCTCTTAAATGAGGTACCAAACCTCCTCACCAGCATCATGAACTATACAAACTGCTCATGTCAGCTGCCTGAAACTTGCTGGACTCAAATTATCACTTTTCTTCAACAGATGTTAACAGCTTAGATATTCCTCATACGGTTTATTTTTATTTCATCTATATTAGACTTTTGATAATTTGTAAGAGCTCATATTTTAGCATTTTCTGAAGAACTTATGCAGATGTTGTCTCCCATTGTTAATATCTCCCATCACTTTTGTAACAAAATGTTGACAAATACTGATGCAATACAGAATAAAATATACAGAATAAAGAATTGAAGAATTTGAACGAACCCTAATATGTATACATGTTCACTATTCAGTTTTGTCTTTCCACTGTGCCTGTAGATACTATGCATTAAAAAATAAAATACCTTAAAAACATAAAAAAAAAATCACTGAATCATAGGTGAAGTAAACTAAAATCAAATTGAATTAAGAAAATGAACAAGACGCAGAGTTACAGCCAAGAAAATTTGTAATTTATTAATATAGTCCGAAAGAAGCTCCATAATCCATGGAAACATTTTTTTCCGGTGCATGTCCTTAACAATCACATTCTATGAGGAGAAAAAAAAAAATAAAGAACAACATTAAAAGCCACAACTTTGTATTTCAGTTACAGACATTTTTCCTTAATGTATTTTTTTTTCAAAGTAAAGAGAAAGGCAAAGGCAAAGTACCCCCATTCCCCCCACCCACCCTCCTCCCCTTAAAAAACACCCAGCCTTGAAAGTCATGGGCTTTTTTTTTTTTTTTTCAGTACAACCCACAGTGCTTTAGCAGAAGGATAAGCGCTCATTGGTTAAGGATTACACAGCATGGCGACGCAATGTAAGTTTTGCTAAAACATTAGATGATGATAATGATGATGATGATAATGATGATGATGGAAATAAAGGGGTGGGGGGTGGAGGGGGGAAGTAGAGTGGAGGAAATTTGACCAAGAGACAAAACAAGAACAACCCTACATCAAACCCTGAACCCCAGAGTCCGAGTCAACAAACCCCCGCAGTGTACAGCAGCTGGGTTTGGACTCTTCCCTCCCACTTGTGCATAGATCATGATCCTTTAAAAACCAGCTTCATTCCTCCACTTCAACCTGCCTCTGAAAACCATCTGTTACATGTTAAGAAATCTCTCAACTACTGACTACCTGTCACAGGAACAGACATGTTAACGGACAGGAGAGATGATTACAAACAAACAAACAAAACAATAAAACAAAAAACAAAAAAAACAACAAACTTCTTGCACAATGCTCCTGAACTACAGGATGGAAACTTAGAAGATCAAAGTCAGAACATAACAATTAACAAAAAAAGAGAAAAAAAAAAGCATTTTCTGTCACTGTCCTTTTGACATTTAAAACCATTGATCGTTGTTTAAATGTAAAGCAATTTCTACTTAGATTTCACATGTAAAGCACTCCACTTTTTTCAAAGTTGATTCTCAGTCTTATTTGGTAAATATATAACTTGCTACAAACTTTTTTTGTTGTTTTTTTTTTAAAAAAACAATGGTACTCTATATGCTTTTAAACTCAGAACCTTCAGTGCTTGCTTGGAGTTTATTTGTTTTCAGTTTCTTTTTTTTTTTATTCACATAAACATTAAACCTAGAAATGATGGAGTTGGTATCTGGAACCCTGGCCTTCCTGAGACAAAATCCACATCTTTTTTTTTTTACCTTTTCTTTTTTTTTGAGTGTGCAAGATAGTGAGCAAACTGCGTCGCTTACAGAAAACATAAAAATCACAACTCAATACGTACAAAG
>JAPZDY010000020.1:18138074-18157308 GCA_029783645.1 Ctenochaetus hawaiiensis | reverse complement strand
TAAAAATCACAACTCAATACGTACAAAGATAGTCTGTCGACACTGATCGAGAAATTTAAAAAAAATAGAAATATGACACAACACTGATCAATCCCAGAGTTCTTAAGTAGCATAAATCTTCATTTTGCAAGATTTTCATGTCCATATTTGATGGAAGATGAAATTTGTCCTTTTTTTAAACATTCCTGTTATAAATCTCTATCGTTTTTCCTTGAACTTCAGACAAATGAAATGCTTGTAAACGACAGGTGGCTTTTGCAAAAAACACAAAAAAACAAAAACAGAAAAGATAGGCACCTCTGAAATGAGTCTTGTAACAAACTCACCTCCCACACTTTATCCCTTTCCATTTCTCCATGAAGTTAACATAGGGATTACTAGTCCTTCTACAGCTAGCTATGGCCACAGTTCTTTGTTTTTTTTGTCAGTTTTTTAGTTTTTAAATTTTTTTGTATTTTAGATTTTTTGATTTTTTTCCTCTTTTTTGTATAATTGGAACAAAATGGTGCAATACTCAATGATAATCCTTGTATTGGATTATTTCACAATAAAAGCCACTATAAGGTAGATAAACTTTTTACAGATAGAATGAAAAAAATCCATTAAGTCCTTGAGTAAACATGTACACATGAATTGTCACCATCTCCCCTCCGTACTTAGACTCATTTATCTACGATTAGCTGAGTGAGGGGTAGAAGACACTCAGTGCAACGTTAGAAGATAATAACAATGTCTATCAGAATAGTTTTTGACAGAACAACCAAAAAAAAGGATAAAACAGACACAAAATATAACGTACTGAGTGAAACATAACAGCAGGCCATGTGCCTGATACACACAGTTTCTTGCGCACACATTCATACAAACATCTGACTTTCAAGCACACATCTAAGATGACTTTTGCATTTTTTCAAAGATTTTGTATTTGTAACTTAATGCAATACATTTTGAATATTCTCTAAAAGCCCCTAAGTGTACCTGTCAGATGGAGAGAACAAAAAAAAATAAAGAATTACTGACTTCACATTACGTTATTGGCGCTCCATGATTCAAGTATTTGTGTTCAATATTTTGTTTTGTTTTGATATGTTTGTGATTTTTTTATCAACTGGTTGGGTTGGGCTTTTAGACAGGCTAATTAACAAACAAATAACACACATATGTACAGTACAAGCACTTCAAAGTACTGTAATATGTCATCAAAACCAGAACGTGCATATCCGACTCCCTATAAGAAAGACGAAAGCTTTCAATCAATCAAGTATCAGTTTACACCCGACCCCAATTCGTTCCTTCGTATCACTTATTTGCGGGGAAAATACATATTGCTCTTTTTCAGTTGTATTAAACCAAGACCTTTCAAACAAAAATGAAAAGTTTCAGAGGTTACGATCCAAGATGTCTGAAGAGGTGATACCAAACACCATACTCACAGTATATACATATATACTGTATATGTAGTGTATACATATATACTGTTATCTTGAACAGAGCTGTAGAGAGGAGAGCCTCTCGATGCTGGTGCAGCATGGGAAACCCCCTTCACTGTCAGGGTTCTCCAGTTAGTACAGGATGCTGGGAGGTCCTCGGCTATTGGGTCTGTCTGAGCTTGGATCAAGGCAGTTACAGAAACAGGCAATAGTGATTTTTGCTTGTGTGCTGCAGGACTGCGAGTCCTGAAAGGTAGCCTTTTCCCGTTTTCATGTGTATTTTTTTTTTTTTAAATTTTAGAAACTTTTTTTTTAAAATGTTTTTTTTTTTTAAGACTTTGTACCTCTTGAAATGTGCCCCTCCCCTCCTGCTAATGCAGAGTGAGGAGAGTGAGGCTGATACAGTGGGCCCAAGCCATCTGGGTCTGTGGAAATGTACAGTTCAGTGGGCCCGCTTTGAGCAGGACTCGAACATAAAAACGAGATAAATACAGCATCCACAAAAAAAGGCACCCCGGCCACCAGTCTACTCCTTTAGATGGTGGTAGTAGAGGCTGATGACCGGAGACGTTTCAGCTAGAAGTGCAGAGCTTTAACATATTATAGATCTTTTTTTTTTTTTTATTTAGATTTTTTAGCATTTTTTAGATTTTTATGTCAAACTTCATAAAAATGACGTTAAAATGCGATTTCATTTTTGGTTTTAAAAAAATATGTACCCGGGATTACCCATCATCAACTGTGCACTGTAGCAAACTGGAACCCCCAACTGAGTAAAGATTTTCTCCTTAGCATGGGGTATTCCCCACAAAAGCATTTAAAAAAAAAAACAAAACCTCAGTCGTTTAAGGGTGAGATGCTGTCGCCCATTTGTTTGATCCCTCCTGTCCCCCACTTCACCCTCTGCAAAGGTTATCAAAGCTCCTCCAAACAGAGAACAGAGGTGCTCTATATAAACATACAGTATGAATCAGCAAATTTATATTGGCACATTATGTTGGCATTTTTAAAAATTTTTTTTTACAAGCAATAAGGGGCCCCAAAACAGTAAAGACAGGCCACCTTTGGAGAACAGGGTTCAATACAAGCCTTTTCCCTTCCAATTAGGATTAAGTTCGAGGCGTGAGGTCTGTACATATCGTTGCACGGTTGGCCTTTTAATTTAAGACTTTGCTCTCACAGTAGAAAGGACAGATACGGAGAGCTGCATCTCATACTTGGTATCATCAACTCCCCTACCCTGAGATCAAGCTGGACAGAAGTGTCTTCAGCTCAGAGAGAAAGGCTGACCTTTGATAAAGTGTTTGGACTTAAGTATATGACAGTGCTCTGGTGGCTTGACTGAACAGAAACGGCAGCCATTCTGAAGTGCTGACAGAAGCGCACGGGGGGGGGAAGGGGCATGTGTTAGGGGTTTGCCAAAGTCTGGGATGAGTGCTCATTCCCGAGTCAGGTTGGCATGCTGTAAAGGGCCCCAGCCTCTAGTCTTTTTGCATAGAAACAGATAGGAGGGCCTGTTGGTGCCTGGTCAGGGGGAGGGCTACTGGGTCTGGTTGAGGTGGAGGAGGAGAGGAGGTCATAGCATAGCAGCTAGGCAGAGGGCGAGGGGGGACAGCCTGTGGGCAGGCGGAGCAGCTTGGAGCGACAAACACCCACACCCCCGTCTGAGACACCCTCTTTTTTTTTTACACATCTCAAGATACTACCTGGAAGTACTACAGAATACTGTCAAACATAAAAGCATGATCAGTTAAAAACAAATAGACAATCAATAACGCTCTGTAGTATTGATCCTCGTTTTGCATTCAATACACAGGATGAACATACAGAGGCACCTCTGACCAAAGTGTTTCTGCATATGAACAGTGAAGGGCTAGTTCAGCAGCCAATATTTTGTAGACCACTGCATGTAGACAACAATAACAATATAACACACTGAAAAAAATAAAGTCAAATGATCTTTTCAAAAAAATAAAAAGTACACTGGCAAAAATTCCAGAAATATGACTATTACATCTTCCAGCTAAAGTGATCTTTGTGTCAAAGAACTGAGAGATGGGGGAGAGGGCCGGATCGACAGCGGGGTCGAGTGGTGGCGCCCCCTCCCCCCCGTTGGAGATGCCGTGTGTGGCGGAGAGCCATGATTGGCTAGTCTTGGAGGAGCTGCTTTTTTTTTTTTTTTCTTGCGAGACTGAGGGAGGGTCAAGTGGAGCCCAGGAGGAAGTGCTGCGCTGTGGGGCTGCCGCTTGACACCTAGAGGACCACAGCAGAGAGGCACTCGGTGGACGCTCCCCCTCCCCACCCGACTTCGACTGACTGGCTGACTGACCAGTCGACTGGCCAGCGGGGTCAGAGACAGCTGACCTTGCAAGTCTAGTGCCTCCAAACAAAACAAGGCTAAACATTTGGAGTAACAGTGATATTCACTTTGATATTGTTCAAAGAAGGAAAAAAAATTATCATAGACTGCAGTTTTTTTTTTCCTCCAGAGTCCAATGGTACATTTCAGTTTTGTTTCCCTTCATCTTGCTACCAGAGGAACAACGGCAGACACATTTCCAAGGAATAGATATAGTACATAAAAGAGCATTTTTTTCTGTTGTTGTTTTCATTGTTTTTTGCTGCTCCTTTTTTGATTTATTGGATTGCAGTTGAAGCGATTTGCTCTTCATAAGTGCTATGATAAAACCCTTTGAATTATAAAAGTCTTAGTCTCTTCTTGTTTGTACAGTACCAAACGCAAGGAACACTCGTAGGTCTACTGCATTAGGAGAAACCCCTCTTATTTGGTATTGTGCCAGATACCCAGAACCTTCCGGCCCCTCTGTGGATTCAGTCTCTGTTGGGTGTGGCTGTGGCATGCAGAGAGGAAGTGTGCATTATTGTGTACTCAGTGTCATTTTTTTAGTACAGTTTGCTGCATGCACAGTTCAACAGCTGCTTCTTCCTCTTTGCAGAGTTTTCCCAACAGTTTCAGGGGGATCGGTGGCCTGGAGGGAATCCAAGTTTTGAACAGGGGTAAGGTTTTTCTGAAGTTCCAAAGTCTTTTGCTGCAATCAGCAACAATCAAAAACAAACAAACAAAAAAAAAGGAAACCAAAAAAGAGAAACCAGCTCCGGTGGACATCGAGTATGGACGGAAGAAAGGTTTATGGTGTATATTGCACAATGTAACTGTCACATGAAGGTGAAATTGTGTTCTTTTTTTTTTTTTTCCTCCAAAAACTGGTTGACGACACCACCAGACTACTGAGCTTTATAACAAATTGAACTGTAAAAAAAAAAAAAATTCAACACAGCACCAGTAAACGACTGGGATCCAAGTTGAAGGTGCCCAGAGGGATCCAGGCTTGCAGACGTCAATGATTAGGTGCCACCAGATGTACACACATGTACGGAAACACGCAGCGAGGTTTAACAAATAATCTTCTCTCAGCTTATATATTGTAATAAGATATTTTTAAAAAATGCGCTTGGGTCTAGACATACAAAAAAATAAAATACAAAATAAAATAACAGCTGTGTCAATCCCTTTGAGAAGACAATTTAAAATAATAATTAAGCTGATGATTGGTAGGGCCAGTTATGTGGCCAGGCCTTCTTACTGCCCAGTGACGGAGTTGGTCACCAGTCATGTCCTGTACCACTTGCTGGCTCAGAGGGTGAAAACTGTGCAAGATTTCAGCTATTTCTTCAGTTATAAAACAAACTCAAAAAGGCGGCTTGGAAGGACCTGGGCCAGAGAGCACTTAAGGCTAATATTAGTGCTGAGAAACAAATATCAACATAACTACTAAAGGTCTTTGAATCACATCATTGGCCATGGACATGCTGGGAATGGTTGCTTTAAGTCTTATTCTGAGGTGATTTTTTTTTCTTGTTAGGGAAAAGGAAAGTCTTAGATGGCAGCTTTGATTGCTTCTCCTAAAAACACCTCACACAGAATGTCATGTTTACTTATGGAAAAACTTAAAACACTTAAAAAGGTTTCATTGTGTTGTGTCTCATGTCAGTTTGTTTTTATATAATGCATTTTAAGAAATACCAAAAGGAAAAAAAAATTGCTTTTCTTTCCTTAAAAAAAAAAGGTAAACCTAAATTTAAAAAAAGGGACAAAAGCAAAACAGAAGGAGTGGAGTCTGCAGTCTGTGTGGTGGGGACCCTTACCTTCTGATTCACAATTCACAGTTCATAACAGTTCAAACTGATACTGATTATCGCCACATGATTTGCTTGGGTTTTGCTCCTGTTTTTTTTTTTTTGTTGTTTTTTTTTTGTGTGTGTGTGTGTTTTGTATTTTTTTTCCACCCCACCCTCCACTGATGGCTAACATGACATGGTGGTGGTGGGCTGGTTAGTTGGTTAGTGTATCGTGGCATCGCTCTACATGGACTCTCCACTCAGCAGATCTCCGGGCAGCAGGGTGTTGATGGGGGTGGGGCTTCCGATTACGCGGGCATCCTCTCCGCTCGGCGGTCCCCACAGGCTGGAGTACTGGGGAACTCCTCCCCAAAGCAGGTCGCCTCCGCTGGCCTTGCCTCCCCCGCCACCGCTGCTCCACTGGCCAATAGAGTGGGACTGAGCTGCCCCCATCCGGTTTTGATTGGTTCCTGGGTTGGCCTGCCAGCTAGTGGTGTTTGCCCCTAGCGACTGGCCTTGTGCAAAGAAGCGGTTCACCTCCTCCTCGCCGGCGAACTCCGCAAGGATGGTGGTGTTTCCAAGCACACACCTTACAGAGGATAAAAAAGGGGCAAAAGAGGAAATTAAAGGTCTGTGAATGAAAATTTTAACAGAAATAGGGAACTAATACTTTCCTTACCCTCTGAAAGTTGTGAAAAAACATGAAAGCACAGATCTGACACACTTTTTGGTTCTGCTTTCTTTGGACTTCATCACATTTCTATGCTTTTTGTGCAATGTCAGAACCACAGTTTATGCTGCTGATAATGAAAAGTGGGTCACCCATTTTACATTTTGTTTCCTTGACAACCAGCTGCTACTATTGGCTGCTACTATTAGTGAAACAAAACTAGGGACAAATATAAACACAACCCATGTGCCCCCAGAGTGTCTGTACAACAGTGTTTTCTGCCATTTCCATTTATTAAAATACTCACTGTAATATTACAATGCAGCTGACTACAGCATGATTCTCCACCTCCGCTTCCATGTGACTGCCCTGATACACAAATAACCATCTGCACTCACACAGAAAGCTGAACTGGTCACAGCATGGGAAAGTACCGAAAAAGTTTTGAGCATTTTCTCTCTCTGTCATAGATGTTTCCCCTCAGAAGAAAAGGGCAGCATTTCATTTTGCAAAGCCCACTCTTGCTTACATGTGCAGAGACTTCTGGGCCTTTGCGGCTTCGTCCTTGGAGCTGTATCGCACCACAGCGTTCCCCTGGGTCAAGTTGAGGTGGAATGTGATCAGGGGGCCATGCTGCATGCAAAGGGTCCGCAGAGTCGAGCCATCAATCTGAAGCACAACAGAAAACAAAAGAGCCAAAAAAATTGAAATTACAACTAATACATGAGAATATTACACAATATTTCCAGCCACTCTTTATTCCCCTAATGTATGCTCTTTTTTGTATTTTTTTCTTTTCCTGTTTTTTTTAAAGTACTGTTGTACTGATTTTAGGTGCTTAAAAATGTATTTTTTTCTCATTTTTTATTTTTTTCAATTTTTTTTTTCTAAATTATGCAAATAAAGAAATACCGGTATAATACAACTGTATTGCATTAAGCTGACTAAAAGGCAAATTAAAAAGTTTATAATCATATCTGTTATATTATGACTATCCCACACCTAAGTACCCAGAAGAAATGTCTGTTTTTGTTTTTTGGGGAGTCAAAGCTCTTATCCATGACCACATCTATCTTTGAGTTATATATTTTACTCAGATATACCATATTTGCATGCTGGCTCTACTTTCAGTATAATTGGGCTTCAATCTAGCAAGAACAAGCAGCAGGCGACGTACTTGTGGGGTGAGATTCCTCAGCACCAGCCAGCTGCTGGTCCTGTTGGAGCTGTCAGTACTCCAGGTGGTTCCCTCTGAAACAGAAATGTAGACAAACATAATTAAAAGTGCAACTTTCAAACGGGTCTCTTTGGTTTGAGTTTTTTTTGGTTGACACGCTTAAATAATAAACAGAGTCCACGATTCCTTTTAGTTGTATTTATTGTCCATTTCCCGTCTTGATGATCAAAAGATTTCCTTACCGGTAGCAGGAGGAGAAGCGTCAAATTTAAAGGAACAAAAATGCAATAAATGAACTCAATGAAATAAACTCAGTTACTTAATTCGAGTGATCAAAAAAACGTGTGTCTACTTTACCAAAAAGAGCGACCATCACATACCGCTCCTGACCTACACATACCAGCTGATAGACCTGATAGCAATCAGCTACATGATGATCAGCTGGCTGACATGACGCTGCCTCTGACAATCAGCCGATTGTCAAAGTGCCCACATGACACAGCCTAATTAACAAAATACGACTGTGAATCAATTCAAAATAACAAAGTGATAATAATAATTTTAGCATAATTCTTCAAATTACCAAATTATAATTTTGGCTCCAACAATAATATCAGGTAATGAGTGTGCATTTTTGAAAACTGTCAGTGAAAAAGTAATAGTAATAGTAATAGTAGAGCTGCAATTTTTTTTCTGCTCATGTTACACTAATGTGGCTCAAAGTAATTAAAGGAAAGTTTTAACAGGCAAATATAAACACAATGGAGTATGTGATTGACATGCAGGATTCTAAAAGGTGAACGGTAAAGGGAAAACAGTTCAAAATGTGATTTCCTGTCAAACAATATGTCTTAAACCTCCTTGGCTGAAGGTCAGATAGTTAAAAACTTTAAACATCAGAAGAAAACAGGACGACCCAACCAAACTCACTTTTTTCACATGTAACTCTTATCTACACTACTGAAAGTTATATTTCCTCTTGAACTTGGGTAAATTCATAAGTGTTATGTCAAAACAAGGTCACATTTATGACAATACAAAGAGACTAATCACTGAGCCGGTAAACCTCAGGATGTCAGTTTAGCGGGTGTGTTCACCCTTTATGTCACACACGCTGTGAGCGCACAGTTGCAAGCTGTGGAAACCACCACGCCTATGCATCCTCAGTCCCGTCCGTGTTTGATGGGTGTGAATATTCACTACAAAGAGATTGATATATGCTGTTTTCACTAAGGTAAATGCTGGTAAATATTTCTGGCCAGTTGACATAAAAAGATGCAGTATTTTTTGGCATTTTGATTTCTTTGTTTTAATATTATGCTGTGAAATGCTTCTTTATTCACAGGTATGTTGGGAATTCTAGAGGAGTGGTACATGAGACTGTGAGTGAGATAGAAGTCAGTTCCTTTAGGTGCTTCTGATAGAAATGGATTTAGAACATTTTGGTTTAGAGGACAGTTCTCACCAGAGGAGTAGGAGCCGCTCCACCCTTGAGCCAGGCCCAGCGAGTTGCCACCCCAGGTTGAGGAGGGTTTGTTGTTGGTGAGACCTGGCGGGGGCCGGGAAGGAGCTGTGGTGCTGCGTGGCCCCTGAGGGACTTTCCACAGCTCGTGGGACAGAGAGGCTTGGCTCTGTGAGATGGGCCCCGGGGACCAGGTGGACTTCATGTCAGACAGTTTACCTTTACGTGGACAGAGGTCAAGGAGTTAGACAATCAGTCACTGATTAAGATTAAACATCACAACTAAGCTGGTCTGAGGCTCACATGAGACTTTTATGTCACTAGTGGCTTAATGTTCACTTAGTTAAAGTTAATTTACAAAAACTGTAATGTAACAGTAATATAAATTTGCATCTATGGAACCAAATATTGCTGTAAATGTGAATTTAATTCAGACACAAATAGACACAAATACTTGCTAAAGCAGAAACTATGTCTACTGTCCCATTTAGACAAACTGCCATCACTAACACTTTCACGTATATTTTTTAGTTTCAAGTGCCACTGTTTAGAATTTTTGTGTTATTTCTGAATTTCATCAAAATAAAAAAATGCAAAAGCTGAAAATGTAGTGTCTACAAGCTATGTACTTTGAGAATCACACTTTAGATGAGGTATTCACAGAAAGATTTCAGGCATCATTACAGAAAAAGTCTTACATGCTTGTCCTATCTTCCTATTACAGAAGCAATTCATAAACTCATGGCTGTGTCCTGTCCTGTCTCAGACCTCATATCTTCTTAACTACAGAAATCCTGACTAGAACTGGCACTCATCCTGTCATGGTTTTATCACAAGTCAGCCTGTGTTCTTGACTGAAATTTAAAACCAACAGCTGCCACACTTCACTTGTTACTGGCTAACTAGCTTGCTTTAATGGACAATGAATAAAAACAGATGGGTAAACGATTTTAGCTTGATGTATCAGGGGACAGAATACGCTGTATCCCTGTAAAGACATGATCTGGGAAAACTAAAAGCTAACATGCTAACAGCAGTGTTAACATCTTCAGGCTAACATTGGTTTTGGCTTCTTCGACAGGCTGACATTGATCTTAGCTTATCCAACAGGCTGATATTATTGTTAGCTTTTCCAACAGGTTAACTCTGATGTTAACTTCTCCAACAGGCTAAGATCATCATTATAATTAGCTTCTCCAAAACTTTTGGTTTAAATACTAACTGAGATCAAATAGGACTTCATGCTTGAGGAGTTTCTGTAACAAGGCCCTAAAGCAAATGCAAGCAAACACACACCTAAACCTTCACACCCAAACCCACACACACACACTGCTGTCATGGGGTGAAGCTTGTTTTTTTGTGGGTTGGGTCAGAGAGGCGCAGAGAGTTGAAGGTCATGTTGGTCAAGATTACTTTCTTAGTACTGGTGAGAGAGTTGCTTAAAAGGCACTAAGGGAAGACGTTTAGGTTAAACCTGAGGGCAGAGGGGTCATGAAAATGGGTCAGGGTGAGGCTGGTTATGGCACAGGATAAGTAGAGAGCTTGAGACAGCATATCAGAGCTCCTGTTTGGATGGGGAGAGGTTCAGCAGGTCCACACATGGAGGAGAGATACTGTGGATGTGTACCTGAGCTGTCTACATCAGAGGACGACAGACTGAAAGAGCTAGAGTAGCCACTGACTGGCCAGTCGCTGCTGGATGGAGGCAGAGAGCCATTCTGAAGAGGAGGAGCTGGGGAAGTGGCTATATGGTGAGAGAGGTAACAGTTTTGTGACCACAGATGGAGAAAGAAAAAGAAAAGTTCATGTACAAATGCATGATGGCATAGAAATGGGGCATGTGGCATAGTAGAGAAAGTAAAGTGTCAGCTTGTGGAGGTGATATAATGATTCATTTACATCTAGTTAACTTCACACAGCAAGTTTTTTGGTTTTAGGTTACTATTGATTGTCAGTTTATATTTTTACCCTTGCCTCTCTTCATACCTCCGTTCCTGTCCCGCAGGAGGTATCGATTGACGTCGTGGATGTTGGTGTTGATGGTGGGACCGCTGGGGACGCTGCCAGGGGTCATGTTGGGGTCATTCTCAGGGTCGATGTTCTGAAGGCCCTTCCATGGCACGCCTGGGCAGAACTCTGAGGGGCGAAACAAAGCGCTTAATGAAAGTCAGATTTTTAAACACTTCATGGATCCAGTTGAGCTGCTACTACAGCGGCTGCCAATCTTGTGGAATATCATCAGTTTAGCTCTAAAAAACACCTGTGGAACTGTAGTTTTCAAAGAGGACATTTTGACTTGTCACAGTAGAAAAAGCAAAGGTATATGCATTTTAAAGGATGATGGCTGAACGCTGTTTCACTGCTTCACTTTCAGAGTCCCGGTGCTGTTGGGCTGGCTCACTGTTACATCGCAGCAGGACATTTAAAATGGACAAAGCTATCATTCATTTTATTGGTAACAACCACGCTTTTCTTAATATGACAAGTTAACATGTCTGCTGTGAAAAGTTCTATTCTAGTCAAGCAACTTGTGAATTTATTGACCTTTTGCAGTCAGCTGTTCATGCTCAATGCCACACTCATCCCTTCTCCGTCAGGTGAAACCACCACAGAAAATAATTTTTCCAGCTGTGAGAAGAACTGCTAGATCCAGAGCTGGAAATAGGAGCAACTACTCCAGATGTAAAGCATTAAAAGGCTCTGCACAATTGCTCAGGTGTTTTTAAGTACTTAAGCCTTGATGCAGAATAGAGCTAAGATTGGAATTACATGACAACATGACTAAGAATAGAGAAATGCCGTCGCTGGTCAAGCTCTTGAGAAAAGATCTAATTAGGGAACATCAGTAAATTACACTTGTGTGGGTTGACTAAGAATGTGTTAGGGTTTGAAAGTTTTTTTTTTAAAAAATGCATCCGACCCTCACCTGGGGGCCAGTTAATGTTGGTCCCATTGGAGATCTTTTCATTTGGGCTCTTGCCCTGGCCCCAGCTGTCCGGGGGCACCAGGGGACTAGTGGGGGACTCAGAGCTGGACATTAGATTGTAAGGGCTGTATGAGTCCTCCAGCTGGGGGGGTTTCCCAGGGGGGCCCAGGGTAGAGGCAGCAGATATGGCACCTGATATATGCAAAGACACATAAGAGAATACATAGAAATTAGCTTAACTTTTACAGCATCAACACTATAGATACAGCTGTAAGGCCTTATCAGAAGAACATGTTTTTAATAAGATGTCTGTCTGTAGAGAGTTTATTTACTGAGTGTCTTAAGGATATTGACACATCTTTCATAGCTCACGGAAAGGAAAATGGATGACACTTAAAGATGGGTGTTTGTGGTTGATGAGATTTTAACCTGAGTATCAGTCTGAAGACGGAATGTGTCGGAAAAATAGGCTCTGATGGTATCTGAAGTGGAGAGCGTAGGAGGCAGCAAGATAATATCAGTTAGTTTAGTTTTCTCATCACAAACAGTATACAATCCAAATGTGAGTAGCATGTGGCTAACATCTTTAATGTGTCTTCCATGTGGACTGATATATAATTTGATGGTAAAACAAATTTAAAAGAGGACATTTTTTCTAGAAAGAATATTTAAAAAATATATGTCCTTGATTACTGAGCATGTTTCAGACTGAAAAAATGTGGCCTCAGCACTCCCATTTGGGTAAAGCAAGACTTAGTGGGTTATGCACCTGTGAACAATACACTCAAAGAGAAAGAGAAGCTCGTGTTTGACCCGTCACTGCAGAGGGGAGGCAATCTGACACCTCAAGAGAAGTGTTTCTAGTTGTAAATATGCTCGCAGTCAGAATGTGCGAAAAAAAAAAAAAAGTACAGAGAAAAGGCTGATGAGACACTAAATTTCGTGATTAAAGCTGTGAGTGACAGTAAGCTAGTGCCAGTTGTTTTTCCTTCTAATCAAAATGTGGGTGGCTGGATCATCGAATATGATTTGAATCATGTTTGACGGCACTTGTGAAAGTTATTAATATTTTCTAGTCAGTCAGAATTAAACCCTTACTATTGCACACTTGTGCATGTCTAACAATTGAAAAAGACATCTATAAAGAAATAAACTACTGTATCTACTAAGGGCAATAACCTTATTTCTAATAATTAAAAATCCTTTTGAATTGTTGTACAACATATTGGTCCTCTAGTGTTATTTTACATCAAATAAGCAGGGAAAAGTGTACTAAATGGAACATGTAATGTGTGCCATAACTTCAGACGGCAAGGGATTTTATTTATATGTCTTAAATGCTGCATGTATAGAAGTGAATGTGTGTCTGCCTACATTTATTTTCAACGTACCATGCTTATTGAGGTTGTTCTCCATGTTTGAGGAGTTGCCAGAGAGGCTGTCCATGGAGTTGGAGTGTGTCCACTGGGACAGGCGGGATTGGGGCTGAGGGGGCTCCTTTAGGGACAGACCCCCAACCTCCATGCAGTTTACATTCATGTTTGGATTCAGTCCAGCTGCACATACACAAAAAGACATTATGAAATAAATTCTTTGGTGGATATTTATTAGTTAACAAATAGTTATAAAAATAAGCATATAATGAAGTTCATGGATATTCTCTAATTTATGAACTAAATCTTGTTTAAAACTTTTCAAAATAAAGCTGGAATAATTTAAACTTTAATCACACTGATTGTTCCTTTACGCTTGTTGTGGGGGCGATGTGGGTTTCAAATGTTGTCACAGGATGAAGTGCCTCAATGTGAATCTACATGTATCTCTATAAGAATAATTACCATGAATCGATTATATTCAACAGTGGTCACGTAATGCAAGTATGATTTGTGGGCTGCTACACCGTTTAGAATGAGTACATATAAACACTGCAGAGTTTCTTCTCTGAAACAAACTACACTTTCTGTGATTCACACTTTTCAATATTGGCAGCAGACTCACAGAGAGGGTAGGTGCTGTAGGCGTTGGGCGAAGACGGTGGCTCTTTGGTGTGCAGTGTGTCGGCAAGGCCCGGAGCCTGGTGTGGGCCTGTGAAGGGATCCAGGGTTGATTTGCCGGAGCCAGGGCCTCCGGTGGGGCCACCGGGAGGATGTAGACCAGCGGAGGAGGAAGAGGAGGAGGAATGAGAGGGAAGTTGCTGCTGCTTTATCAGCAGCGCTTGGTACAGCTGACGCTGGTGCTGCTGGATCTGCTGCTGCATGTTGGTGATTGTACGTGCAACCTACGAGAGAAGAGAAGCAGCGTCACCACAATGTGTCATATGACGTTTTGGGAAGTGAGGGGGAGAGAAACAAGACTAGTCAAACTATGTTATGGCAAACACATGACGGATGGAAAAATAAGGAAAAGATAGAAAAAAATGAAAACAGTTCATGTCAAGAAGCTGAAAAATAAGAGGATGAAATTTCTTTTTGACAAATGATGGTGAGCAGTAAAAAAAGGAAACAAATACACAAAATCAGACTGAAGAAGAGTTTTTATGAAAAGATTAGATTATTGAAAAGGCAACACTGAAAAAAAAGCACTGCCTCTTTTAATAGGCCTCCTTGTGGCATTGGTATCTGTCTCGCAAAAAAAGCAACATTTTAAAAAAGAAGAACAAACTCTTTCTCCTTTACATAAGATGACAAAGCATGATTGTCTCATGTCTAATGAGAAGTAACCTATTCTAATGAAGACATCTTTAGGTTTGTGCAACTCATGTTGTAACAACACATGTATTTTTTTCCTGAGTTGTTGTTATGGTATCATGTGAGAATCAAAACATTTCATGGGAAAAGATGAAGTTGTGTCAGTGTGTTTGAGTCAGTGCTCGCGCAGGGTCACGCATGCAAAATGAATGACTTTCATGCTCATACTTTTCTGTGGGTGTGATGATGCATTTTGTTGACTCACTTGCTGCTCTTGTTGTCTAATGGGGCCGGAAACATTGCGTTGCGCCTGCATCATCTGCTGCTGGATTTGTAAACGCTGGTACGCCTGAATGAAGGGAATCAAAAATAAAATTCAAAGATAAGAAAAATACACTCATGGATGGAAAAAAATAGACATAAATCATTTGTTGTTTTAACCCATTTAACACTTGATTTTTGAAAACGATTCATTCATTAATTCCTCAATAGACTGTCAGTAAATATAAGAAATTAAATTAAAAAACTCAGACAGACATTGTTTAGTATTATTTGTTCAGTGTCATCTCTAGATGATTAATATTAGATTACAGCCTAAAACACCACCACGGGCATTTTCAAGTACACACTGCTACATGCAAACAAAGCAGGACTCTGACTCACCATTTGCAGTTGCTGAAGTTGGTATAAGAGAGTCATTTGTTGAGGGTTTATTGGTGAGGTTAAAAGTGCAGGATTCAGACCAATGTTTTTTGCTGCAAACTGCAAGAGCTGTGCTTGGACCTGGGGATTGGGGGATGGGGAGGCAGAAAGAAGAAATGACAAGATAGTCCTTCCAAATCACAACAACTGAACAAGAACAGCTTCTGGCAAGGTAAAACTAGTCATTACACATGTGCAAGGAGGAAAAGAGAAGAGAGGAGAAAGGGTCTGCCACATAAGTCTTGCAAAGCAAAGAGCAAAGCATAGTTCCCAGAACATAATCTGTTTTCATATTATTTTTCTTTTGTTTTACTTCTAAAATTTTAATATTCAAAGCACACGATAGACTGAAATGATAGTACTAATTTCAAATTATTATAAATCAAGTTATACATTCCAAGTCTGTTCTGGATCCACAATTTCTTTTTAAAGGATAAATTAAAATCCCTGTGATACAGCCTAAATAAATTACAGCCACATGAACAATGTAAGGGGAAGAGTTTTATAGTGTGGCACAGAATAATGCAGAACAAAGATGCACTACTGGAGGAAGAGAGATTTACAAACTTAGGTTTCAAATCATGCTCCCTTGTTATGGGACTTCCTGGTCCTATGTCTTAAGAATCCTTCAATCTGTACGCGGATCTACCTGAGGGGAGAGAAACTGAGGCACTTGAGCACGTAGACTAGGCTGGGAGGAGCTGAGAGGTGGCACTGGTGGCTGAGGAGGCTGCTGCTGCATGGCCCGGGTTTGTGCTGCTCCACTACTGCCAAACATTCCACTGGGTATCTACAATATGAGCAGAGGACAAAAAAGGCTAAATGAAACATTTTTCAAATCTCCACCTTTATTCAAATTCCTGAAGCTATTCAGGGCCATTTCCTTTCTAAAGAGCTGAGCCACTGAGTTGGGAATGAAATGTTTTGTATTCTACACCACTTCAGAAAATAGTTACTTAATATCTTGAACAAGCCAGCCAAGACTTGAACATTCAACTGTCAATCTGATGAGCTTGTTCAATACATGAATGAGTGCACTTGAACTGGATGAAAAGGAAAACTGAAAGCGCACTCAAAAGCCTAGGGCTGGGTCGATAATACTCCCATGGCACACAAACAGAGTCTAAAAACAAATTTCAGAGTATTTACCCTTAAGGTCTAACATCAAAGTTTACCTTGTGCATAAAAATCATTTACTGAGCACTAACTACAAGCTGTTTGTTAGATTGTGAAATTGCAACTATTTTAATTATCAAATGACCCAAAATAATAAGCCTCTTCAAGGGGCCTCATCTACATTTGCAGCTGTGTGCTGTTTAAGGGGTCTTCCTATTCAGTAAAAAAAAAGGCAGTGTCTATGTTTGGGCTTCAAGGACATGCTGCAGTTTTTCTGGGCCATGGCTGCCTCTAGGGGTGATATTTGATAGAGCATAACTATCTGATTTCAATAGGTACTTCAGGCAAGGTCATGCACACATAAGTAAGCAATAAAAAGGTGGAGATTTGGGAGAGCCTGTGGGTAAAGTGGTCTGTGCAAAACAAACTCCATTTATCTTTTGTTGCCATCATTTCTCACATACACTTGAATCCTGCATAAAGCCTTTCAATTTCATGCACTTGCAGTGTGTCAAATCAGAAAACATTTGGCATTGACCAAGATTTATTTATATTCTGTTGTTAATAAAGCAGTTGCTCAGCTATACTTCAGTCCTTAATTGCTGAGATTTTTTGTTTTAAATTAAGGACCATAAATAATGCTGATAGTGTTGCTGGTGCAAATTTGTGCATTTTTTTTTTCTATCCAAAAAGTCTGTTACTATACAACAAACAAAGCAAAACAACTATTGTACAAAATGTTTCTGTTCCATCGAATATATCAAACTCCTCACAGTTTAAACCATGTTATAAGAACATGAACAATAATTTTTGAGCCTTAAGCTGTGTTTTTTTTACTGTAGGTTTGTTATACAGATAGTGTAATACTGTTTTTTGTTTTTTTTTTCAAGTTAAGTTCTGTGTCAGTGCACAATGTGTTTACCTGCTGTCTGTTGTTCAAGTTTTGCATGGCCAGCCCCGGGTTGCCCTGTCCCAGACCCTGCCCAGGAAGGCTACTGTTGGCCAGGGGGAGCTTCAGGCTGGGGGAAGGCAGAAATGGTGATGGGGGGGCATCATCTGACAGAACACCATCCTAGAGTAGAGAGAAAAAAAAAGAAAGGGTTGACACAGGGATAAAGAAGTATAAAAAAGCACTCATCATTAAACATCAAATACTTAAGATAAAGCGAGCTGAGATTAGATTAAGATCTGTAGTGAAAACATCATACCAATCCTTTAACCTTTCTTTGTAGCACACATCAAAATACATGTGAAAATAAAATATGCAATTGCCCAAGAGATTTTAAAAAACAACATCCAGACTAAAGCCCAAAGTAAAAGCAGAAGTATCACTGTGCATTTATATTGTCTGAACTACACCCACCATTCCAGCCCATGTTGGAAAAAGCCTGATTGCTGGCCAGTTGAATGACTTACTTTGTCAAGAAAAGTGTTGCGGTCAGAGGGGTCTTTGGAGAGTGCAGAGGGCCGACACACCATGGGCTTGTTCATGCCATTGCTGTAATCAGACATGCCCATGCCCCGCTTGTCCAGGTCCGTCTTCTTCTCCAACAGGGCGCCTGAGAGCAGGAAGGAGGAAGGTACTCTTATTATAGAGGCCAGACAGGGAAACATGTTGCAACATAAACCAAAAGGTGACATGGACTCAAGAAATTTAAATGTTCCTTTCTCATGTATACATATCAATATGCATATATAGACTTCAGCCATGCTGATATTCAAACCTACACTTAGTAAGAAAAGTATGCTAAGTATTTTTCCCTGTTGAATTGAAGGGGAAAATGTAGCAAAATAATATAAATCTTATTGTAGTAACTTTTAAGCAAATCAGTTGTGTGTTTGTGCTGTCGTGTTCAGCGAAAGCATCTCATATTAGCATTTTTAGTGCGACACAATGACACATACTCTCACACATAGGTGAACTTACTCATAGCCTGGTCAAGGTTCATGTTGTTGCTCTTCAGAGCCTCCTCAGCAGGGTCTCTCTGTAACACAAGGATAACATCATACTGTCACTCACTATGGTTTGTGTATACATTCCTGTGTTTCTACACTGTACAGCAGAGATTCTGTATTTAATCCATTTTTTTGCTTAGGAGTAGCTCATTTGTAGCCTGGTGGAGTAAAAAGATCTAAAAGAGAGTCAGTGTGAAAACAACTTTCTAAATATACTGCCACCTACCGGAAAGCCCATGTCAGTGAGCTGTTTGATGAGACGGTTCATGATCCAAGCCTCATCGGGCTTGTTGCCAATCTTTCCCTAAAAACCCACAAGCAAAGTATTAAAATATTGCTTTATAAATGACAACAATCCTCACTATTAACATCTGACAATACATTCATGACAAAAGTCAGATTTGTTCTCTGACCTTGCTCGGGCCCTTCTTGGGTCCATTGCTCCAGGAGTTGCAAGAAGAGCTGCTGTCCTGGGAGGTGGGACTGTTCCACATGTCCCCATCCTCAGTATCCCATTGGCCAGTAGACATGCCCATCTCCTCTCCTCCATTTCCCCAGCTATCTTGCATAGGTTTGGGGCCTGAGAAACAGATGAAGCACCATCAAAGGAAGAGGGTAAATGTGTGATAATTTAAAATAAAATAGCAATTACAAGTTTGTTGCCCATCTGTTACAGTGCTTTAGTATCTGTGATGTATTTTACACAAACATTGGAGGGTGTAATTTTTTATTTGACCACTTGGTGTCACTGTTGCCATCTGGTATGCTGCATTTTCCCCCTACACCTCCCCATACCATTTCCAACATATCAAACAAATAGACAAATAACCAACTGAGGCATGGAATTGCTTAAATCCCAACAACACTGTAGTAGCACGAACAAAAACCCTTCAGATTTGGCACAAACTGTACAAAGGTCTCAAGAAACTTCCTGTTATTGTTTACAAAATGGACTGTGTAAGTGCACA
>JAPZDY010000020.1:18120387-18138051 GCA_029783645.1 Ctenochaetus hawaiiensis | reverse complement strand
GTGTAAGTGCACACCCTCAGGAAGATCCACCACTGTGCCTTTCACAAGAGGTGCTGTACCAGTAAACAACAACCAAATCTCTAGTGCCTTAATTGTTAAGGTTGCAATTGAGCTGATGGGCTTTTGTGGAAAAGTCCATTTAAATTGTATTAATCCTTTTAAATTCCACACAATCTGCAGCAATTACACAGCAAAACTGCAATCAGTCAAGATGGTTTGTATTCCAGCACATCTTGCACTAACCTGAAGCAATAATCTGCTCTGTGGTAGTAAAACAGCCAGAGGCAATGTGTGAGATCAATAGCAGTTAGTACTGAAAATAGTTCTGCATCCTAGTAAATGGTGATTTATCATGGTGTGCGTACATCTTTGCAAAATTATGAATCAGTGGGTGTTACCTGGCTTGCAGGGTGCAGAACCTGGAGGTCCATTGGCCCTGCTGTAGGGTCCAGAGGGTTCATGACCACTGTCTCCCCATCCTCCGACTCCCCCTGGGGGCTTGCCCCAGGCAGAGGTGCCGTTGTCCACAGTTGATGTTGGAGCTGCTGGCTCTCCCCAAGCAGGCTCTGACTTAGGTTGAACACTGGGAAGCTCTCCCCAACCTAGAAGAAAAGGGAGTATTTTTTATCTTTCTCCTTACAGTTTTAAATCCCTCCTGAGGCTCCTCTTGAGACAAACAGTAAGCTTGCCTGCCATGTTGTCTACACATATATGACTTTAATGCCAGCCTCCTTTAGACAGCAGCAGACCCTCAACCATCTCATACTGCCTCATGAAATTGTGCATATGTGTGTCCTTGTTTGAGAGTGTGCATGCACAGAGAGAGGGATGAAAGCAGCAGCTCAGGCAAGCCAATGCAAACTCTTTCCACTGGTGCTGAACATCAGTACAGAGGTGATCAGCACAAGTGTGTTTCAGTGTGGTCATGATGCTGTTCAGTAGGTGCAGTGTAAAAGGCAGACACTAGGGGGCAATGGTCTCATTCACAATCAAAAGGAGAGGGGAATGTTGGCTGTTAAAGCTTTGCCATGTCTATATGCACAGCCTTTGTCTTCACAAAGACTTATTTCAAATGACTGCAGTGTTAAAGCTTGCTCTACAGAGTCTTAATTATGTATGCGTGACCATTAAGAGGCCCTCAATACCTCTGAGACTGTCAGTAATAACAGAAGAGTTCTTTTAAGGAATAATCTTTAAAAGAAAAAACCATCGTTGCCTACAATGCTTTTTATCAGTAATTTAGTCACTTTATGTGTCGAGAGAAAATGACTCAAATTTTGTCCATCTCAACATTTTATTCACCTCATTATCAAGACTGACTTAAATGCTTAATGCTATTTAATAAAACATACTTATGCTGTCAGATAAAACATCATTTTTTCAAAATCTGCTTAATATATGCATAGTGCATTTTTAGCCATTCCAATGTCCTTTGAAATAGATTTTAAAAGACTAGAATCTATTTTAGTATTTAAGAATATGAAACATGACTTTAATTACAATTAATATAAAATTTTTAGGTTGTTAGCACCACAGCACAGTCATAATATGTTACCTGGGTTGGCGAGTGGGGGTCTACCCTGTGGGCCTGCACCTGGATGTGAGGCACCATTGTTGGGTGACCCATTGTTGTTTCCATGGTGTTGCAGGTGAGTTGGGGGTTGGCCATGATGAGGATGATGGTGCATGTGGTGAGCATGATGCTGATTGTTGTTGCCAGGGCCAACGGAGTGATTGTTGTTGTTATTGTTTGGGATAATTACCCCACCATTCTTACTGGGAGGCGGGCCGCCATTGCCTGGGTTATTATTGGGGTTGTTGCGATCCCACATGTTGACAGTCTTGTTGTAGGTGGTGGGATCACCCCAGGTGGACGTTCCGTCATCAATCTCCATCCTTCTGCGGATGGAAGGAGGGGAGGGCTCTTCCCAGCCAGTGGGCTCCATGCCTTGGTCCTGTTTGCTGACACTGCCCCAGCTAGATGTGTTTTGCTTTACAGAACTCGGACCACCCCATGAACCAATGCTACCACCTCCTCCGCTTCCAGTGCTGCTGCTGCTGCTTTCCTGGGGCTTAGAGGAGATCCAGCCTCCCTGCACTGGGCCATTGGAACGTTGGGTCTCTCCCCAGCTGTTATTACTCACAGTTGGAGCAGGTTTACCCCAGCCTCCTCCTCTATTAACTCCTCTGGGGCTTTCTTTCCATCCACCATTTCCTCCATTCCCTCCTTCTCCTTCCCACATGCTGCTGGAGGACCCACTGTTCTTGACCTCTGCCTCTCCCCAGTCCCCTGTGCTTGATCCATTGGAGCCCCCATTACTGCTGCCCCAGCCGTGGGAGTTTTTGGGGCCCTCTCCCCAGTTAGTAGGCTGACTTTTAGGCAGGCTGTCATCCCAACTGGAGGTCTTGTCCTCAGAACCCCAGGTTGGTGTACCTCCATTTCTAGGGCCACCAGAAGGTAAAGGGTCTCCCCAGCCACTGGTAGTGCCATTTGGGGCTTTGCTAAGTGACTGTGGGGGGTCCCGCCATCCTGATCCAGTCTGGGTTGGCTGAGGTGGAGGGGCTCCCCAGCCAGAGGATGATGATCCTTCGCTGTCACTTTTTCCTCCAGACCCAGGCCTCTGAGTAAGGCCAATGTTTGGGTTGATGGTACCCCCATTGGTTGATGAGGATACACCATTAGAGCTGGATCCTCCTAAGGTTTCAGAGCTGCTGTTGCTCTTACCGTCATCAGAGCTGGTTTCTTCCATCTCCCATACAGTGTGCTGCCGGATGGGGGTTTGTCCCCAACCTGTGTTACTCAGCACCCTAGGGTCCAGGTCCTGCCGAGGCAGCATTGGGGAAAAGTCCATACTAGAGGACCTGTCTCTGTGATTGGATCGACCTTCACTGCTGTCCCCACTACCCTCACTTGCTGGGGCTGTTCCAGTTTGCTGGCCCCACGAGCTAAGTTGTGGCTCTTGGCCTGAGCCAGAACTACCAGCATCTATTGAGTCCCAGCCTTTAGATGCATCCCCGCCAGCAGAGGATTTACCCCAGTCACCCCAACCACCACTTCCACTACTTCCACCACCACTGCCTTGGCGGCCCCAGGCAGAAAGGCCTCCAGACGGAGTTGAGTCCCAGCCTGAGTCCTTGGGAGAGTCAGCTGCCTTGGTTTCTCCACTTCCCCATACAGAGCTGCCTGTTGTGTCCCCATTAAGTTGGGATGATTCAGTTGGTGACTGGCCTCCCCAGCCAGTTAAACCATGAACAGGGCTCATGGGCTCCTGAGCTTGCTGCTGTTGCTTAGTGTGGTTTGGTCCATCAGTGTTAAGGTTTGCAGATTCCATACTGAAGGACAAGCTTGTGTTGGTTGACGAGTGCTGCTGATCTTTTTCGTTAGCACTTATCATGCCAACCCAACCTCCCCCACCATTGTCTGTACCTCCCAGGCTCCCATTTCCCATATTTCCATTGCCATTAATACTTGCTGGGAGGGATGGGGAGTTTGACAACCCATTGGAGCCGATACCACTTCCACCACTCTCATGGCCTAGAACAGGCCAGGCTGATGGGTTGGCATTGGGATTGAGGTTCAAGTTAAAATTGGGAGAGCCCCAGTTATTGGGTGCTCCCACTCGGCCACCATTCATACCATCTTGTTTCCCATCGGAACCCCAGCCTCTATTACCAGCTAATGTGTTGGCTGACCCAGGTCCCGTCATCATGTTATTGTTAGCTTTGAGGGAGGTGTAGTGGGCCTGCTGGCCTGCGGCACCTGTGGCCATACTCAGAAAACTACTACTACTTGTGGAAGTGACAGCACGGATGTCTTGGTTAGAGCTTGCTGAGCTCAAGGGGCATTCTGGTGCTGCAGGGTGACTGGGGTCGCTACTGCGGCTGATGGAGGGCCAAGCTTCTGTGTCACTTCCGTCAATAATCACTTTGTCCCAGCTGTTGGCACTGGAGGGGCTGTCAACTGGCAAAGAGGCTCCCCAGTGAGAGGTCTCATACTGGGCAACAGGGCCACTCTGAAGGGATATGTCTAAAGAGAAAAAGGGAGGGAGAGAGAGAAGAACGGTTGAGACAAAAAGAAACAGAGAAATACAATACAGGAGATTAGACTCCTAACTTTCCTCCTGTATTGGTTTGAAGATGCACAAGAACAAAACAATAGAAATGGAATACAGGACAGACAACTGGAAAAAAGACAAAGGGCGAAAAAGATTAAAAAAACAAAAAAGGGAGGGAAAGGGGGAGGGGGAATACATTAGGTTAGACTAAGGAACATCATGTCATACAGCCCCTGTTCGTCCCCTGGACCAATTTTATCTTCTTGGTTGGTTAATGCTAGCTATCAGACTTGGCAGAATGAGATGGGCACACATTTACACGTTCCACAATTCAACACATAATCAGGATGCACAGCCGAGCGTGCTACATGTCATATCAGCTATGGCATATCCATATATCCTTGGCCTGGTGCAGTCAGCCAAATAGAAACAGAGAGAGGAGAAAAGAAGGATGGATAAAGAAAAGAAAGTGAGGGCTCCATCTTACTCTCTCCTTACTTTTACTTAACTCCCCTTTTCACTTCCCTTTCCAACTTGTTTCCTCTTAACTCGTTTTGCCCCTTACTTCCTTCACACTCTCTAGTTGTCCTATTATACCCCCCCTCCCTTTTTCTTTTGCTATCCATGTCTCCTCTCTCCCTTTCTGCCCCAACCTCTTCCCACACCCGTTAATTTCTTCCTCTCTCCTCTCTGCTCTCCTCTAACACCCAGCAGTGAGAGGCCCATCCGTCTCCATCGAGGCTTCGCTGGCTGGGGCTGTGAAGGGAAGCCCAAGTGGAACGCCGCTCATTTATTGGAATGAAATCAGGATGGCTTCTCATCCATCACTCCCTACGGTCCACCGGTCTTACTCCTCCTCCTACTGCACTGCACTAAGAAACACTTCCTCCAAGTGTTTGTGAATATGTGTGTTGGCTTCTTTCTACCTTTAAAAATACAATACAATACGTGTAACTGAACCTTTTTTATTATAATCTGGAAAATGAGGGCTGCATGTAAATCTTGTCCTATACCTTAAAGGCCTTAAAGCACGATCTACAAAATCAGTGTCACTAAAAACAGAGCCTTTACAACAATCCTCTATCAACATGGTATGCACACAAGCAATTTCATTAGGCACAAATGCATCCCATCAGACGGGGGACTAATAATAGACTAATTCAATGCTATATAGGGGTAATCAATCAATGGGAGGCAGCTAATCAATGATCTTATTAATGCTGGTGGGTGAGAGCAGGGAGGTTATCGATCCAGCATGCAAACATCCAAACCACTTGCCAGCCTCATGTAATGGGCTAAAAACAAATGAGAACTGCTACAAATTTACCCAGTACACTTGGCCAGGGGAAAAATGAGGGGAAAAATTAATCCAGTAACTGATGGACAAGAGAGGAAGATTACTTTGTTTTATGGAATCGCAAAAATTTATACTTTTTTTTAACCTATGCCTGTTTCCAACAGCAATCAAGTGGAAAAACAGCTATGGTCCTGCACATAAAGTATTTTATATTCTTATGCAAGTATCATGTTCATTATTTAAATATATACAAGCCCATTAAGTTTTTAATTATACTGCAATACATTAAAAATGAACAGACGATATACAACACAATCAGTCTTTCTAAACGAGCATTAGGACCCCGATAGACAACATTTTTCTGGCTAACTTCCTGTACAACTGCAGTAAGCGTGGCTTACTGACCTTTAATTAGAAGACCCAGGCTGTGTTTATAAAATATTTGCCTTGTTGATAATTAAGCTGCCTTACCTTCTATTATTCTGCCTTTAGTTTCCATCGGATGTTGCAGTGATTTCCATAGTAGGAATAAGTTCTAAATCATGAGATAAAGACCAAGTGGTCAAAACGATCCAGTCAGATAAGGGGAAAGTCCATTTGTTTAAGGTGTGTGGACACACACACACATGCAGACATACTGTCAGATATATGGCTATAAGATACTGCGTAACGTGCCACAGAGTGGCTGTGAATGCAGTTTTCATCTGAACACACTTATCTACTCTCCCCAGGCAGCCTTATCACACAGGGTCGTCAGACTGATGGCACACATACACACATCAAAACTACTTTGCAGTCAGTTTGCAATCAGTAGAACACAGAAAAAAATAATGAAACATCTCAGCAGTAGTGATCCCTTACAACTGCTGTGACAGTGCCTTTTGGGAGAAAAGTTAAGACTTGCTCATACTTTAAAACAAACTAGATGTGAGCCTTTAATTAGAAAAGCGAAGGCCTGATGTCAGTTTGCATGACAAATCTCCAAAGTAATTCAAAGTGGATAACAAAACTATTCAGGTGGAAACTGTCCTTAGTTCAAAAGACAGCAAGCTCCTACAGCATTAAGGGATGATGATAAATTATTTGGAAGATATTTCAAAAAACTTGATTTTTTTTGTATATCAGTCTTTGTATACTGAAGGATGAAATCTGTTAATTTGATTTTTGCAAGTTTGACAGAAAAGAATATTTAGTGAATGGTAAAAATACCACAATAACTGAACTACTGTTGTCACTAAAAAAATGGGTCAAGTGTTTGAATAGTTAACTCCACATCAAAACACCAAGGAGGAAGTAGTTTAACATTTTGCAGTGAAAGGACATACTTAAGTGCACTTAGTTAATTAATATAAGTATAGCTGCCTGCAACAGTGAATTACACTCCAGGCAATATAAAGTGTCTCTTTTACAAAAAGCTAGTTTGGCACTATTTCAGATGTACTGATTAGGCACATGTCTGCATGCCACCCAGTCAATATGTAAAGAAAAGAATGAAAAAAAATACCCCAAACAGTTAGTCTTTTTAGTTACCATGCAAGCTCTTAGTAGTTTATAGATGTTTGCTTTTTTAAAACACAGATAAATATACATGACAACATCATGAAAAACCACAGATGTTATTTCTTTTAGCTATGTCCCAGCTCTGCTGGTGCTAGCTTTCTGAGCAAAGAGGAGTGCCATTTTATCAGATTTGAAACACAGCCAAGAAGCTCAGAGGCTGCAGCCTCAGGAAAATTTTGTTCAGTCAACCCCTTACCCACCCAGAGTATCTTTTCTTCCTCTCTTTACTGCTTTCTCTGTCTCTGTCACTGTCTCTTTCTCTCTTTCTCTCTCAGTCTCATTTGCACATTTAGTTTCCTAAAGAGCATTTAAAATAGGTTACATGATAAGTTAATCAAAGTCTAGGAAGGAGACATTTTTTAATCACCTCTGTCACATACACTATTAGTAAGGCAAAATTTAAACAAAATCCTCACATAAAAAACAGGAAAGAAAAATGAGAGTGAGTTCATGCAAAAAAGGGCTCAGTCAGAAAGAGAGAGAGTGGAAGAACACCTGAGGAGAGGAGCACCAGCACCACTCTCAGAGAGCTTACACAGACCCATGAAAGGACGGGAACTAGCAAACTTCTAAGTATGTCTGCCTCAAGCTGTCTAGTCAAAAACAGAAAATCCTCACTACACTGTGCAACTTTGTGCAAAGTAAATAGCAAATGTGCCTTAACAAAAATGGAACACAATGGACTACACAAAACAAGTATTTGTAATCAGACTATTTGAATTGGATAGCATTATACTGTGTATCTCTATGTACATGTGTGCATGTGTGGACTCATACAAAACAGCCTTTTTTCCCTTTCACCTCACTCATGCCTTGATTGTTCCCCCTTTTAAATCCCTCCCCAGACATTCCAACAGAAAGGTCTTGCTGATTCTTGGCAAAGCAGTAATTTGGCAGAGGGGAGTTGAAAGCAAGCTGAACATGAAAACAAAGAGAAGGGGACAATTATTTCCATCCACCATTTGCAATCATGTGTCAATAATGTGGTGCTTTCATTCTGGTTGCAATTAGGAGGGCAGTTTCCGATCACGTTTTTTGAAGAAAAAAGGGTCAAAAATAAAAACTAAAAGGGAACACAATGGTTGGTCATGTTTCCAACAAAGAGCAAGCCAGTCTTTCAGTGTGCATGTATGTGCAAGGTCATGCCTCAAAGATACTAAACTGAGCCTGGACTGAAGCTAAACAATACAAATTTCCTAATGATGAGCACGCCAGCAGTTCTTGTGCTAAAAAGAAAGTGGCATTAAACAACAGCGACAACACTTTGAAAATCTGATGCCAGCTTGCCAGATTTTAAGCAGAAAGACATCAAGAGATGAATCTCTGATTATGAGATGAGCAGCCATCATAGAGATGGGCAGGTAGCCAAGAAATAAATGCCTCCCCTCCCCTTTAAATGAAATGAAAAGCAGGGTGACAGAACAGGAGCAGGAGAGGGTAGCAGGGAGAGATGGAGGAAAATCTGGGGGGATGGGGCTGGCATTTGCAATGTCAAGGGAAAAGAAAGGGAGACGGTGAGAGCGAAATGCATGAACCGACTGGGAGAGATGCTGTGAGATTCAGCAATAAAAGGATTCGTTACTTCAACTGTGAGGTGAAGGACTGGGCTTGGTTTTCTCAGAGCACACTGAGGGGTGACATAACACCAGAACCAGAGCAGGAGGGGATGTTTAGTAGTCTTTTGTCCCAAATAGACCCTCTCAATCCCTCTTTGAGGGGTGCTTTACGCCCACTCGGATCAAAGACGGCATGTACTTGTTTTTCCGGAAGCAGGGAGAAAAAGAAAGACCGAGGGAATGGTCACAGGAGGGTCTGAAAAGCTCATCATTCATGTCTGTTTACCTCTGCTGAGAGAAGAGAAAAAATAGGAGAGCGAGACCATGGTGACTTCTCTGGTTTCCCTGACAGAGGCTGGATTAATGAAGCCACTAGGGGGTTCGTTTACTTGTGTGTGAATGTGTGTGTGTGTGTGTGTGTGTGTGTGTGTGTCACAGCCTCAGCAAATGGGGCAACCTAAATATACCACCCTGGCTTTATTAGAGCCAAGTTGTCTTGTGACGCATCTGATGATTTTAAAAAATACAAATTACCACGATAGATGTAAGTGGTACTTATTTTTTTTATTTTACATCTTAATAGTTTTAATGTTTAAAAAAAAGGAGACCCTCATTTGCATGAGATTGTACATTAACATTTTGGAAACTGTGGAGTGTTTTAAAGGACAACCCCATTTTTAAAATAATATAATGACTTCCATACTAAGCAGACCATTTTTTCCATCAAAGAGCGAGCATTTAACCTAAATAAGATATGCTCAAAACCCCAGCTGCCTTACCTGCAAATCAAAAAGAGCCCAAATGAAAGGGCCAAGTGTTTTAACAGCACCCAGCAGAGTGCCTTCTGGTTGCAAGCACTGTCTGGGTGACCAGCAAACAGCTGTTGGGCTGCAGTTCCCACAGTCTTAAGAGACCCCCCAGCCCAGCACCTGCTACTGGGGAGCCCGTCTGGGCGGCTGCTGGCTGCTTTGGACTACTTAATGGTCCCCAGTCAGCTGGAGAGATGGGGATAGTGGGTGCAACTGAGGGAGGGTGAGGGGACAGGAAGGAGGGGGGTGTCTCTGTCTGTTACTTGGAACAATTAAAAAGGTTTTGAAAGTGGAGGTGGCGTGGGATCGGGGTAAATGGACTTTATTCTTCACGGTGGGTTTGCTTTTCAGACTTTGTGGATGGGGTGGTGTGTGTGGATAGCCTGCGTGAATGTTACACATCACACACACTTAAATTTTAATATGGCCTCTGAATAAAATATTGATTTTTTTTAGCCCAACTGAGGGCAACGCCACACACACAAACACCAAACACACACGCAAGAAAATTCAGAGGAACTGCCTTTAACCACCTAAGGACATCTACACAATAATACTGCAGTACTGCTGGCTTATAAACCGACATGCATGTGTGTACATACATTCCCATTTAACTCGGAGCCAGCTGGCCTGAAAGGCAGACACAGATCTGAAAGGACACAACTAGGTCAGCCTAGTGTGCTCTTGCTACACAGTCACTACATCGATGTGAATGTGTTTGTATGTCCACAAGTTAAAAAAAAAAAAGTGTTGAATCTCAGCGAGTATCTGAGTGAAGGAACCATGACAACATCCCATCCCTTTGGGGTAAAGTAGCCTCATAAGAGAGGTCAGCAATGTGTCCTCAAAACAGAGTTCATCCCTCATTTACAGTCATACTGTAGAGGAAAAACTTTCTGTGTTTGCAGGCAGGGGACATCTAATCATACGTAACTTTAATTTTGATTTTAGTTTTAAAAATTTGGTTTCTGAAAAAAGTTATGAATTATTCTCTTGACAATGACATACATAGTTCTGGGCAGGATGATAAGCTTCATTGTGTTTACTTTGTTCATATAGTTAGGTTAACTCAAAATGTAGAGAAGCAAATGTGTAGTCTGATGAAAACAGAAGTATGAAAAACATAGGTGTTTTGATGGAACTTAATTTCAGACCTTCCTTACTGCTACAGACACAACTGCAGCTGTAAGTAAGTAGGTAAGTAAGTAGTCTAAGTGAGTTGAGTGTACAACTAAAAAAAAGTGATTACTCAAGCTCACCTGCTCAAAAAAGTGTGATGTTTTATGCAAATATATAAAAGGGCTTGGGCTTGCATCCTTAAGTGTAGAGTAGTTTGTTTAACTACAATGACCACTCTCTAAATCATGTATGCCAGAATCATTGCATCAGCAAGGCCACTAGCTTGAGGCTATTAGCTGAGCAGACAGGAAAGAGCAGGTTGTGAGGGGGGGAAGCCCTCGGGACAGGAAGGAGAGGGGAAGTGGGTAGAAACCAAGCCAATGGCCACCCTGCCACAGGCTGTGTTGTACTGAGAGGCCCCTGAGAAAACTGGGGCGAGGTAAGGGCCAAACAGGACAACAACTACTGCACTAGGACAATAATAAGGACATTATAAGTTAATGCACTTAACCAGGGGAGCTTAACTGGTCTTTAGCCAAAAGGAGAAATATATGCTTTTAAATCTAAAAGGCTTTGAGGTATTGCTTGTCTTGAGTTAGTTAAGCATGCAGCCAAATTTAGATCCTGGCTCAGAGCTGAGGAAACCCTGCACTTAACAGCTGAGCAGAGAGGAAATATCACAATAGAAATTGGAAGTTAACTTTTGAACTTGAGGTTGTTTAAAAAATCCCTTGATGGAGCTAATGGGTTTCAATTCCTAATATTTAAATCCTGCTTGTGAAAAGCTAAAAGAAAACAAGAAACAAAGACTAAATCACAACATTTTCATTAATATTTAACTGCATAGAAACACATTTTTTTTTTTTAAAAAACTGTGTAAGTATATGGACTAGTAAATGAGGCACAGCTTGCAAAAATCACTAACAGACTAAACAGCCTTTAAGCTTTGTTTGATACTGTGATTGGACGACCAGACAGAGCACACATGGACCAGTTGCCTCTGTGAAGTAGGGGGCTGTAGTCTGCTGACTGGCTAGCCATGTGCCACAGCTGGTGCAGATTTGTTTACTGAGCGCTCGGTGTTCTCCCAGCAAATGTTGAGTCAGTAATGAAAGGCAGCACAGAGCAGCAGAGGAGCATTGATGAAAAGAAAGAAAAGGGGAAATATTGGGGAGAAAAACTCAGCAGAGATGTGAGCGCATACCCATGCTAGTTTGTGTTCAAAAACAGGTCTATGTAAACACTGCATGGTGTGCAACAAATATATCCTCACATCTATGTCTTCAAAGTTTAAGTGTGTTACGTTAGAGGATGTCAGGTGATGGTTATGATTACTGAATAGAAAAAAAAACACAGGGATGTGTTAAGGATATCAAAAAAGCAGAAATAATGATGAAAATGAAAACATCTTGAGTGCGCAGAAGAAAATAAACACTGTAACACTTGCTCACTGAAAGAAGAAATACAGCAGTAATAATGATATAAATAACTCATGCTCATCCTTTATCAACACATTACTTGCATACAAATACACACAAGCCCCAACACAATGAGCACCTAAAGGCAGGTTCAGTAATAGCGATCTTAGGGGCCACCGGTGAGTTCATTAAAAAGCTACCGCTGGCTACAGAGGTCTCAGAGAGGTGTGTGTGTGCATGCGTGTGTGTGTGCATGCGTGTGTGCGTGTGTGGTCCTGTGAGTCGAGGAAAAGATCATGCAAAGCCTTGAACAAAATAACTATTCAGTTTTATGTTAGACTAAAACATCTCAACAAGATTTACTAAAGCTTTAAGAGAATTTTGTGTTATTATAGGCAGTGTCACAAGCACCAGAATCTAGACTTACAGACTGTAATAGCATAGGCCTACTTTAGGGACAGCTATCAGAATCCCTTTAGAAGACTAAAGGAGGAAAAGGGGGAAAGGCAGGGGCAGCAGCCAACTGAATACAGCTTAAACGTGAGTCTTTAAATCTGGTCAGCTTATCCACATAATTAAGGAGCTGTATCTCTTCATTACTTAATAATCAGAAGGTGAAGGTGTGCTGTTAAGCTACAATTAAAATCACCCTAATTTATTGTGCCTGCGATGCAATAAATCTGTCAGTGCTGTTTTTCATGACTGTATCTCTGCCAAGCATACCGATCACAAACTCTGAAATAAAACTAAACGAAGGACTCCTATCAAACCCACTTTAAAGTGCCAACATGTTACCTTTGACTACCAAAAATTGGGAAAAATGAATTGAGATTAACAGTTGAAGCAGAATGTTACTTAATATGGCACTTAATATGCAGCCAATATACAGCCAGCATGCACCAGAAGAAAAACAAAATCAAATTTAAAATTAGAAAGTGCTCACACAGCCACCACAAAAGCACCAAAATAAAATTTGAAAAGAAGATTTAAAAAAAATCTATTCTAGTAGAATTTTTTTTTCTTAACTGCACTGACACAAACCTGGGTGGCGTTTGCCCACAGTGGACGTGGCAGAGTTTGGGGTAGTGCTGCTGGTAGTCGTAGAAGAACAAGAAGAATAAGATGATGAGGGCGAAGAGGAGGAGGAGGAGGAAGAGGAGGAGAGGGTGAGAGCGCTGAGGGCTCCTGCAGGCAGTGGCTGGCCTCTCTTCAGTAGCTGCTTGTGCTCCTGCTGGCGGAAGCGCGGGGGCACCTCTCTGGGCGGGTAGCGAGCACTGGCAGAGGACAACTGGCACTGCTGCTGCTGAGAGGGAGTATGAGTCGGGAGTTGGCTACTGGAGGAGGCGCGCTTGCCATTGCCAGAAGAAGAGGAAGAGGAGGAGAGGGGCAGCGTAGGGCTGGCGGGGTGGAGGTGGTGGGGTGGCAGGCCGAGACTGGGCTTAGTGGGATCGGGCTCTGGCACTGGATGGATACAATACATGGGCACAGAGGCATACATACAAACACAAACACACACACATTCATACAAACACACACACACACAAATAGAAAGACACATGCAGGTAGCAAGGTATTAATGTCTGGGTTACTCACTATTAGTATTTATATAACAGAAACTTTATATGGCTGGGAGGTGTGTACATTGGACGACAACAAATAGCAGCTAAACAGTATCCTGTTTTACATAGATCATAATGTGAAAGTGTCGAACAGTGTCTTAAAGTGAGTTTGCAATTTATTAAATGCTTATCTTAATTAAGCATTTCCTTTGTAACCAAAATAGTATCTTAATGTTAAGTTACTATATAAAATGGTCACGTGGTGATAGCACAGGAAATACCCAGCTTATTAAGTTAAATTCTTAAGATCTTTTTAAAAAAAAGCATGGTGGACATGTTTTATGTTCAACACGTTAATGCACTCCATTTAATCTTTACTTAAGTACAGTGCTCAGCAGGTGTTAATTATTAAATCTGTGTGCCTGTGCTGTATGTCGATTAGGACTATCCCTTTAAGTTATAAATGCCTCATGCAGTCTTTTGTACAACATATGTTACTGGCCCAGACGCACTCTTTGAAAAGGTCATATTTTTTCTGCTGACTGAACACTGAAGCACACACAAACACATGGAAATACCTCCTTTTCACTTCATTACGCTCTGCTCTCTCACACACTCACACACACATGCACACGCACACACACACACACCTTTCCCTGCTGGTTCAGCCTTAGCCTGACCCTTTCCCCGTGGTTGCAGTGACCAGCCAGCCGTCTAATTGAGCGTTAGCCTGAAAGGTGTTATTATTAGCAGGATCTGGATAGCTAGCAACCAAACAGATTGGCTTGGCTAAAGCTTCCTCTCCATGGTGCTGCGAGACTGAAGAAAAAAACCTGCCAGACGTATACATACTGAATTATTCTTATTGAGGAAGCTGAAAAGGATGTTGGTGTGAGTCTGTGGGTGTATGCACCACTGAGTATGCATTTAATAGGCGAGGGAAACTGAAATGTTTTACAGAATCATGTACAGGGTTATATACAGTGTATATATAGTTGTCTACTACACAGATTGGATAGTAAAAGCTGATGACTCAAAGGCTGTTGTAAATTACAGTTTCTTGGTCTTTGGGTTTGTACTTTATAAATAGAGCTGATGTTGTTTTCTATAGTCCCCGGATAGATATGGTTTTACACAACAGCTGAGACTGCCTTCACTCAAGGGAGGGGAAGAGAGAGATAGAGGAGAACAGTCTGTGTGTGTGTGTAGAGAGATTTTTTTTTTTAACCACCAAAGAGTGAGAAATAGATGACGTAGAAATAATTTGTTAATAACACCTTCACTCTGTCCAGTTTAAGTGTCTGAGCTGTTCCTACAGCAGTCCTGTGCTGCAGTGCTGGCAATTAACCACACAGTGACACACACACACAGGCAAAAGCTGCCACACTGGAGTATAAATTAAATTCAGAGCGCAGAGGTATTCACTGTGCCTGCCAAAAGCTCGTCTGAGAGCACAGCTAAAAACAGAGGCGCTCTCAGAGAGCGCAACACTAATCCAGATGACTGCCTACCTGCTGACACACAGAAACCGCAGTGAAATGCAGGAAACTCCAATTTAAATAAAGACTGACAAAGCCGAAATACAACAGCTGTACACAAAGAGAACAACATGAGTAAGTATTCCAAGGCCAAACATAATAGTTGTTCTCTTTAATTTATGTCCCTCACAGATAGAGATATGACATTTTTTCCTACCCAATGCCAACTGCGATACCAGCCAATTTCAAGTACTAATCCAATACTAGTGTGTTAAATTTTTGCCTTTCAACAGCCTTTTTGCCTTTTTCTAAACCTCTATGGATCTTATGATGTGGAAGGGCTTTAAGGGCACAAGTTGCTGGCCATTAAAGAATAGTGGCTTAATGTGCAGTAAAAAGTCCATGAAGATGCATACAGGTGAACAGGATGCTGCTGGTGAGTAGCAGGGTTATGTTTCTGAGGAATAAATCAGCTGGTATCAAATCAGTGCAGTCCTGGTATCTTTTACTTGGCAATGCACCCATCCAGCATTTTAGGCAGTATTTTAGGCTTCTTCTAAAATTGGTTTTGCTATGAAAACAACCCTATTCTCAGAGACACACACTTCCAAGATACAAACAAACCCATGTCTTTGTATGGTTCTACAAAACACTCACGTATGCAAAAAAAACGCTTTAACAGTTGCTTCAACACCCTTTCACCAATGAGATTTTAGCCAAGCATACATGCGGAGAGAAGTAGGGACACAGAGAGGGAGGAGGGTCTGCCCCCCCCCAAGCAGTATCTGGCTGTCTGTTGGCTGGAAACTGCAGCTGGTGACGCACATCTCTGATTAAATACAGCTCGGCCCGCCTGATGCTGCCCCAACCAATCAGCCAGCAGGACAGTGAATGCATGTTGCCCTGCCCCCTTTCCTCTCAGTCTTCCTCACTCAAGCCCCCACCCTCCCCCACCCAAACACAAACTCACCCACCTCTGCCTTTCCATCAGCGGATTGCTCCAGAACCACTACTCTCTTTTTTTTTCTTTTCTCTGTGTCTACCTGTCTCTCTCCGCTCACTGTCCTCTGGGACTTTATCCATCTTGATCCCTCATCTCTCATGTTTCTGTATTTTTCTTTTCTTCTATCTTGTTTCTGTCTCCTTCCTCTGCCTTCTCCTAGTTTCCTGTCCTCCATCTCCTCACTCCAAATCACTCTCTCACTCGTCCTGCCTCTTTCTCTACTTATTTTCTTCCATCTCTTTCAACTCTAACATTTTTCCTACCTAGTGCACATTTGTTGATTCCCATCTTTCTTTCTTTTCTCATTCTGACAGGTGTTACTATTGACTGTAGTGACTGATTTTTTGTAAGAAATCCAGTAATCTTTCAAAGTCCTGAAAAAGTTTGGACTTACTTCTAGTTTCCCAACAAGCCTAAACTCAAGATAGTATTCTCCAACGGCCCAGGAGCAGCTAGGATGCAGTTTACACCATCAGATGTCATTCACTGCACAAACATAGGTTCTCTGAAGGTGTATATGCAGAATTTATTCAAGTTACAAGCACGATGGTTACTATTGACCAGCAAGTGGCCAACTTTAATCATGCAAATTCTGCCTGTTTTATTCTCCTCCACCTTGGCACATCTCCTCTTTGACAAACATCACAGTCACAAAATAGTCTGATGTCTAAAATGAAATGTATTTCTTTCTAATCTTTTTTTGTCATAATTGTCACATTTTTACAATTAGTGCACACAAAAACACTCTGAAGGAATTCCCTGGGCTGCTAGAATGTTTTCTGTTTCCAGAACAATTAGTTCATAAAAGACACATATGCTCAGTACTCAGACAGCTCACTGTTTATTTCTGCTGCCAGTCTGGTACAGGAAGCAGATGAACCCAGAAGACAGACGCAGACAGACACATGAGTCCTTTAGCTCAAGCATGCCCAATACACACCCTGCTTCAAACAGCCTGTGTTTGTGCTGTTGTAGTAACAAGGGCGTATACAACTCCCACTGCAGATGACCACTTCTCCTGCACAAGCAGTGACATATTTCTCTAAAACAATCCCATAACATTAACAACCACATTGTCAAAAACCTGTTCAGTTACAATATTCTGTGCACACAAAAAGCTGCTGTCATAACACTATCCAGCTGGGAAATGTGTATGTCTATGGTGTACCCTGAATTTACCAAGTATATGAACGAGCATCAATGCTCTCCTGAGAGGAGAAATATGTGTGTGCACACGCAGATATACACTCAAATATATCTGAACTTTTAAGGTGAAAGGAAGAGTATCTGTGAGAGAAACTGCTTCCTTCTGCCCAAAAAAACGGAAGAAAACAAAACAACATAATCTGAGAAACATCTTTTATTTGGGGGAGGGGGGACCTAAATCCATGATGGATGAGTGGGTGCTTTGGAAGAGGTGGGGTTGGGCTTTTTTTAAAAAAGACTACTGAAGGGGAAAAAAATGAATAAAAGTGGGGAAATCCCTTAAATGAGTATGTCTGTAAGAGATTAATTGAGGAAAGTGAAGAGTATGCCAGCTACGCTCACCGCCAGTAAAAGGCAATCAAATCCACATAGTAAATTAGTCAGGTTGCAGGCTTACTGCATTTGAACTCTACTGTAAGACTAACAGCTTCTCAGACACAGAATTTCTCTGCTTAATAAGCCCTAACCGCTGGTAAAGCCTCTGTCTATAACTAACTGACAGCCTCTGATATCCAGAATGATGGCAATGTTTGTGTACAGATTTAGGAACTAACACATCATTAAAGGGACAGTTCAAAATTTTCAGTGGGTTACAGGTGTAATT
>JAPZDY010000020.1:18091212-18112083 GCA_029783645.1 Ctenochaetus hawaiiensis | reverse complement strand
CTGAGGGAAAGTCAACGTAAAGGCCAACAGACTTAGAGAATAAGACACAAAGCTTTTCTTTTTCATAAAGATCTGTTTCCAGTGGGTGTGAGTCAAACTAGCTAGATACGTAGCTAGCCCAAGGGCCAGGGAAACTAAGTCCTTCAGTTCAGCCTGTATTTCCTTTGGCACAGCTTTAGTGACAGCTCCTGGAAACTATTAGAGGCATGAGCTGGGCCACAGGGGCTGACTGTGTGTGTGTGTGTGTGTGTGTGTTTGGACTCCACTTAGTGCAATGGACACTGATCTATGATACAGAACCACGTCATATCAAATCAGTGACAGATCTTTCTAAATTAGGCAAATACATTCAACCATCTCTATGTCGGTCTAAAATTATGTTCTGTTCCTATTTGCTGGCTGTCCTGCAAAGACTGCATGCATACATACACACCTGCCTTGTACAATAAGCCACTGTACTTCTACTTTGTGATCTGAAAGGACCTGATTGTTTTCAAGCCTTTAAAATGTGTGTGATACTCCTGATTACATTTTTTTCCTTGGAGAGGCCTGTTTTATTAGTATTACCCCATCCAAAAATAAGTTATGAATAATAGCTAAATGATGGTATCTGAATAACAAAAGGGGCGTATCAAGCAAAATATCAAACATTTGCTGGTTCAAGGTTCACAAATAAAAGAATGTACTTTATTTTCTTGTTAATACAATTTTTTTCCCTTTTTATATGTGTTTTCTATTACTGACAAACATCTTTGGGTTAAAGACTCCTAATTAGACAAACAAGTTAATTCAAGCTCATTTTTAAGCTCTTAGAAATCTTAAAGACATTTTTAATGATTCTGACATTTTAAAGACCAAATTTTTCTTTGATCAATGAAAAAATCTGACAGATTAATCAATGATGTAAATCATTAGTTGACACCCCTACTGCTGATTTATGTGTACTTTTCTTGACAGGTCAACTGAACACAAAATACAAAATATGCTTTGACGGGGCTTGGGTATGAATCAAAATCTGAATGTATGAATGAATCACACTGCTTTAAACAGCAGATTAATGAAAGGCCTGCCTCCCATTGTGTCGCCCACTGGCAGGTTGAGGGGGCTGTCAATCAAAAAGACAGGAGAGGCCTCACAGAGATTGTCTGATGGTGTGGGAATATCTCCACGGTGCAGAAAAAGAAAGCACATCGATAAGGGTTAAACAGACATGCAGATGGGCAGGGAGAGGAAGGGAGGGATGGAGAAAGAGAGACATTGAACACTGTTGTCACCAGTAAGTTTAGAGCCAAACTCTGGGGAAGACTGCCAGACTAGTGGGCATGGCAGCAGCTTAAATGAAAGAAAGGAGATATCCCTACATTATTTTTTCCTTCTCCATCTGGATTTTCTCTTCCTCATTCTCTGTTCCTCCTGTCACTGCTTTTATTGCCCACCCTTTCTCTCCTACATGTGCAGAGTCCTATTTTTAATACCGAGGAGTCTATGTGTGTGTCATTGTGCTATCTCAGCAGCAAGGGGAAAGCAACCCTCAGGTAATAAATAGGAGCTCAAATTATGTGTTGGTGTTTGTGTGTAATCAGATAATTGTATGCAGTATGTGTAGTACACGTACAGTAGATTATTTATAAGTCATTCTCTCCCACTACACAGTATATTACCATAAACCAGAAAACAGAGAATGAAGGGTTGGGAAGACAGTAGCAGCATGGAAGGGATGGGGAGGAAACAGGCTGCTGCCATTAACTGTGGGTGCTAGAATTTTCTTTCACCATCAGCTGCTAGTGACAGAGCCACTACAGCAGACTGTGTCATCCTGTTAGTCTAACACTTCCCCTCCAGATGACAGTGGATCTACCCTATCCTGTTACTGCTGTCACGGAATATGACAAAGAATTAGGGCCGAGGAAACAAATGTAATTTCATGTGTGAAAACACTACGGACGATGTATGGTTAAACCGTTGTTTTTATTTCTGCAATATTGGAAGCAGTCTGGCAGAAATATTGTTGTTATGTGAAATGCGAGTGAGCAGACAATTGTTTTTTGAGCTGCCAAAGTCAGTGCTCAAGTAAGCTTCCTTCCTGACCTACATTTCCCCCCACAAGTACACTTACCTGCTCCTCTTTGTCTCTCTCTTGCCTCATACTCAGTTTTGCTGACACCAGCAACTCCTCAGCACTGACCCTGGGTGTCTCTGTCTTACAGCATCAGGTTTACCCTCGCTGGCAGTATGACACTGCAGTTAGGCAAAATATGTCCTGTTTTTAAGTTAGTGACCTACACGGCTATATTAGGTGATTCTGTCCTTTATTTTATTAAAGGGGCTTAGATAGTCTTAGCCAACATAACGTAGCCAGGAGTTTAACCAGATATTATTTACCCCTTGTACTTAAAAAAACAACTGCTAATGGCCAGCTAGAAAGGGTTCAAATAACATGTTTCATACATGTTGTTTAATATTTATATGCTGCATTATGTTAGTCGACAAGCTGTTCACCAATATTTCCAGGTGACAATTGTGTACTGTCCGAAGTTATAAATGTGAGCAAAGCTGGCAGATGCTATCAGTCTGTTCTAAAATTAGCTTCAGTGCCCAAGCTTACAGCTTGTCAAACCAAAATGTCTTTTAATTACTCTTTTTAACACATACAAATAACATTAAAACAGCTTGAGTTGTTTACATGGACCTCTGTTATTGCTAAGCTACCTGCTATCCTTGGCCCTCTAGCTAAGCATTGCTGATCACCAAGCTTCTGTTGCATTGGATGTGTAGGTCGTGAAAACATATATAAATATTTATAGTGTTATCCAACTCCAATCATACTACAATAAATAAGCCTAGATTAAATACAACATACGAAGGAACATTTTTTCTTCCTACTTTTCTATCTTAATGTGGGAAGTAATCCTGCAGTGGCTTGGTCACACATTTTTAGAACACAGAGCTAAGACGAAAAATATCCTAAGTCTAACCAAACTAGGGCCGCTGGGAAATTGTGAAGAAATTGCATAGTGAAGCCATTTCCTCTTGTGTGCTGCACAAAACAACTCCACATCCTTGGACTGTAGGGCCTAGCTATAAAGAAGGAGGCATGACAACAGGAACATACTGCATAGGAATGACGGGGGTAGAAACACACACAAATCCTGTCACATAGAAATACACAGACACACATGGGGAAGCTTGATGCTCACAGGCAGGAGGCAGTCTGTCTGATGCCTGTCTTTTTTCTGCCAGGGATGCAGAGGAGAGAGAGGTGGGAGGAGGAGAAGGAAAGATGAGAATTGGGGGGTGGAGGGTGGGACAAGCGGAGGATGAAAGCAGACGCAAAGAAACACCAATTAAGGACGACAGCCGCCGGAGAACCAGACAGGGCACGGAGAGAAAGAAGAGAGACTGTGCTGGAATAGAGAAAAGACAGAAAGAATCCTCGCTGGCAAAATGGAGGAGTTGGAAAAAAATCTGAGCCGAGCACTACTGAGGCTGGCATAAAAAGGAGAGACAAGGAGGCGAGGAAGGCAGAGAAAAAAGCACCAGAATATCCATGCACCTTGATCGCTAGTATCTAGAGATTCAGGGAGAAAAAGTAAGGGTGAGGGAAGTGGAGGGGAGCATGGGTGACAGAATAAGGGGAGAGGGAATAGAAATGGCTGTGGTCTTGTGAAAATTGGGAAAGACAAAGGAAGAAAGACACCTAAATCAAGAGAAACTCAAAAAGGGAAAGAGTTGTAAGGAAAAAACGCAGCTTCATGTGCTCTGATTGGCTGTCAGATCAACCACAGGCAGACAACAGTCACAAAAACAAGGAGGAGAGGAGGGAGAACCGAGAAAAAAGACTTTCCTCTCTCACCAAAATAAAAAACTAACATGGTCAGGTTGTGACCACAGAATGTGGTAAATCCACTCTCCACCAACAGAGCCATTCAGCCAGTCACCAATTCCCTTGGCATTAGAGAAGCCACAGGGCTCTCCTGAGCCTTATTACATGGAACATTATCATGGACAGCCCTCACCTGGGGAATAATTCCTCAAAACCTGCTACCGCTGCTACACACCAACTGCTCTCCACGAATGTCTGTAGAAAAGCATTTGTGTTTACTCAACCTCAACGGCACGAGGAAAACAAGCCTGTAAATTCCACAGCTGATAAGCAGTAATAACAATGTTGTTGGTGGTGGGTGTATGCACCCCGCAGTCACACTAACAACCTCACTGGCGGCTTGGTTTGTAAGCATTCTGAGCATACCAGCTTTGCATTTCAGCAGGTGGAGAGAGCGGCATGTGAAAATGCAGCACACTTTACTGCTACGAGACTGGACTTGCTCAAAAAACTGTGACAGAAACGTTCTTGGTTGTTGTAATCGATAGACTGGGGACCGACTGAGGGCGAAAGGGTGGGAGGAGAGCAGCGATGAAGGGGAAGGCAAGATGGAGAAAGTCAAAGAATCAGATAGTGGGAGAGTCAGACCTGCGATAAAAATAACAGCTTTGAGGTTTGCCTCTGGAAAATTAGCTCTCAGTGTCTTGGCTGCTTTCTCTGCCAAGTCGATATGAAACTTAAACATGATGGCAGCTCATTAAATAAGAAAACAGCACAATGCACAAGACCAAGCAGGCCTGTTCCCTGCTAGCACCACAGCTAAAGCTTACTGAATTCAACAAGAAGCTGTCAAACTGAGTTTGTTGGTGTATGTATTCGTCTTTCCGTATGGCTGTTTTGTTTTTTTAGAAAATATGGGATTGTGCATTTTATTTATATGTCTACATACACATATTTGTTTTAGTATGAATGCCTGTTTGGCAGATTAGAAACTATTTGGTAAAATCCCTGGCAAAAGCTCCAGATGGTTAAGGAGTGCTTTCAGCATTAAACCAATGGCTGACCTCTTATGATTTACATTAAGCGGAACACTTAATACTTCTTTTTTTTTTTAACCAAGGTCTAATTCTTGAAAAAGGTTTATATGTGACTGAGAGATCAATAGAGAGATTGTTATATCTCTGGAATGACTGGTTGCAAGGAATACAAATCATTGAACCTGAACTTTTCCAGTCAACTTTGAGTATATTTTTAATGCTCTGTTATTTTACCTGTTAATAAGTATAACCAGTGACACAGTCTAAAGCATGAGTATTATTGCCATGGTTAGTTGCAGCACATGATGCATGCAGACGTATGAACTAATCAGCAGGGCTACACTCCCTCCAGGTTACTTTGACATACTGTCTCCCCTGTGAATTCACAAAAACCTCACCCAACAGTTCCCTTGCCGAACACTGAGAGGTGTGACAAGCGTGTATGTCAAACAACAGCGTTGGTGTCTACTGTGACATATAGCAAACACCTCAGGCAACGCTTTCCAAACAATAACAACACAACGTGGCAGTAACAATCATTTACCATGCCTGTTATACAGCGGCCGATCTAATTCTCTGCTCAGAGGGTGGGGAGCTCCTGGACCTTGTTCTCTCCCTAAGTTTTTCAGTTAATGTTCATCTTCTCCTTTGAGGGTGCGGCTTGCTGCTGCTACTTGTGTTTTAATCTAAAGCTAGTAAGTTGCAGCCTTTATACATTGTCAAGACACTCTAATGCTGACAAGATAGATCAGCTGTTTACAGAGACATTGATTTGGCATTGTTACTCACTCCCTTTTCAGCTTTAAGGCAGAACGACGACCCCCCATAGTGACATTTATACAGAACAGTGAGGCACAATATTCCTGTCTTAAGGAGTCTGTGTAAAATGGGCTGAAGACAGACAGAAAATTAGGCTAAAGTCTGTGCGTAGTTGTAGGGACAACCCTGCTCTGACATAAGGAGAAAAGAGAATCACTCATGTATATTGGGTTTACGCTTGTTCTGGTCAAACCATAATGGTATCAGTAGCATTTTCAAATATCTCCATTTGAGGAAACTCTACAATGTTGGATTAGTGTTGACACATTGTGTAAATTTAAAATGTTTTTAAAAAGAAAACATACAAATGTGGTTGTAGCCTACGTAACAGCTCTCTAAAGCTAAAGTGATGAAACTGGAGATGCAGAAATATCAAATGTGGAATGCAAAAGGGTAGAATGGGTTAGTTTCTATCTCAACTAAAATTAAAAATTTATAACTTTTGTTTTCCTCACCTATTGAGAATAAGCATCTATCATTCTGTGACCAACACTCTCAGTCACTTTACTTATACAAATGTATACACGTGAATTATATGCTCATGATAAACAGCAGTCCTTAGTGTGCTAAGAACACTAGAAACTATCCATTTCAGTATCAAAACAATAGAAGAGAAGGTACATTATGATGTGAAAGGCTAACGGTTTACTTGCCCCAAGTTTTTAGTATTCACAGACACTGAGAGTCTTATTGAATAAGGCAAAACAGTGGCAATATGAATTATGCAATGCCAAACTACATTGATAAATTTCAATCCACACACAAATCTTCTTTTTTTCATTATTAAATTTGGTCACAACTCAAACATCAAGAAATGTTCTGTTGATCATTTACACCACTCCTGTTTCATTAAACTAAGTTCTTAAAATAAGCTCATGCAATCAAAACACACACACACAGTAAAAGTAAACACTTGAACTTCATTGACAGCAGTCAAGTTGATATTAAGGCGATAAAACAGACTACAAAGCAAACAAATGACCTGAGCTGACTAGCCGAGTCATGGCCCAGCATAAGGGAAAGGCAGCACTTGCTAGGTCTATTTACATAGCTGTAACTGAGAGCTTTGGAAGTGCTGTAGGGCCTAAATCCTTTTACATAATGAGAGAGGCTGTCTAATGTTGGTTTGGAGCAGGAAAAAGGGAACACTGTAGGCTGGATGTCCTGCATATTCTCCGGCGGCGTCCATGCAATGCCCTCTCCTTCTCTCCACGTCTCTCCAATTAGCCGACATGGAGCAGAGGGAGGGAAGGAGGCCCCCACCGAACCTCCGCACATTGAACATTCCCCTGGACTCCTGCCAAGACTCACAGGCAGCAGCTTGCTAGTTTCAGCTTTGCCTCCCCCATCCCCCTACCTCCATCACGGCCTGGCTTTACCCCTGGTGGGCCCCCTAACTCCCTTCCCCCTTTATTGGCACAAGTTGCACAAGCAGGAGGGGGTTATAGAGTCCTAACAGCCCCCACCCGCCCACCTCCCCACCAGACATCCATAGGACCTCTTCCACGAAAAGCCCTGCTTTTGACATAATGCAGGAGTTCAACCCCATGTTTGCTGTATACAAGACTACTGGTCCAAGTAAAACTCAGACGGCTGCCCTTCACACATTACTGAAAATACATTTGAACCCTCCTCTGAAAAACTACATATTATTTAATCATATAAATAGAGAAAGCAGCTCAAATTCATATTCAGTTGCAATAAGGAATGGGGGAAACCATATCACACCCCCCATAGACAATCTGTAAATGTCATAGTTGCTTAAAGTTTACAGGGTGACATTTGTCCAGCTAAAGTTTTGGTGACATTACTTCAAAGTTCTTAAATCTATGTATATTCCACACAACAAATCTTCCCATCCTGCAGCTGGGAATCTTGAAGTAATCATAGTTTTTACATGACATGACTGATCAGCGACAGGGGTCACAAATTACAGGCTTATTCACCAAGAAGAATCTCCAGTGTGTTTGTCTGGTCTCCAATATTTTGAAGCACAAGAAACGACAGTGTCCAACTCGTTTGTGCATTGATTTGTACAAAAAAAGAGGGAAAAAAATATGGGCAACTCGTGGGTTGGGAAACAATGGGCACAGAGGATTGTCTCTTCTGTAGAGATTTGGAGGTAAAATTATTTTCAAATCAAACAATTTAACTGTCTGCTTTTATTTGGTTTAGCAAAGACGACAAATTTATTAATGATGTAATTATATCATTGTGCCCACTAGAATTAAACAAATAGATTCTCAAAAGACTGGTTTCAAAGGATTGGTAACCACTCAGATTGCATCTTTAGGCAATTTGCAATTTACCCATGGCCATTGTTGCTCATTGGATGCAATGATTAACTTGCCTCTGATCTCTGAAAAATTGTTGCCAAGTGTGAATTCAGGTCTATAATCCTGTAGCTTGAACTTGGCATAAGGACACTACGACTATTTATCTCTACTACTGTCAACACCATGGTTGACATAGCCCCCCAACCCCCACTTGCTCTTACAGGCATATCACAAACACTCCTCGTTCAGTACAATGGTCACAACAAACAAAACAGCCTGTTGAGTTTTTGTGATGCCCTTCTAAACTTCAAAATAGCTGCCACAGTGCAGAGAAAAATGGCAATGGCTTTTGGCAGCTTCCAATTGAATCCAGCTGATTCTACTGTCAACCCCTCCCTGCTGGTGTAGCACCCTGCGGCAGAGTTAAGCATGTTATCTATCAGGACTGTGCCAGTTGTTGGAAAAAAACCTAATAATCAAAGGTTCAGTAACTCCCACAGTCTGGCCTGGGCTAGATCACTAACGGGGGAAATGGGGTACACAACATGACCAAAAGGGATCTACCAGGGCAAAGGCAAAATTTCGGATGATGAATAGAAATCTTTTTTTTTTGTTAGTTTGAAATCACCTGAGAAAATTAACTAACTACTGCTCAGAAATAAACATTCAAACAGAAGAAAAAACAAACAAAAAACAGCGACACAGGGCAAGCTGGCCCACTTCAGCTACAATTTAAAACAAAGCTAATGATAGCAACCTGAGGACTGGACTAGTGTCAACGATTTGTAAAGAGTCGGACAAGGGAGAGCAAGCTTTGGGTTTACTTTCAAACAAATGACTGTGCCCCTTTAGTGTCGAGGGGCTGCAGATGAAGTTGCTGCCAGGGTTTGTCCTCATGGCTTTGTTACAATACTCTCTAATCACAACAATGTCTGGATGCCAACCGCCTACAGCCTGGTTGGATCCAGAGCCAACATGGGTTATGGGTTTCCTGCTAGTGCACTGCCAACAAAGCAAAAGTAGTAATATAATTCATTGAGACTAGGCCCTAGTGAGAGCCTAAATTTCTAACTTTGGGTCTTTTTGCACTGTGGAGGAACCAATTATAAACACAAGATTGAGACTGAGCCACCTGCTGTGACTATAGTGGTAGCTAGAGTGCTAAAGCATCTGTGTCTGGGTGAGGGTGAGCCTAACTGTAAGGTATTTAAGAAACGAGCAGACTCCCTTCCTCCCCTTACAAGGTTTTAGGTCTTTTTTTTCTCCCTATTCACTAGTTTTATATACACACCAGAGGGCCCCTGCAACATCTTTTCACAGCCACCCCCTTACTGCGCGCACTTCAGCCTTTTGGAAAGCTGGGCGGGCGTATAGAAGACCCTTGACCCTTGGTAAGAACAGGGCTCTGTGTGTGTGTCTATGAGTCAGCTGGGTGTCTAGGGCATGCAGGAGGCAGCTCACGACCTGATTAACAACTGCAGGGCATTAACCAACTGCCAGGGCTTTGAGCCCTGACATAAATGGTCACACACTCCCGTGGAAAAACACGGCAGACGTTCCCACGTGTGTATTCTCTGGCTGATTCAGACACAAACACAACACATTTGTGTTAACACACTCACAGTCTAAAATGTAGCAAGATGTATTGCACATAAGGGCACGTAAGAATAAACACACATGTATGTACTGTACATATATATGAATGTGCAAACAGTCTTCCCATCCGGCAACAAATATACACATGTATGTGTGCCACTGCTGCTCACACGCATTTTTCATTTCATCACCTCACTGGTGTGTGACGATAGAGATAAGACAGTGGTGACAGAGACGTCGGGGGATGGGGGTTGAAATTGAACGGGAAATTATGTACTTCAATTAAGACACGCAGAGGAGATATTAAAAGCTATACTCCAGTGCCTGGGGACAGGATGCAGGAAGGGGGATGCAATGGAAGGCGACAGTTCAATCAGAATCCCCTGCTTTCTCACCGAGCTGGGGGGGGTGGAGGAAAGGAGGGAAGCGAGACAGGACAGCTATGTTTAATAATGTACTTAGAATTAGTGTAGAGGAATGTACAATAGTAGTGTTCAAGATACTTGCTGTGATACAGCTTTAGAACGAATAAAGAGGGGTGACAACAGTACAGCAAAATGCAAGAATGTGTCTCCGTCACATTGAGAAAACACTGCACCTACAATGTGCAGGCACAAAACACAGCATCTGACAAAAATATACAGCCGCACTGTTGTTATAAGGTTCTACTTTGTCAACCATAACCCTACTGAGAGTATACTGCAGGCCAAAAAGCACACTGTTACCTGCTTATTACCAATAACATTGGAAAAGGCAAAGCAGTGGAGTCAATCAGTTCAAGACAGAGAGCAGTCACACTACACACTCACATGTACAGAGTGTGCTCCAGTGCACTCAGCCAATCATGAAAGAGGGATGATATAACACAAAAGTTCCAACATTTTCACGCCAGACCCCTTTAAATAAACACTTGCAAAATTTTATCATCATCAAACTTGTTATGATTATCCAAAGGCGGCACAATCAGGACTAGGGTTTTCTGAACAAACAAATAACACATTAACACTGTCCCTACTTTGGCAGGGTGCCCCCTCTTTAAAAGCCTTTTGGTGTTTGGGTGCTCACTGGACAGACTAATGTGTCTCAATTTAAAATAATATCTGAGGTGATTCGAAATGAGTATTGTGAAGAAATCGCCAAGTTGAGGCACCATAAACAAACACAGATGATTTTAAAGGGGCGTTTTAATGATGTGGCGCTTGACGTTGCCTGCTGTATTTTGGTTGTAGCCGGGCTGAAAACATCATGAAGACACAAGTTTGTGCCACGGAAAATTAGGTTGCAATACGGCAAGTTATTTTGCTTTTTCATATGACATTGCAGCTAGCTTCTGTACACTTTCCTGTCGCTACTGCGACTATAATTTCCAAACACTGAGCAGTCAAAACATGTATTAATATATCAAATGAGAGACGCTGCTGTTTATTGAAACTTACCTTGCGTTAACCACAGCTTTGGCAGCTTTCAGTGAAGAGTCGTTGCATGGCAGAAAAAAATAATGCAGAAAAGCATTCTCCGATGTCTTTTCTAAAGTTACCCGTAAAGAGATGAAGCAGAGATTCAGTCGCAGACTGAATAAAGTCAGACTTGGCAGATAAGCCGACTGCTGCTGAAGCAGCTTGGTGACAAGATACCGAGGTAAACAACGGCTACTGAGCCAGATATACAAACACAGCAAATACGGTGATTTATGCTTTGAGCAAAAAAGGGAGGGAAAAAAAAAAATCAAAATATGCCGTGAAAAATAAACTTGCCGAGGACCAGTTTACTAAAACGTCACGATATAATGGGGGGCGGGGAAGGGAATGAAGCACCACTAAAAACAAAAACAAAAAAAAGAAAAACGGATAAAATAAATTTTAAAAGCAGCTTAAATATGTAAGCTAACGTTAGCACTGCTAGGCGTCGTAAGTCGTCGACCGTTGCGAGGTTTTGCAAACCAGAGAAATCAGGCAGTTTTCGTTTAAAAATCGCCGACGAGTTCTCAAGCCGACAGCCAGCCAGCCAGCCAACTTGTTTTAAAGTGCAAAAGAAATGTTTTTTGTTTAGGTCGCCAGCTGGACGACAAGCGACGGGCTGGCTACCGCGAATGCAAAGTGAGAAACGACTCCGGGGAAATACATTCTGTGTGGATCCAGACAGCGGAGCGGACAGTCATAGTAGGCGTTCAGTGAGCTCTCGTTGTCAGTGGTCTCGCAGCCATCTTGTTCAAACTAACAACACTGCAGTCTCCTTTTCCTCCTCCCAGACAGACCAGGAAGTTGCTCCAGATACGTCACCCCCGACCAACCAAAACACTAGACGCTGACTCCGCCCAGCGCAATCCGGCCCGCCCCCGCCTCCTCCGTTCTCCAAAACCTTCAAGCGGCCACAGAGGATGGACAGGCTGGATCTCATATTTCCAAGGTAATTGCTGAAGCATGCAGCTAACACAGTGCGCTTAAAAAAGAAACAAATGTGAGGCTGTTATAGATTTTGGAGTAATGATACCCTCCAAAAGAACACAGCACATACTGCCAATGAATAATTTCATAGTTTATTACATACGTAATGTACTTTTTCTTCCAGAGGACACGAATTCACATCCTTTACTTCATGCTTCTCTGATCAGTAAACTATATCAATAATGGAACAAATAACATGTAATATTAAAGACCCTGTCTGTAGTGTCATAATGCAGAGATAGTTAGCACCCGACCCGACTCAAAGGTTTTCCATAAGCTCTACAGTCATTTAGGGTCTTTTAACTTAGGTAGGTAGGGCTTGCATCTTAATATGTTTCAAACACACAAGGCAATGTTGTGTTACATATTTTTTGCGCTGCCCCCAACTGGTCAAATATAAATAACAAATTGAAATCAATCAGCTTTAAGTAAAGATGCCAATATCTTAATGTACTCATAGGTAAAAGGTCGACATTTATAATTGTATTCCTTTAAGTACCTTTAGTCATTTTTCTCTTTATAAATATTATTTAATGTTATTAATGATGCATAAACATTTAAGCAGCATTTTAATCTTGTGTTGTTGCACAAATTTTAACTCTTAATTGTTGGGTAGCCTATTTAACCTGCAACAGTGCATCAGATTTCATTAGATTGTGAGAGGCTATGTAAAATCTTTAAGTCTCAAACGAATAACTACAGCTGGACTATAAATGTACTGGGGTAAAAGGTACACTATTTTTCTGTGAAATGTTTTAAAAAAGAAGTTTTAAGTAACATAAAATGAAAATACTGCTTTAGCACCTCAAAATTCTTACTGTAAATTTTAAATGTACTTGTTTACACATCTAGTTTCTACATAATACTTTGAAGTTTAGTAATCAGATACAATACTTCATGTGATTTAGAACCAATCATGGTGCAAAACAGCACAAAAATGGATCAGTCGTCCACAAGTCTTCAAGCAATTTGGAACTTGCACCATGAACTTTATTTAGCAGACTCAAATGTCTCTTAAAGGGCCCACCCCAAGTTTCTCTACCCAAGATGACCTTTGTCAAGAATCTCTTGATCACATGATGTCCAGAACCATGCAGTGATAATTCCAGGCTATTCTCAACATGATGGATGAGGTCGCCCTTGTGCCCCCTGAACCACGTCTGCAGCCGTCTCAGAGAAAGAAAATGCAGCCCCTGTCCATTCTCTGTGCTCCTTTCTCATGGAAATGACTGCTCCGGCACAGACAAACACACAGACACACACACTGTGAAGTGGGAACAGGTCAAGGCTGCAGTTCACAAAGGGGAAGGCTGACCAGTGAGAACTCTCTCAGCAAAGCTCTGGGCTCCGATACATCACTAGGAGAGACTGCTAATGAGAAAGCCAGGGGCCCCCGGCCAAAAGGTTTTTTTTTCTCCTTTTCAAGGCAAGATGCCCAGAGCTATTAGAATAGCAAGCTCCAACTGAATGGAGAAAGCAGATGTTCCGTACTCAGGGTTAAGAGAGGTGAGAGCAGAGAGGAATGCCTTCAGAAACGCCTTAAGGGATATGTAGTTCACTGTGGATCACAGACTATTAATCAGCATGCAGAGATTTGCTGGTCATTCATGCCACCTAAATGAATTGTGCTCCATGTAAACATGTTGTCACAAGAGTTCATTTAATTTGCCTGGCTGTAGCGTCAGTTCAGTAATTTATTACTTTGTGCAAACCAAAAGTGTCTACATTACTTGTAACTTCAATGTCCTTCATGTGGACTTACATGTGTTATCAAAGAAAGAGATAGAAATCCAGCCGAGACCTGAAATAACGGTAATAGTTTGACATGATCTTAACCAAGAAAGGCGTGAACTACTTAGATATGTGTGTTAGAGTTGGAGATTTTAAAAAAAGAATGTATATGCATCTCTGTGAGCAGATGTGCACATGTATTCATGTGCATGTGAGTGTGAGCACATTGTCCCTTGTGCACATCCATGCTCCTGCACGTGAAAGCTATTCCTTTAGGTGTCTAAGAAGTTTCTTTGACTCCAACAATTTTCCTCAATTGCTTTCACATTTAGGCACACTGCTGACAGAAGCGAACCAGCAGAAAGGTCCTGATATATCCTGATAAGAAACAGCCCAGACACAAGCTGTGGGACTGCAGCAAAGGCGATCGCTCACTCCTTCCCCTCTCAGACAATTCCCCTCTCCTCCTCCTGCTCTCGCCATTCATTTTTTCCTCTCTTCTCCATTTTTTCAGTGTGCTCCTCTGCCTTTTGTTTTAATTCCAGTCCAATCATGAGCTGCGTTCCGCATAAGGTTTTAATTTCAAGCCTGCTGCCGGGAGTCTGCCAGACTCACACGCACACTTGCACAAATTCACACACGAATGCATGTGCATACACTAAACCCCAGATTCTTATGCATCCCATCACACACTCACTTTACAGTCACATCACAAATACGCAAACACACTTTTTTGTGTAGCGTGGCCACATGCATATTTAATGCATGTGCTCTGTGGCTACATTTTATCTTTTACCATGTTTCCCAAGAGAGAAAGTATCTCCGTCCAGAAACATTAATAATCACACACATTCATAAAAGGCAGACAAATCACCAGACAAATTACACAAAAAAGAATCCCAACAGGCAATATTTTTGCTTTACTAGTCAAAATGTATTCCACAGTTTATGACAGACCAGCTGAATTTATAGGATCATCAAATGAATTTTTAGTACTAAAAATCTATTTTTTGCCTTACTCTTAAATACAAAGCCCCTCTCAAAATGCATCATCTTAACATTTAATCTTGTGGTATTAACCAAACAAACATGATCTGAGGGATAGCCAAACATTTCATGACAGCGCTGAGTACAAAAGCAGATCTTGGTTTTAAATCCTCATTCCCCAGACACTGCATTCAAGAAGAAGAAGAAGAAGAAGACATTTATAGTGTGCTGTGTGATGCAGAATGACTAATGGGTTGGGGGTGTCAGTATTTTAGTATTGATTATGAATACTCAATCCTCCTCCACAGTCTGGACTTTATGCATGTCAGTAATCAAAATGCAGACAGCGAGCTAGTGCTGCCTCACTCAAAGTGACATTTCCAAAGGCATGACTTGACATATGCAAAAAGGACCGTCATGATGGTAATTCTGGCAAAGGAAGGAGCCAAATGAAACCATCTCCTAACTGCACATAAAAGAAGAATGTTGCACAGCTAGTCTCCTAGTCCTGCCACTTCAAGGCAAAATTTGCAAGAAGCGGCTGTGCAATTGAGCTGAAACATTCATTGAGAGTTTTTCTCACTCTGATCAGCAATGTGATTGAAGTGCCTATTCATGAAATAATAGTGAAAAGTGGTAAAACCCTGCTGAGCTGCTCATTGCTCATCTCCAAGGTTTGCAGCATTGCAATGGGAGAGATAAGACAGACTGCAAGTAGCTGAAGGCATGAAAGTCCATAAGAGGAGGAGGGATCCTTTTCATTAACTTTCATTAAGACTAAAGAGTGAATTACCCTGGGCAGAAGAGGTCAGTCACATAAAGCTGTTAGGTAGGGAAATATATACACACTCCTCTGCAATAAAACACACATGCATGGCTGCATGCATACAAACATGGGTGCAGTTAATGTTACATATGTTGTTCATAAACGCATGCAGGCACACTATTAGACTATTTCTTGCACACAAAAACAGAGCAGACGTCGGCCACAAAATGCTTTTAATCCTCCATATAATACTGTGCTTTTGTATAGTACATACATAATATATTATTGGGAAGGGACAATAGCAAGAGGAAACCGTCTATTCAGGACAGCGTGAGGGGTGGGGAGGGGGTAATACATTCTCTCTCTGTATGTGAGATGTTTTTGTGTGCATGCATGCTTGTGTGTGAGCACACGTTCACAGTATGTGTGTGCATATTCGCGTGTGTTCATATGTGTGTGCTGTTTGGGTGGAAGGAGGCAGGGCAGAGCAGAGCGTTGCAGTGCAGTAGGACAACGTTTCTGAGCTGTGGTAATTTCCCCTGAGGCCAGCGAGCAGGTAAAGGCCAGCGAGAGACGGAGGGAGAGAGGGAGGAAGAGAGGAAGGCACGAATAGAGGGAGGAAGGCAGAGAGGCAGCGAGCGAGTGTGTCAGAGAATAATGAGGAATGATACAGCGGTGGCGGAAAAAGAGGCCAGCAGATTCGCCCAATCGAACGCACACACACTGCATTAACAGCAACTCAGGGTTGAATCTAGTGGCTCTCATTGTCAACACATTAATGTGTCTATTTTCTTTTCAAATGCCTTATCTTGTTAATGAGTGTTCCTGAACTGAGTCATTGTTTTTGTAATGAATTCATATATTAATTACAAGTGCGCCTTTTCCTGATGACCTTGCTTTAGTTTGTTACAAGATGCAGACCTTAATATTAGCATACATTAAGTCCTGCTTATCCTTCATCCCCAATAGCTAATGTTAAATTATCACCCCCCTCCTCCTCCTCCTCCCAGGGAAAAAAAAACATTAAACAAAACAGTGGTTTGTATACCACTGTGTGTGTGCGTGTGTGTGTATGTGTGTTTGAAGGTGCGCATATTCACTTATTAGCCCCTTCCCCCTCCCTACTTGCAAACTCATTACCAGGGTATAAGACCTGCGTGGATTTTATGGTGTTTTGGGAACTGACTGGTTAATCAGATTTATTGCACACTTAAGCTTAATTGATTGCCTTTATGGATTCAAATGAATAATTAAGTGCTAACAAGCCTAGTTTCTTTTTCATCATTCTGAAATGATGATAATGACCCACCGAGAGAGAAGGTTGTGGAAGTGTCAATCAAAAAATGCGTGCATCACATGATACACTTTTCTGCTTTAATCCTCTGTTTAATATAGAAACTAATCATAATAATGTCACATATAAATTTTTCTGCATGCCTATCACTCAAAACTTATTGTCAAGCTTATCTTCAAACTAATATGTCCATTTCCCCAAAAGCCGGAGATATTTCTTCCTGTTTCCTGCTATTATCTTGAAAGCCCCTCTGCTGCTTTTTTTTTGATGTTTCTGTTGGGAATTAAGTGCTATCAGCTGTTATACACCTGTAGTGAAAAGACAGCAAGTGTATTAAGATCAAGGCGGTCCAAACAGAGACAACATATCCTGACCTTCAGATGATCTTCACTGGATCAATACTATCATCAGCGCAGACGAGCCGTCACAGATTAATCCAGCCTCCTATAACCACCCCCAACCCAAACACACACAGAAACACACACACACTCTCCCTTTCTCTCACTTGCACATACTCTATAACACATACCATATCAAGTTAAGGCCCTGAGTGTGTTGATTGGCTTGCATTGACTGACACACAAACAACCACATGTACACATCTGCTTGTTGACTTAATGTTTTACTGGCTGGCTGGCTTCACTCAGTGTGGAGGGTTAAAGCTGTATATTTGGGGTCAGGAAAGTCCTTTTGTAGCTGTATGCTGCCCAAACTGTAGAAACAGAGGAGATGAATGCACTGACACTGGCAGCCTTACCCCTGCTATTGATATAAAAATGGCAAAAACCACAGAATTTTAAGTAGCTGTTTTGTGAAAAAAAGGTCTTAAAAATGAGTAACTTCTATACTGACATCTCACTGTTGGTAAGATCTGTGCAGTGTTGCACAAATAATAATTGCTTCAGCATTTACATGTGTGTCTGACATTAGAGAAAAGGGCACATGAATAGGCCAACACAGGAGGCCTGGCACTTTGTGCCATGTTTCACATATTTCTGCACATTCTTTACATGTAAAAAAGTATTCAAACAAACACATGAATTTGACTCCCCACAAGCCATTTCCACAAAATGTGCACCAATGCGGAGAGAAAAAAACAAGCAAATCATTAGATGTATGTGTCTGCGAGTTGCCAGAAGACAACTAAATCAATTCAATCCAATGTAAATGTTGGTGGCATATCCACAGGCAACGGCTGATATTTAGAAGTCCATTAACACAGGGTGGAGATGGGTTAATTCATTGTTTGTAGCAGAAATACAGAGAGGGTTCAGGGCATACCAAGAGGAAGAAGGAGGGAGATGGATGGTGGGTTAAAGGAGGATGGAGACGAAAAGAAAGAGAGAAAGCTTAGTATGTGAAGAGCAAAACAACAGAAAGAGAAAGACAGAAAATGCACAAAGGCAGGGAAAGGATGCAAATAAATGTGATGGGAGGTAGATGTGTATGTGAGGGAGGTTTGAGGAGTTGCTGGNNNNTATGTGAGGAAGGTTTGAGGAGTTGCTGGTGTTGGGGGGGGGGGGTTGTTTTGAGCCTTGCTGCCTGCTATCATCCGCCTCAGCCTGGGCGTCAGTTTGATTAATGCTGCTTTCCTCCAGCTGACCTCCAAGGTCACTGGAATAGTGGGTACTCAGCCTCTCCCATTCTCTGCCGCACCGGAGGGGGGTAACGGCCGTATAATATGTGCCCCTAGAGGCTCTTTCTCTCTGTTTTTTTTTCCTGTTTCCCCTTTTCTATCTGTCTGTTTCACATTTAAACTCTCTCTCTCTCTCTCTGTCTCATCCTCCATTTCTGTCTGTCTTTCTCTTCCTGTCTCCCCTTGATCTGCCCTTCCTCTCTCCCTACATTCTCTCTCACCCTCATCCATCTCGATCTCTCCTTCACCATTTCTCTCTCCATCCCTGTCTACCTGACTCTTTTGCTCTCTTTCCACAAGCACTGTCTAATCTGAAATGCAATCAAAAGCAGCAATAATGGAATGTGTTTGAAGATGCTGAGAAAAGGGGGAACAGGCCTGCCAGGGCACTATTGGAGCACCCAGTGAGGTTTAGATAAAAACACATACACAGCACACACATACATAAACACACCACAAACCATAACCACCATTGGTCTTTCTTCCCTCCCTCTGTGCACAGACAGACTGCCAAGGTGAAGGCACGTGAATAGAGTTGTCCTACACCAATAGACACTTGGCAATGACACACTTCCTCTGGCTGGGAAGTCACTTATTGTGCCAGCCGGTCTTTCCTGGCATGGACTTGGCAAGGAAGAAATTACACAGAGAGAGAAAGGGAGAGAATTTTGGCATCAGGACAAGGGAAAATTTTTGTAAGTGTGCCAATTTCCTTAAATCGATCTGTAATCACTTTTGTGTGCTGGTGATCTGCAACCTTTCCTGACAATAAATGTGTTTCAAAAGTGCTTTAAAAAAAGTGTTGTTGTTGAATCATCCCACAAACATCCCCTCCTTTTTATTCTTTCCTGCAGCAAACTGCAAGAACAAGTCTGTGAAATATAACTGATGGCCCAAGAAGTTAATTACACAAAAAAAGACACAGAGCATGTGTAATTTGTGTGTCTGTGTGTGTGTGTGTGTGCTGTGTCCAGACTAACATTACTCCCTTAAAAAGAAAGTGTGACCTTAGTCAGACTCTGGCAGATGCTTTCTGCTTGTTATTTCCTGTTTTATTGGATTATAAATCTAGTGTGGTGTTTGATAAACATTATAACTCAAGGTTATATTACTTAAACTGAACTTCTGGATTGTGATTCATTGCCTAGGGTTCATTTGTTTTGAATTGCAGCTGCATTGTTGCTGGGCCATTAAAACCATGTTAGACTTTGCCACAGTCAAATCAGTTTGTTGAACTTAGGTCCGGCTAAGTCACACCCTCCATGGTGAGAAAAATGAAGGCAACAAGAGGTGCTAAAAACTGCAGTACCTCAACTGGCCTCTTGAGGCAGGCTCCAAAAGTGAGCCAATCCCTACAGAGCCCTCGTCACAACACCTAACTTTACAGCAGAAATAAACATGTTTACAGCCCAGTGCAGAACACAGTTTTGTTGTTTTTTTTGTTGTTGTTTTTTACAGCTAAAGTCCTCATTCATAGTAACTTTACAGGGGTTGAAATTTTGTATAACTCACTTTTTTGAATAATATAAAGGATGCAAGTTATGTAAAATTAGGGGCATGGTTTGCAAGGGTTCAAATTTCAATATTTAGGAGGTGTATCCTCACCAGTTGTACCCTCTCCTCCAAAAAAGGTCACTTTTTCTCCAAAACACCAAGATGACTATGGCTATTATGCCAAACACAAGGCTTCAAAAGAGTAGACCACAAACCAATGAATGACATCATGGTGGCTCTGTCCACCATTTATTATAAACTGTTTGTATCCAGTGAGTGACCCCAGGCAAACCCAGTCAATACTTATTATTTCACTTATTGGGTTCAAAAGACCTTGAGCCACTATAATCTTCAAAACCTCAATTTTCTAGGAGCTTCAGCTCATCTGAAAAATTCAAATAAATCAACTTTAGAAATACAATGGTTTGTCTGGACACTGCCAATAAACATATTTCCAATGCTGACTTTTGTAACTGGTCATTCCTGTAAGGCAGGCCTAAACAAGATGGCGTCTGAAAGTGTGTTCAAAGAAGCCAGTGGTATAATCGCAGCCTGGAGAGTGAGCCCTGCTGTGCTCCGTCAATTTGTCTCACACTCTGTACCCTCCATCCCCCCACCCTCTTTCCTTTTTTCTTCATCTCTCTCTGTTCCCTTTTTTCCAGTCAGAGCCTGAGCATGAGGGACACACATACAAACACTCACACACACACACACACACACACTCCCAAGCATCATGAATCTTTCATGCGAGCAGGCTGTATAATCCCTGAGGCGTGCTCTCTGAGACCCACACACACCCGCCTCCATCACCTTGCACCAGGAGAGAGGGAAGGAGAGAGAGAGAGAGAGAGAAAGAGACAGGCAGTAGAGAAAGAAAATACGAGTGACAGAGAGAGAGAGAGAGAGAGAGAGAGAGAAGGATAGATGGAGAGTAGGAGACATGCTAAGGGAGGAAGGAGCGGGGTTTG
>JAPZDY010000020.1:18037357-18047750 GCA_029783645.1 Ctenochaetus hawaiiensis | reverse complement strand
GAAACACATTATGTTGATTTATGTGAAAAGACAGTTTCTAAATATTAATAAAGAAAGTTAAAGTTAGGAAGAGCAGCAAAACCACACATAAGGAAGCAAGAACAGAAAAAAGGGACAATGAAATCGAATCAGAGTGCAGCAGTGAGGGTCCCTATCTGAGAGCCTATAGGAGGACAAGTTAAAGGGATGTTGTAAGGCCATTTTTCTCACAGCGATCCAAATTATCAGAACCATCCCCCAAATACACACAAACAGTCACATACACACACCTCAGCCCGCTCTGTAAAGCCCAATACCCCCCTCCTGAAACCCCTAGGCTCTCCATCACAGCTCACAGTGCCCGTTTTTCACAGCAGGTAGCTAATTCCGCTTTTATCCCCAAGTAATATTGGCCTTATCGCTCGCACCACTGCATCCATGCCGAGAACCAGTGAGACACCGGGGTGGGGCTGGCGGCGGCGGTGGAGGGGGTGAAGCGAGGCGTAGCAGGGCGAGGCAGGTGCTGCTGGAATGTCAGCTTGGTGGAACTGATTGCTCTTTGCAGCCACAGAACTGTTGCTCCATTACACACACACACACACACACACAAACACAAACACACACGCAGACACACACACACATACACGTAGGGAGAGAGGGAGAGAGAAACGAACTCCCCCAGGTCCTGCTCACTCAAGCCCCTTCTTAGGGCCACCTATATTACCGCTGATATTGCCTCGGTGTTACATCCTCCAAGATTCACACACATACACACACACAATTACACACAAACACATACACACACACGCACACAGCTCTACACGCTCCTCAATACAGCCACTACTATCACCATCCAGCCATCTCGGGTCACCCACAACCTCTGCGCCTGCCACTAGGCAGACGCACACATACACACACACACACACACACACAAGGGAGGGGCAGGGAAAAACCATTTCACATCTCGCCCGCCCCTCTCCCTCTATGACTATTTTCACTTTTCCCGTCCACATTTTCTCATTCCACTCCTCAATTACAAGTGAGACCTGGGGCTCCCCCTGTGCCCCCTCCCTCTCCCACACTCCTCACCCCCATCACCCCCTTCCCAGAGGACAGGGTCCCTCTCTTGCAGTAAACAAGGTGCAGATGTCAGAGGACACAGCAGACTGGTAATGTGCTTCACTGCTATACTGCACCATACATCACTATGTTAAGGTCTTTTGTTGTCGCTTTGCCTAACAGTTGCAAGCACATGCACACACGTGCAGGCGAGGCTGACACACAACACTGGGGAGACTCTGCAGCACTGAAAGCTAAATGCCACTAATAGGTTGATTCTGCACACACAATAGATTCAAATTGCCTGCTGTGCTTAACACACTACACTTGAGCATTCCCATCAAACTGGGGGCATTTCCCCTGATGCCTATCTGCGCCGTGTTAATGAAGATATATAGCGCAGGTACAGTGATGACATTTTCATGGGCAGCAGACAGCTTCCATCTGTCCCGAGGCATCGCTTCATACCACGGCTGTCTGCTCCAAGGTTTGGCAAGTCCATAGTTTTTTGGAATTGGTGAGAAGCGGACAGTGACTGGTTTAGGGAAATGAGCTCTCTGAGCTGTCAGATGGAAAACTCAAGCTGTCCAAAGTGATAGTGACAAGATGATTTTATTTTATTGTTTACTGGCACTGACGGATTACATGATCCCGAATAACTGCAAGGCAACTATGCTCAAATAAAACCTACTTCGATAAGTCATTAAAGGAGAATTCAACATATTAAGTTGGGTCTTACTTTTGTAGATTTGGACATCATGTTATGAGAACATTGCACTTGTTTGTGGCAGAGGAACGACATCCGTCTCCGGCAACAAAAACAAAGAACGCTGTAGAAGAACAAAAAAGGCAAAAGTTGTGTTAATACCCTTTGTTAATACTTAAACAGTGATTGTGTGTCACCATTGTACAGTTGCTTTCTATTTTGCTTCCTCTTTCCTCTCATCTCTACAAAATATCTAATTATTGATTTTTGAGAGCATTAAAAACAGAAGTATTTGGCCTGGGGGGATCAATTATTAACAGGGAAGCGAATGTAGCTTGAAAAAGCACAGATCCATGCCAGCAGCACTTAACTTTGCTAATGTGTGTTTGCAGATGTTTTCACAGGAACAAAGCAACAGTCTTTACTTGGAAGTAAAACCAAATAGGAATGCAGCCAAAATGTTATTAATAATCAATCATAGCACAGGAAAACACAGGGTGGCCATGTTTCATTTTAGTAAAACTAAAGTTAAACCAAGATGTCAGACTGGTAACTGTGCTGAGGATTTGTAAGTTTGGATAAGATTTTCTCATGAATATATTTTAGGCAGCAGCTTAGACCACTGCAAAAGTGTTTATTACTGACAATGGTGCAAATTGTGCCATATGTGAAGTTTTTTCATTTCAAATGGAACGTATCAGTGTTTATTTACAATTCACACTGTGACATCTGATTAACTGTTTGGAAATATGGCTGTTAAACAACAGCAAGGTCAACAGTTTCCATCAGGTAATTCAAAAGACAAGTCAAAACAGTTAACAAACAAAACCAGGTGCTTTTTATGAGACAATGGGAGGGTTTCCAGCTGTGTTACTGGCAGACAAGCCAGGTGTTTTTAAGGAGATTCCAGCCGATTTTCAGCCTGTTTTTTTGGGACTGAAACCAGGAATGTTAAGCCAAAGCAAGATCTTTTTCTCAACCTAACAAAGTGGCTTTAGTGCTTAAACCTAACCAAACTTCGACCACAGAATTGTTAAGTTCCAACATATCTGTGGTTTGCAGAAACATTCGATGCCAGCATGTGTTCCTGGAAACTGGGTTGATCAATTCATTATTGTTTTTCTTTCCATGTTTGGCTAACATGCAGGTTTGTTTGAGGTAATTTTGTTGAATGATCACAGGACTCCTTGCTCACAACTGTTAGTGCGAACAAACATCTCAGAACTACATAGAGAGTAACTTATGATTATTAAAACAACAATGGACAAAATTACAAAACGAGTTGCTGTAATTATCCCTGTATGGTTCCCAAAGTATGAGACTTTGAAAGTAATCTTATGTCTGTTTTTTAATGTTTAAAGAGTTTCACCCTCTGCTGCTTCTTTGCCCTCCTATGTCGATTCTCTGTAACTCCTCTCTTCTTTCTACTGATTTACCTCATCCCTTACTACTCCCTCTCTCTAGGTGGTTGTAGCTCGGAGGGTTGGGGCGCTGGCTGCCTAATGGATGAGGCTGAGCATGTTGCCATGGTGCTACCTGGTGGGGAATGTTCTGCAAATGGGAGGCTGAAGCCAGCAGCCTGCCAATGGGAGAAAAGAGGGAAAGAGGAGGGAAGTGTTGGTAGCGTGTGTGTTTCAGAATGGAGGAGGGGCTGTCTAATTTCACAAATACACACACAAGCTTAAACTAAACCTTGCAGGCATGCGTGAACCTAAGCAGATGCACACATGCCACAGACATTCACTCTCTCTCTCACACGCACACACACACACACACACACTCTCTTTCCATTCAGCAGAATTAAATCTCACTGCTTCCAGAGACGCTGCAGTTGAATTATTTATGGCTGCCCGTCTGCGGGCCAGGCCGTAATAAAGTTACGGCCGAGACTAATTTGCAGTTTGATGAGGTGGGCTTTTAGCGGTAGATTCTGGGCCAACATTAAGTACATATTGTTTTTACAGATTTGATTACCTTTTTATTGTTATTGTTATTAATGCACAGGGTGTGTGCACTGGGTATAAGGAAGAGCACCCCTCCTCGTTTGCTCTAGACAATACAAAAACCTGTCCAGAGCACAGAGCTGAAACTGAATAAGCAGTGTGTGGGGAACCATTAAGACATATACTGGATGTAATCTCCTCACTTTAAGAATCCAATAAAAGTGGCAGCTCAACACCTTTTATAGCAACCTGGAGGCAATCTGCTTCTAAATACATAAGCCTCAGCTGTGAATCAGCTGTGAATTGGACCTGAGCCATCTGCCTGCTCGCACATATACAAACACACATGTAGAACTATGAGCACACACACATGCACATGCAGACATGCATGCACACCTCCATAAGGGCCTATAGAAAAATATCAGGGCTGATAAGCTGATGTTGGCACTCACAGATAGTACATTAAGGCTAGAGTGGAGAGCTTTGCAGTAATGGGATGATGGTGTTGGGAATAACAGATTTTGATTTGCGATTTACCCTCGCTAAACAAAATTCAATTTCACACAATTTTCAAAGAACCCCACTTTACCTGGCGAAGACAACCCCACCGTAAACCCTGTGGATTATTTGATGTAGTGTTGTTGGGCTGTAAAATAAGGACTTTCACAAGCTAATAAAGGCTTAAAGCCTGTAAAAATGTTATGGCCATTAAAAAAGAGAGGAGAAAAGTAGAGTTGTATAACACCTTGCAGACCATCTCAAGCTGCTAAACAAGAACAAGACACAGTGCATTCGCCCTCCCCTGGATACACGATAATCCTTTGATTAATGACACCCAGCATATTTAATGCTTAATGCGTAGAACAGGAGCTGACAAGCCAAACAATTAGGTCAATTACCGGATGACAACTATGTTGTGTTGGGTTAATTACTGGAATCTTCTGCGGCGGGACACATCTATTTGAGGTCCAATGGCACGTAACGCAGCACACATGCAAATGAGCCAAGCTACAGTACAGGACACAGCCACGCCAGAATATGTGATCTGAGTTATGGATGAGCATCGCTATGGAGGTGTGGATGGGTGTGCTAATTCACATTTTGTGGAAATAGATAAAGGGACTATTTCTTTTACAGTAATTTATCACTATTTCATAGGTGCACAGGTTGGGGTTGAATGCATATATCTGGCCCAGGCTGTCCATTCGTGAATATATTTTGTGATGTGTAATTTACAGCAGGAAGAGAGGAGAGGAGAGTTGAGGTGCTGGTTATGCTTTCACTCTGACAGAGGCTGCTGTCATTGCAAGTATATTAATTAATCAAAACCAAGACACTTGAGCTCGTTGTGACCACTCCTCAGGGTCCATCATGCCATCATGCTCTCTCCCTCTCCTCTCATTTCTCCACCTCCCTCGTGTGCTATATCTTAAGAAGAAATGCACAGACAAGCCCCTTTAACGCTTTGACTCATGATCAGAAACAGGACATAGTCATCACGCCGCTCTCTGTGCATTTGGATAGGTTGGCATGGGAGCAAAAGAGGATGGCGGAGGTCATTTCCATATTCACTTAGCAGAGTGTTGCCTCTCTCCTTTCTGCACTGTAGCGCTTTAATCAAAGCGGGCGGCGCTGCCACTGCTCCTAAATGGCCCTGGAGCGCCTTTGAAACACACTGACACCAGTGTCGCCCTGAAAAGGACATGCTTTTTATCCTCTTAAATAGCTTGTAAAAGGGCCCCATTGACTACACAAGCAGCCGACACTTCCATGCCTCCACGCTTTTGCCTCTATTGTACTACCAAGTGAATATGTCAACGATACTGGACGAACACAGGCGCCCTGTATGACAATATCCTGTGGGGGATTTTTTTTTCAATAAACTTGGCTTTTGTGTGTAGCAAATACTTATATTTACATCTGTGAGCTGGTCTTTTGTGCCACTTTGCGGGAAAAATGAGACTGATTTGATGCAAAATTAAAAAAAATAGAAGGTGAAGCCTTGTAATAGCGATTCAAGGACATCAATTTCACAGTTTCCTTCTGAAAGATGCACAATATTGACACAGACAGTCATGGAAGACAGACATGCACCCAATTCAAACCTGAATACACAGCTCTACACAGACAAACTTCACACACACACAGATACACACACACACACTATAGTGCACACGTACATGGAAGCCCCCCTCAGCACACTCATCCTATAAGCACAGCAGTGCAGTATGAAGGCTGTCATCCATCAAGAGGTATTGCCTGTCCTCGTTAGAAAGTCCTAATCCACTTGTTTCTGCAGTCTATTCTCCTGGTAGTTGCCCTGCACTACCACTCTAATGGGCCCAGAGAGCCTACTGCTTATACACACACACACACACACACACACACACACACTTACACACTCTCTCGCTCTCTCTCTCTTTTATAATGGTCTTTGAGTGCTAAAAGAAAAAACTGAAGAAATGTTTGGACTCTGCCTCCAACCTCCATTTGTTCACCCAATAAAAACGTGAACATCAAACGTCTGAATGCCGCTGCCAATTAGACTTCAAACATAGACCAATTTACAAGTGTCCTTGTAAAGACTCAATACCTATGTATTTGGTTATGTTTTGTTTTTTAAACATTATTTTAAGAGCCACTACCAAATTATTTGAACGCTTTCCAGATGAAGCATTACTCCCATTTTGTCTTTGCAATGTAGTCTGGGATACCGTTAAACAGCAAAAACATATATTTTATCTGTTTATAGACAACACTTTTCCTGTGAGAACATACTGAAAAATGAAAGAAAAAATGCAGGCAATAACTCTAGCTTTTTTATTCCTCTCATTCAAGAGGTCACACAGCATAAAAATACTACATAAGAACATTAAATATTCCATGCATATGAAAAAAAAATTATGTATCATGTTTTGATTCATATTCACTTTTACTTTATTTTTATAATGAAGGTGCTTTGTTACTTTGTCTTAAAAGGTAAAAATATTTATTATCTTTATGATTATTTTTTATAGTTAATTTTAATCAGCTCATGGTGTAGTTAATATCAAGCTCCTGGGACAATCCATGTGATGTGTTTTATGAGTATGTGTCTTCCAAAGACATCTCAAGGCCCCACAGACACAAGAGAACACACTATCGACTATTGGGTTTACCCTTGTGCTGCGCTGAGAGACTTCTTAGTGCTGCTAGATTAAGGGCAGCTGTCTCTTCATCAGATGTAATTGGTGTATGTGGTACACAGTGAGTGTGTTGATACACATAATAGTGCATGTACAGTGGTTCTGCAGTGGCTCTATTACCAGTTTGTAATGCTTTATGCTTTTTCATGCAGCTACACGGGTGTATGTGTGTGTTGGTGCTTACTTGTGCGTGCGTGGAAGTGTTGTAGTGGATGTGTGTAATTGAGCTGGTGTAAACGCGGCCCTATCACTTCTCTCTCTCTGTGTAGTCTCTCAATTAGGCGGAGAGCGGGCCCATGGGGAGCCATTGTTTGAGCAGCAGTGGAAGACAAACAAGACTGCCACCGCACGCAGGAGCTCCCTGGGCAACACTTGAGACTGCTGCAGTCATTCACTCACCAGCTCCGGAACATGCGCATGCACACACACACACACACACACACACACACGCACACACACACACAAACACACACACACTCACATATATGTATATTGTGTTGGGTCTAAAATTTGCATGTACTTGCTAATGCATATAGGCACAAATAAAATAGCAGAAACAAACACATATGTGCTATTAACTCTCAACCACTAAATGATGATGCATGCATGGATGCAAGTTTTTAGCAGAAAAATAAAGACAAATAACAGAAAAAACACACACACACACACACGCACACAAACCATATGCACAGATACCCACAAACATACACAGACGATTAGAGTGCAGCCCTGCTCTTCTTGGTAAATGGACCAAAACCACAGATCCAGGGGGGAAAAATGAGGGCGCACATGTTTACACACAAATTACACCCTGTGGGATAACTTAGCCCTGTTTCTACAATGAAAGGCCACCCAGTGTTAGATGATAATGTGCACACAGACTTTCCTTATGCCAGTTTACTCACGCCTTAGTAAGAGCTGCTTTGGAGGGACATGAGGCCAAAACGACCAAAAACAGGGTTTTTTTTTTTTCCTGCAAAAAATTGCGTCCATTTATATGAGAACAGGAGCAACAGAGATGCTCGTTTTGTTGCTTTCCATCTGTCTCCATTTCTCCTTCATCCTTTCATCCCTTAATCTCAGTGTTTCTCTCCAGAGAGAGAAATAGAGGATTTTCAAGTCATAAAAGTTTTATAGGAGCCGTAAAGGGTAAGCATGTACAGCCGGCCCCTCTGAACTCTCCCTCCCCGCTTTTTATATCCATCTGAGATGAAAGATGGGCAGTCAGGTAAAGTATTGCTTTGGAAATCATTAAATAGCTAAGATCGCCTTTTTCTTTTCTGCTCGCAGGTTGTCGTGTCGTTTTGTCCAGCACTGCTTCAAGGCTTTGGCTTTTGTGACATACATCACGGTGATTCTACCTGCCAAGCATGTGTTTAGTGACTTGAAAGCTGTCTTTCACATCGCTATTAACATTTTTTTGCTAAAGAGACATAAAAAACTCATTGAAAGATAAAAACAAAACGTTTTGTTTGGTCTTCATTCATAAACAATACAGGTATTGCTTTATATTACAGTCTGAAGTGCAAAGATGTACTCTGAGGCTTTTAATGTCACATTAAAACACGGGTATATTTATTGTTATGTACTATGGGGATACACATACCTATTTCTATTGTATGTATCTCTATCTGTCTTTTCACAAAATAAGGAATTGACTTCCACCTACAACTCGAGCTTGCAAATGGGAAATGACAGTTATTCAGCTGAATGGGATGGCAGCTGGCTCTTTCCCCCCAACCTATGCGGCAAGCTCTAAAATAGCAAGCGAGCGAACAACAAGAGAAATAAATGACTTTCTGGACAAAGGCAGCAGCAAAGCAGAAAGCATTTCTCCTGAGGCTAAGAGGGAGAACGAGAGAGATGGAGAGATGGAGGAGGAGAGGGAGGGAGTGGGGAGGGGATACATCACCTTGTGCAGCGCTCCATATCATTTGCATGGTTTATACTCTCCAAGGCCCCCACCATGCAAATGACTCATAAAGTAGAAATAGAGAGACTTTGGAGCTGGTGTCAGGAGTGAATTTATATATGATTGCCAGGCGGGCCCGGTGTCCTAAATCATTTTCAATTAGATGACACTTTCAATATCGAGCCGCTGATTTAGAGATATTAAAACTTCTTCTCCCTTATCCTCCACAGAGTTGAAAGCAAGCAAGCTTATCTGCCAGCCTCCCCAGCCCCTACTCTCTGCTCCCTCTTCTTCTTTTAATCCACAGTCACTCATCTTCCTCTTCTTAAAGGTGTATGTCAGGGAGATCTTTTACAGGACTGAGCCAGCTCTTCAAAAGAGGAGAGCCCCCCCTCTGCATAAAAAATGAGGGCAATTTGCAATTCATTTTAAATTTACCATGTCATTGTCTGGGTAGGCATATGCGGCACTGAAACAAATAGGAAAATTTTGTCATTTGTGAGCAATTGTCCTCAGAATTGTCAATTAGAATGGTTGGGGAGGGGATGTAAGTCAAGGTGGGATCCACTTACAGAAGGTGGGGGAATAAGAATACATTTCAGATTCATGATGACATCGCAAAGGAAGCGCCTTTGTATTATTAACAGTAAAAGAAATTCCATTTTAAAAAGGGGCTGTTTCGGAAAAGTTACCTTATGGGTGTGTTTAGGACTTAAACAACTAGCACCTTTCTTGTTAAGCGGCTGAAACTTTCAATGCCTCACCCTCACAAACAACCTTTATGTGCTCCGTCTTTGCCTGCACATCATCAAGACAAGCATCGATCCTGAATCTCTTTAAATAGTCCTCCCTCATTCACATTCTGCTCGTGCGGCCCCTCTCGACCTTTCTCCAGGCTGCCTTTCAAGTGTTCATTGTACCGCACTTAACGACTCCGTTGCATCTGCCTGCACTATATTGTAAACCTCAGTCTGAAAGGCACCTACATTTAACCAAATGCATCAACGTGCTCCTGCTTCATCCAACCTTTCTTCAAGGCAATAAAGCTGACTTAAATTGACAGATAGGGGTCCATATCAAAAGCTTCACCAGTGCTGCAGCGCTATTGCCGCCACCTTATCTTGCCAACACTGAACACACACGACAACCCCAACCCATTCGGAGGCAATAAAAATCTATATCTTAATGGACATACACTGACAGAGTGTTCTGGAGTAATGCAACCAAATGGCATCTACACCCCTCATCATTACAGTCAACCTTTTGCATTTTGCCTAACTTATGTCTCCCTCCCTCCCTCCCTCCTCCCTGAGTCACCTCCACCTCTACCCTTTCAGGAACAATAAAACCAAGGATTAGATGGACATTCGCGATTTCTACACTTCCCTCGACATGCTGTCGTCCACCTCATCATCTTCCTTTTGCTCTCATCCCATCCCCTCTATCTCTCCTTACTCCCCCTCCTCCCGCTTCTGCTCTGCCTGCCACCTCTCTGTCTCTCTCCTCATCCCGGCACTTTTTCTCCCTCCTCCTCCTCCTCCTCCTCCTCCTATCTGTTGTATCCCACCTCTTCGATCTCTCACTCCATCCTAGCAGTCCCCCCCCCGTG
>JAPZDY010000020.1:18005730-18016885 GCA_029783645.1 Ctenochaetus hawaiiensis | reverse complement strand
AAAAAAGTTATTGAATGTGTTGAAAATGTGCTGTAACAGTGAGAAAGTTAAGATGTCAGTTCACACGCACCAACAAATTGGTCTAGTGCCTCTGCAGGCCAGTGGACCAGACGCTGTCATAACAGTCAAATCTGTCATTATCACTCACCTTCATGCTGCAGAAAGGCTGTCTGGGAAACTGTTTAGACAGATGCATCAGTGTTAGGTTGTGATCAGTAGATACTGATTTTTCTGGAACTTCCATTGTCTCTCACCTTCACATTTGTCTTTTGTCACCCCTGGCGTCGTCGTCTTCAGCACTGGGACGTTTCAGACCAATGAATCCAACATAGAGGTGGCAGGAAAAGCCTCAGCGGGAGCTCCAGTGTGTGAAAGGGTGACAATGACCTTCAACAAACAACACTGTCAACACGTTAGAATCAGCAGGATAGTTGAGAAAGAGTGTGAAGGAGGGTGTAAATGAGAAGTCCTATTAAGCCAGTGCTGTCTGTTTATGGTGCGATGCCACTGTGAAGCTGCAAATTCACATTTCCTCCTGCTGGATCTGTGTTGTGGATGTGGTGCATGTTTTTGAAATATACATAAATGCAAACTGTGTTGAACTAAGCTCAAGAAAAATGAACTGCTTTTATCCTGTAATCAAAGTGCAGTTGTCATTACATTAAAATCAATGTTCTCCATGACTGTCACAGTTGGCTAAAATGTAATGCAATTTATAAGAGCCTTAAGCAATTTAGCGTTATACCTTTCATTGCAATTTTCTTGATCATTCATAACATCACTGGATGTCTTTGCAATATGTGAAAAAAACATTGTGTCACTTACAACTAGACTGTTTCATTGCCGTATCAAAGCTTGACCCTCATTCAGGTATTTTTCACTTATTCAATTGAAAAGTATAAAAATTGCACTCTACTCTTTACACAAAAGCATTTGTTGACCTTGGGAGCAAATTAAGGCATTCATTAGTTTTAAAATGTTCAAAAAATCTTTAAGAAGTTATACATCTGTCACAAGTTTTGCTCAGTGAGTGATGTATTCAGTGGCTTCTTTCTTAATTGAAGGGATGACGCCTCTGTAAACATTTTAAGTACACAAGGATGTTTCGAATAATTAAAGAAGGTTTAGTTCCATCAGTCAGCTCTTATGATGTAATCTTAAATAATGTATGTTTGAAAACATGATACAATAAAACGTCTTGGACTTATTCAATAACACTGTCATTTTAAATTTACTGATGAAATATTGACATGTTTTCATGGATTTAACACTGTGAACTCGAATTGTTTAAATTTCAGCTCTTACTTGCCCCTCACATAACTGTGGCCAAAAACCATTTCTTCTTCTTCTTTCTTTCTGATAATCAAGACAATCGACTTTAAACAATAAAAATATCCATCTTTATTCTTTGAGATAGCATACAGTATCAAAGATAAAACCTTAATCTATAATACCATAACAAATTACACAAGAACTATACAACAGTAAACAAAGTGTAACCTGATAATTCCTCTGGATAAAAGACAATAGTTCTCTCGTTTTTTTGAAATTATTGCATCAGTATGTATGTAAATTACTTTTATTGTGACTCAAAGAGAGAAAAAATACACTTTTGAAGCTTTTTGGCAGGGAATAATCAGAATGTTTTAAATTTAAATGTAGCCAAAAATATAATTTCATCCATTCGATACACACATTTCACAAACAATAACAAAAAAAAAAACTCAATTGCATCATCTTATTTTACAGGTGTGATTTGTGTTTTATTGCATAAATTCTTCCTCTCAGTGGAGATAAAACATTTCCTTGTGACAAAATGTTAGGCTTGTAATGCAAATGTCACCTTTCCAACCATCATATATTGGCGAGATCAGTTGTTATTATTAATAATCAATGTACAAATATTGACTACTTCTGCACTTTACCAGCAAATATAGTCTTTTGGTGCCAGTTATAGTGCAGCCTATTCAACAGGGTGAAAACAAGCACAGTCTAAAGCTAAAGGGTTGTCACTGTTTAAGACCTGTAACTAACCTGTGGAAGCCAACAGCTGGAATGAAACTGATTACACTTAACATACACATAAATACCTTTTCATAAATCAACTCTATATACTGTATGTGCTTCTCTTTAAAACAGAAAAATGGACTTTTATTTGGTTTACAGTCAGAAAAAATGGACAAAACGGCTGCCTGGACAACAGTTGCACAGATTTCTCCCATCTTATACAATAAAATTGGAACATCAACATCAGCAATAAAAACACAATAATAAATGAGCGATGTAAAATGCTAGGTATGGCTGTATTACACAACATTGGCATTATATGAGAGAGAGAGAGAGACAGGGGCGGTTTGGCAAAAAGGAGTTTTAAAAACATCATTACACAGTGGAAAAACCACTCATTTTTCCGAAAGCTGCTCCACACTGCTACTGCTTTCTTTCTTTTTCTTTTTTTTTTAAATTTTTATTCTGCAGTGTGGACATGTCAACAACATCTTCACTTCCTCCTTAATACTATAAACCTAATCTAAATATCCTCACTTAACCCTACTGTCTATCTATACAAAACTATACACCACAACACAAAGCGGACCAGGCCGGTGGCACTAACAGTTATTCCTAGTTTACAGCTACTCTAGTATCATCTGATATGCTGTTCTGTACTTCATTTTAAATTAAGATGTTTCTCCTCAGATGGAAAGCCATGCATGGCTAAACCTGTCAACTTAGGACCCTGCAAAGGTATTTATATGCTTCTTCCATCACACTGAAGTGATCCTGATCAGAATTTTCAACACTGTTTCAGTGATGATTTATTTAAATCTCACTTGCATGGCCGCTGCGCTTTATTGGCCAAACAGTCAGCTAATGTGCTGAAAATGACTGGAGAACTATCATGATTTATTGTAAACAATCCTGAATGTAGATGCTTTAGACAGTCGGGTAAAAACTAGTATAAGGATTTGCAGAGAAACAGACATGTCTCAGAATGGCAATGATGGAAACTGAAACAGCCCATGGAAGAAAATGTCTGGATTCACTCTGCACTCTGTGTTTTGCATCTTCCTTTAAAAAATTAAAAGCTGTGAATAGGTAGCTTTTGGCCCTAAAAAGCCCTTTTTAGGTAACAAAACAGGCTTCACAGCATGAGTGTGTGTTTGTGGGCTAGTTCATGTAAACAGAATCCATGCGTGAGTGTGTGTTGTGTGCCTGGCTGCGTCCTGATCTCATGTATTTGACTCTCTACATCTCGTGGGACAGGGCTTCATGCTGAGCAGCCACTCCGTTCAGGGCTCCCAGCTGCTCCTCGGGCTGACCGTTGGCCTTTGGCTGAGCAGCAGGATGGTCAGATGGTTGTGAGCTGAAATGAGCGTTGGACTCATTCAAACGGCGAACACGATACGTCTCATAGTGGATGCTGCCTGTGATGTCTTTGATGTTCTGCATGTGTGTCCTGAAAGAAGGAAGATAAGGGATTACAACACAAGTTACATTAGAAATGCTCTTTCTGTTTTTATAATATGTTCCAATGTTATTCTGTATGCTTAGTCTAATAGTGATTTAAGGTGATTTAGGACTTATTCACTTTATTTTATTTGTATGTTTAATTAAAATCATATTCATTGGAACAAAACAAAATGAATATTTCTAACAGTTTATTATACTTAATTTTCATTCAAAATAATTTTTAATTAATTTTATTTTAATATTGTCCCCCCAAAAAAGAGAAAAGTTCTTTAGTGGTTCATGTACTATTCATCAATATCATTAGTTTTGCTGACAATAAATGCATTTTTTTTTTGCCTTAAAAGGTTGCAAGTGTGTGCAAAATTGGGGACTGTGTCACAAAAAAAGGAAAAGAAATTAAGTCAAAGAGTCTAAAAATTTGAGAAGCATTGTCTTAGTCTGTAAGTCAGAGAGATATTTAGACTCCAGAACAAACCAGCAGCTGATGGGTTAACAATAACTGTAAAGCCTGATGGATCATTGTCTAGGGAAGCACTTGATTCACCTAAAAGAACTAAATTACTATTGATATCACAGGGAAGTGAAGCTTCTTAGCTTCTCAGTTTTCCAATTCATTTCAAAACCTCTACAAAATAAAATGAATGAATTTCCCTGCAAGCAGGAGCTTAAGTCCGTAACAGGTTTTGAAAGCCACCTCTTCTATACCATAAAATCCATTAAATAAACTCCAGTGTCTGATAGAAGCTCACCTGATGAGGAGGTCTCGCAGGTAAGCAAACTCACAGTGTGCAATATTCTCCACTGCAGAGAGAGAAAAGAGGGAAAAATTAGATAAATTACACAACTTGAGAGAGAAACTACAAACAATCCTGACTGTTAAGTTTTTATGCAGCAGTCAAGATAAATTAGAACTTTATTCTGGCACAGAAAAGAAAGATGCTCAACAGACGAAACATAATGAGATCCCTCAAAATCCTTTCTACTCCAGCTCACCTGTCTTCCCTCAAAGAACCACCGAAGGGCAGTGTTGCTTACAAGTGAACTGAAGGGCGTCCTCTAACGTGACATCTCCAGCAATTTTCTTAAGCCAAGATAACACACCCCTCCACTTTGGAGTAATTTAATACATCTCGGCTGTCCTCTGTATTGGAGAACTTTAAGTGAGACGTTTTAACAAACTCACTGTGACAAGCTGCTGGTGGCTCCAGTCGCGTTAACACATGTTTGAATTATAGATTATGTCAAGAATATAAATGAAAAAAAAAGGAGGGGTGCTATTTATGTAAAGCTTTGAAATCCAGAGGCAGGAAATTAAATTCTCTTTGAAAGGAGGAGAGTGGAATAACTGCTGGGTCTGTGAGTGCTGATTAGTGGCATCGAGGGAACACGCTACTAACTTGTAAGAAGCCGCACTGCTGCTATCTGTGCCCTCTGCTCACTGGGAAGTCACTGCACGCAGTACCATACAAATGCACGCCCTCTTTTCGCTTCCTCCTCCCTTCTTCTCTAATTGCCTCCTGAAAGGAAACAGTTCCTTCCCCGCTTGTGATATATGAAGACTTCTGGCTTCTCCTCTGATGCCTAAATTATGATGTCTGTGCCGAAAAGTCCGGCAGCCCAGCAGCCCAGCAGCTTCCTCTCTCCTCCTTTTCCTTGTTCCCTTTCTCCCACTGCTTGGCTTTAATAGAATGGAGCCATTGTTCTTTCAGCCAGACAAGACGGCATTTGTCCCGCAGTCCCTGCACTTCACCTCTCTTACCCTGCCGCTCTGTGGAGTTAAGTTCATAATGCTTGCTGAGAGAGTAATAGTCACCTTCACGTTTCTTAGCGCTAAAAGGGCTCATGGTACTACTTCAGGAATGTCATCTTTTCAAGGAGTACAACTGCCCTCTTTTAGCCTGAACTGGAAGTATGTCTGAGGCTCAAGTAGGATCAGAATGAATCCTTTATTATAAGTATGAATATTAAATTTAAAGGAGCAAACGCTTAAATCTTTGACCCTGTTTGTAATCCTTTGAATCTCAAATGAACTGATCTATCAAAGTGCTTCCTGCTTACTTGCTAAAAGTCTATTTGTTGTTTTGATTATTTTTAATCAGAGATGGAAGAAGTACTCAGAAACTTAAAGTAAAACCATCATAAAAAGCTAAGAATAACATTACATGTAAAAGTCCTGCATTTGTTAAAGTGATTAGAAGGGAGTTTCTGCTGAAAATAATTATAGTCATTCTTTTGGAAATGTTCTCTAATTTTTGCTTTTTGTGAAACATTTGTGCTTCTTTGAGTTTTGAGTCTGAAACAGTTCCTTTATAAAATCATGTGAGAAGTTTAGTGGGAAAATGTTTTAACTGCTTACAACTCATTCACATCTGTAACGCAGCTGTAAGCAGTTGTGTGTTGAATACTAGTGAATCTCATGATTTGAATGCAAAATCCTGTTTTAATAAGACACAATTAACCACAGGTAAGAAAGAGTTATTTATCTAACATTAGTTATCTTCTACTGCTTGACTGGAAACTGCTGTTGTACAATTTTGTCTACTGAAAAAGTGGTGGAGTAAAGCAATGAACAATAGAAAACTCGAGTGAAATGAAGTGGAGGTACCCTCCGTCGTTCTTACATTGAGAAAAATATATTTAGTCATTACTACTTTCAAACCATCATTTCAAAGGTTGAACAATCCCTGAACTACTTAAAGCTACATTACACAGAAATTGGTTGGTTTGCACACGTTTCTCAAAATGTCTTTAAAGGTCATATTCCTAATGACCAGCCTTGTTAAATCACAGATTAAACAGCCAGTAAATTAGAGCTCAGCATGCAATGAAGCAGAAAGTGCTGAAGTGCATCCTGGGAAAGAGACAGTGTTTTTGTTTAACAGTGGTAGTGTCTTGTCTAGACCTCCTTTATCTGTTTTACTATTATCCAATCATTCTTGCACCAGTGCAGACAGATGTCAACTCTCTCTTCTCTCTCTCTTTGATACACACACACACACACACACACACACCCATAGGTGAGGTGACAAAAGTCACATGATGCAGCTCTTCTTGGCATTTTGAGTTTGCAGCACAGGCCAACAAATATAAACTGTATCAAAGCTACTGCATATTAAGTGTATGTGAGGCTGTGCGTGTGTGTGTGCATGTGTGTGTGCGTGTGTTTTATGTCCCTGTCTCTTATCCCAGTGGACACAGGAAGTCCTTGTAAATCTCTGCCTCCTGTCTCATACATCTCCCTAGTTACAGACTCAGAGGGACGTATGTAAACAAAATGCCTGGTAGTCAAACAACAGACGGTTAAACCAGCTGGACTGATTTCAAAGCTTTAGTTGTAACTTTCCACATGTTGAAAATCCACCAAAAACAAGACTCTGTCATCTTCATGGAGAAGCGGGGTTTTTTTTGTTGTTGGTGTGTTGTGCGAATGCCATCGACTGAGCAGTGTGCATGTGATTGTAATATCTGTCAGAGTGATTAAGTTAGATGGCCTTGGCGCTGTCCACTGGACAGGTGTGACCAAGGTGTGAGCACTGTCGATTACCTGCTTTGATGTTCCACCATACTGTGTTTACTGTGCAGATGGACATTGTAATATGTTATTATGCTGTTTGGCAGGGCAACTAACCAGCTGTGCAGTTTTATGTGTATGTGTGTGTGTGTGTGTTCATGTGTGTGTCTTAGAACTCGTGCATTACCCTCTATGGTGCCCCATTTTGTTTTCCTTCCCAGAATCCTCTTGCCGTTCACCTGGTATTCCTGGTCACTGCCCACAACAGCAAAAGGGATCATTTCCTGTTGAAAACACACATTAAAAAAACACACATAAACACATGCACGAAGGTCACTGAAGCATTACCGTTGATCTGTTTCCAGGTCATGCATCAGTTATCCACCTGAACAACGTTCACAATCATGGCCAGAGGTGACAAATAGAGGAAACTGCATCATCAACAAAGGCTTGAATTTAAACCTGAAAAATATTGCATTTGTGATTGGTATGCTGAGAGCTGAAGCCACAGGGGGAGCCGGTCTGCTGCAGCTGTGGTAAACTGCAGTGGACACTGTGATCTCACCCGGATTTTGTCATTGATCAGCCTGTCCTCTGCATCCTCGTCAAACTCTTTCTGAGGGTAAACATCAATTCCATTGGCTCGCAGCTCTTCCCTAATCTGCACAAAGCCAAGCACAATGACACACAAACATGTTACACCAAATAGGCTGAATATACAAGCACACAGAGTTATCTGATACAGTCTAGAAGTCAAACTAATTCAGTTAAATAGTGGATTATTGGCCACTCTAAAGCAGTCTTTTAAGTCCTGCTCATCAGATTTCAGGGGGAGTTTTCTTTCAATTGCTGAATCATAAACATCATTATACAAACTCAAAGGTTTCTGTAAAGAGAGCTGAAACGGACACTTGAGAAAAGGAAAGTCCAACTGGCAAACAAAAACAATCCATCAGGCCCAGAACCTTCATCCATCATCTCAGCGTCCAGCCTGGACCTGCAGCCAACCATGGAGCCATTCAGTCACCATAACACACAAACACTCAACACTCAATGCTTGGACTGGATCCTGTTTACAGGGTAAAGAGGTGTTTACATTTTGGCTGGACTCTTAAATAGGAAGTGCTCTGGGCCACTAGAGGACTTAAAATAACACTTAGGCTACATTGGCTGGTGCTGACACTAATATAAGTTCCTAATATCATCGGCACAGAGGAGTTAACTTTGAGGTCAACCAGTCTTGGAAAAAAATTTAAAAAAGCATTCAGACAGAGGCAGGGCTTATAACATGGTCACCTCTATTCTCTGACAGACAAGTTTCTGGGGAAAAAAGTCTCTTTAATAAGTGACTGTTCACTCCTTTAATTACCATTCTGACAATATTCACTTGGTCCTTGATCAAACATTTCATTGTTTATCCTTGGAAGCTTTCTTATGCTCACAGTGTGGGATCCAAACCAAATGAATTACATAAAAAAAGCCACATCAACTATTGTTAGAGTTATACAAACAGACAGTCACAGCTGGACACATTGAAGATGAACATTTAACAAAAAAGTCCTCTTTTTCTGTTTGCGTGTCAAATTGCTGCAGGGAAAATGGAGGAAAAAAAACATTTGGCACGAGTGGTTTCTAGTCAATAATCAGTCAGAGTCATGCAGAGCATGTGCGGCCAACCAAAACAATTCAGCTACGAGCCCCGCGGCTTCCGTTCCCTGCCAGGGCCTGGTCCAATCTACGCCTTGTTCTCATTGGACGGCGCTACGGGCATCAGGGGGACAACAGTAGCCAGGACACCCATCATGCTTCTGCAAAATGAATGCTAGGAAAGTCTAATGCTGAGAGGAGGGATGGAGAGATGCAGGGAATGATGAAGCGAGGGAGTCAGGTGGCTGTTTGCCTCCTGTGCATTGAGACTTTTCCAACAGAAACACACTGAGGAAGGAATGAACGGGATGACCGTTAAGGATCCAAGCAGGGTGGAGCAAGAATCTGTTGTAGCAGGGAATGCCATTATGAGTAGGTGGTGGCTGTGATGTTACAGTGGGGGATTATCAACCTGAGAAATCTGATTTTATGTTAGTTAGCAATAAATAAGCCCACTGAACGATATCGAGTGACAGCAAAATAACCCCTGAGAGGAACATCAAGTGACCAGCCAACAACTAAGTTTGTACCTTTCCAAAGTTTAGCTTGTATACAGTTGACTATGTTCGAATTGGTAATCAGAGTTTTGTTTATTGTAGCAGCTCTTGTGATTTAACATTGTACAGTCAAGAACTTTAATAATAAAAGACAAACTGTTTCTTTGAGCTAAATGCTGATGTCAACGAACTGACACGCTTAAAATGAAAATGTAAACAGTTAACATGTCAGCATGTTTACCATGTTCGTCATCTCAGTTTAGTGTGTCAGCAAACTAACGTCTGCTAATTGGCACTATTCACAAGCTGAGGCTTATGTTGATGTCATAGGTATGAAGTCAGAGTAAAAAATTGGACAAAAGATGAAGAGTGAGGGGAACACATAAGTCACTGAGGTTCATCCTTTTGAGGTCAGCTGTATCAAAATTTCATGGCAGTCCATCTGAGAGTTGACATTATTAGCAGACATTGCTTTGGAATGGAGAGTGTCTGAAAAAAAAAGTTTCCTTATGAATCCAATAAATGTTGAAACATATTAGTCTGGAGTGAATGTAAACGGTGGACCGACTTGCTGCTAGTGTCGTCAGCAGATAAGCAAACTGCAAACTGTACAGAGCTTTATGTCAGGGTATTAAAGGCAATGACATTATTAGTAGAAACAATGAATGTTTAATGTTGATTTAAATGCTGCTTTCTAGCTCTTTTTAATCTGGTCATGTCACAGAGAGGTCATGTTTCTTGCATGTCCCGCATAGTGGGGACCTCTGTGAACTTAGCGACCTTGTGGGATCATCCAGTAATTCACTGGTAATGAAGGGTATGCCTGCTGCCTGGCAACTGGGCAGAGGTTTCCTGACTAAAAAAAACGTCCATACTTCAGGGAAATGGAATGCCGCTCAATAAATTACGACTTCAGATAAATAGTTCTTAAATTTTCCTGTCTGGACTGAACATAACCTTTGTAGTTTTACAGTTATGTAGATGATAGAGTATTTCTCAGGATGGGTACGATGTGGGTTTTGCCCAGATGGCTCTTGTTTGCGGTGCCTGGCATCTCTTCAAATGTTACTGACCTGTGGTTTGGAACATGCGCACATGTGTTTGCAGGGGGATTATTCCTTGACTTTTTGACCCACTGATGCAACCGTCTATTTATTTTAAGCTTATGTTAAAGACCTGCTACAGGATTTTGCAGGTGTGCTGGGAGGAAAATGTAACCAGATATATGATAATGCCCTGAGGAAAACCAGCTTACACACAAAAAACCCACATCCTCAGTTGCACTCTAACAGATTCCTCTCACCGTCTGTTTAAAGAAGTCCCTCTCCTCCAGGGTGAGCGTGTCAGCCTTGGCAATGACTGGGACGATGTTGACCACCTTGCTGAGACGCCTCATAAACTCCACATCCAGGGGCCTCAGACTGGAAGGAGAAAGACATGACATGTCTTAATATAACTACATGTGGCTGTTTTTTGGATGCACTGCAAACAAGTCTTGAGCCGCAGGAGGACATTTCAACTCACAGCATGACAGATTCATGCATCTTTCCCCACAAAATCAGTGGGATGTAAATAGTTTCCCAGTTTTATTTCTCGGGTACAGAACTAAGGGATGATAGGGGAAATCCAGCTTGGAGTTCTTCCTTTTTCCATCACCAGCTCCTTTTGGAACAAAGCTTCCACTACTAAGTTAAAGCATGTGAACAGTTGGGATATTTAAGTCATTAAGCAGAGTAGCCACTAGAGGGCAATCCTGGTATATTGCACTGCATTGGTCCAGCATGGTTCCATGCTGACATGTTAGCCTCTCGTGCTTCATACTACATTAACACTCTGTAAGCTGCTATTTTTTTCCTATAATCACAGAAACAATCTCTCGTTTGCAGCCTCCTTCAGTAAACTGTGAAGAGTGTGCACATTTATTATGAGGGTTAATATATAAAACAGTCAGTCTGATGTGGCTATTTATTCACTGTCTTCCATCTGTTTATCATATTATGCTTTTTCTTCAGTATAAACAAAAGTATAT
>JAPZDY010000020.1:17986378-18003095 GCA_029783645.1 Ctenochaetus hawaiiensis | reverse complement strand
CAGCCACCCCCATCTCCCCCCCCCCCCCCCCCACTCACACAGAGAGCCTTCAAGTGGACAACTGTTGAGTTATGGGTACGCAGACATGTGAAGCAGCCGTCACAAAGATATGTGGTTAGATGGTTAGTGAAGTTTTATCTGCATTTGTGCAAATGCCACGATCAAAACTCCTATGTCTGTGTATTAACCCTCGAGCTGTGGTTAGCATGTGTGGCTTTACGTCCTCCTTGACCCTCGGTCACATGAGGACACACCACAGTTCACTGTAGAGAAGTGAGAAATTACAGTTTGGAGAAAAAGACCTTGATCAGTGACAAAGCAGCAGGAGAGGTGTGGTTTGTATCACTGAAACAAACAGCCATAACCTGGTTGATTTAAAAAAAAAAACTTTGGTCATTTGTTTTTGATTATTTTACTTTTTAAAAAATCTCATGTCAAATTTAAGTGTCATTATTGTTCAGTCCCTGCAAATTTGGTCCATAAGCATGATTTTCACCAAAGACAAACTATTTCTACTTCAGCTCCAAACAAAATGGCTTTGCTGGCAGATCCAATAAGCTTAACTCAAACCACTGACATGTTGCAGAAATGGAAAAAACCTTGAAACACTTGAATAGGGATTAATGATAATTAATCAAATCAAGATGCTTTTTGCAGCACTTTTTCAAATTAAATTCAGCTGAAAAACACCCTTAAGTGTACAGTAAGGCTATGATTTACATGTTCAAGTAAAAGGTATCTTACAAAGATAAGGCGAGGCACAATCTCTCGACCTCCCTCAACTATGAGAACTGCTGGGTCCATTTCTTTGTGAAATTCAACTCTTCAAGTGAAACTTAAGTGTCTCTAAGGGGAGAATGAGTTCCACATGTGGTCGATAGAAAGAGATGGGAAAAAAAAGCTGATGTGAGAGCTGTGGACAGACACCGGGTGAGGGGAGATTCCCAGAAGGCCTGATTCATCTCTGCAGCTGTGGGAACAACTGGTGGAGCGAGGAACAAAAAGTGGGGTGTGGATAAATAATACTGGATGTGTTCTCACCAGTGGCCTGTGGGAGGTATGAAGTATATGCAGCAGTGCACCCTGGAGTCTGGGATCCTCTTCTTCCTGTTAATGTTGATTTCCTCCTGCAGGTAGGCTTCATACTGGTCATTGATGAACTTCATAATGGGCTGCCAGCTGACAGAGAGAACAGACTTTAGGACTGAGAAGCTAACTACCTAAAAATTATGGAGATAGATAATGTGGCTATCAAAGTTAAGTTCTGTATCTTTATACTATATATCTATACTGTAAGTCTTGTTTTGCAAAACAAGCATTTTGTCATAATGAATAATAATAACAGTATCAGCCATTTTGTCCAAAACGACTGAAATAGTTGTTGCAGCTTCACTTTAAGTTGCATGAGGCATGCTTGTAAAGCAAACAATTAGAGTGGACATGATTAATTATTTAATTATGTACTTTATCGTGTACTTTTAAAGTACTTTTTAAATTTTGATTTGAATTTGCTGCTTAAAGGCTTAATCACACAGTTGTTAAAATCATTAAATTAGATAAACTGAGCACATCTTCTTAAAGAGGCACTAAGACTAAAAATATTAACATGAATTTCACTGGCATGGGTCATTCAGGTAGATGAAAACATGAACGTAGACCAGTTCAAGCATCTCCTATGAATATAAAAATATATAACAAAAAGTTGTAATGTCACTTGGATAAAACACTGAACTTTTGCTTTGGTAAATAAATAAATAACTATACAAATGCAGTGATGAAAGTGACTTCATGTCTGTAGCTCCTGCTGAGGCCCTCAGATAAACAACAGTCAACTCACCAGTTTTCATTGTTGATCTGGTCCCCAAAGCCTGGAGTGTCAATTACAGTGAGCTTCATCCTCACTCCTTTCTCCTCAATGTCTGCACAAAGAAAAGTTAGTATTTTTTCAGCTAGTATTTCTTTTTGGCACATAAATACAGACACGGCTACATATCAGTAGCATGATAACAGCAAAGGCTGCTCAACATGAACTTGAACCCACCATGACTGATGGACTTGATCTCGATGGTCTTGGGGATCCTCTCCTCTGGTTCAGGCTGCACTGACTTACGGCTCACCTTCGATTTGAACAGGGTGTTCATCAGGGTGGACTTCCCCAGGCCGCTTTGCCCTGATCAGAAAAACACACATACACAAAAAGTTAGAGAACTGGCAACACACTCACTTGTGGTTTTAATCCAGACAGTCACGAGGACAAACTCAGCGAGGACATGAGTCTCTTTTGGCTAAAGCACAAAAGTTTCTTTTGTAGCTTTGTTTTTGCAAAAACTGAAGAACAGGAAAAATGATGTTAGCAGTAAAATATGGGTTGGTGTGTGTGTTTGTGTGTGTCTGTGTGTGCCTATGTGTGTAGGACAGCTGCAGGGTCAGACCGACAAGCTGCAGAGGTCAAGAGGACAGATGTATAGACCACACACATGAACGTCTGCTATCATGAATATCTATCTGAGATGATTTGATTTGCATTTGATGCAGATTATATGAGGATTAACCTTTAAATTATCTGTGAAGTCACCAATCATGCTCATGGGCCCGTCTCTTAAAATAAAGACTGTCATCGCACACAGACCAACTTTACACTTTAGCAGAAGACTGTGAGACAATCTCTGAATGCCGAAGTCTGCACATACATTATCATGCACAGTGCAGCTAAATCATCTGACTGCAGGAACAAAAAAAAACATATTCTTAAAGGTTGAAGGACCTTAATTATAGTGTATTTTTCCCTTGTATAATACATAATTACCATAATCATGATTACATTGTATTTGGTATTTAGTAGATAATACAAAACTAACATATTTTACTTAATAGTACCTCTGTGAAACTTTTATTTCTTAGTCTCTTGCAAGAAAAAAAACACATATGAAATAGTTTCCACTCAGGCACAAACAAGCCAGTAAGACAAGTTTAAAAAGAGATTGAAAATCTAACAAAGAAATGTTTCTTTATGCATACATGACATTTTATATTTTGTGCTCTTTTTGTAGAGATGGAGTGCCCTAAAGACGACATTTTTGATTTTGTGTGTGTTTTTTTAATGAAGGAACTTGCTGTAAAATGTTATTCATTGCCTGAATAATTCTTGCATCAAAGGTCATTAGCACATGCAATCACACACACATATGCACACCAACTCAGTGCCAGTTTCATTGTTCCTCCATATTTCCTCCATATTTTTCTCCATATTTTTCTCCGTCTGACTGCTCTCAGGCCCTGTGGGCACCTCCTGTGATGTGTGGAGCGTTGCCAAGCTGCAGGCCCTCTGTGACACCCAGGGCGGCCTTTTCCACCCTCTGTCTCTGTCACACACTAACAAAGTCTACATTCAGTCCACCCAGTCGCATACATTCACTCACACTCCCTCCCTCTGTGTCTTTCTCTCACGTACAGACACACACACACACACACTAAGACACTCCCGCTGCCCTCTCTGATGGAACTCAAAGGTCAGCTGGCTCAAGGCAGGGATTAGGCAAATGTATCTCATCGAGGTGACCACAGTGCAAGGAGCCAAGACCACAGCCCCTCTAACCTTTCATGTCCTCACAAGCCACCTAAGTGACAACTTTGTTAGCCAACAGAAACCTCATTGGAATAACAAAATATGGGCTAGTTTCTACATGTCATATTTCAATCCCTTATTTTTTAAGCCAATTTGCATAAACAAGAGTGTAAAAAATGTGAGGAAATCAGAACAAATCTACAGTGAAAAACAGTTATCTGACTGCATGCTGAAGCATTGTTGAGGAACACAATGTAACAAACATCACTGCACTCATAAGAGTGAAGCGTCAGAAAAAAAATATAATTGTACCACAGAGAGAAAGGCAGGTCAGTGCTGGCCCACAGTGAAATAGGACTCCAGTGAGATGGCATGCAGCCATCTGCCAACACGTTACCCAGAATGACCTCACACATTTCTACTTCACCACATATGAAAGCTCCCTCTGGCAAACAAAAATCACGCCTAGAAAAGTGAAAAGTTTAAATTCATTGTTGTTCTTTTCTATTATAAGCTTTTAATGTGTTTGACTTTAGCGTGCACAGTGCCAAAGTATTATTCCACAAAACAAGTTTTATTTACCCTCAAGGTATTTCAGCACTGGGAGTGATTACATGTCAGCGTTATGTGAAAATGTGCAGTTAGATACTCCGACTTACTTTGTTTATTCCCATAAACAAACAGTTACTGAGTCATAAATCCACTTTCTCATTAAGACTCTGTCTTACACTTCCACTTTATTCTCCAGCCTCTATAACTCAGCATGACTTTTTTGACGCATGTTATTTAATATGCAACAAATCCTTGTTTTCATGCAGTGGTATGTCTCCTTGGAGCTGTGCTGATGTGCCTCCAGCTGTTTGTAAAAAAACGCTGCCCTACAGGGCCTGAAAACTAACTGCACAGCACAACCATCCATGCCAATGACAAACAAACAATAAACCCCAATTTTGCAGAGTTTTTTTTCACTTATTCATGTTGAGTAAATTGAGTCTTCGTGTGTAATCAAAAAATAACCTAACATTACCTCTTATGTTTCTGTTTTATATCTGTTGCTGAGCTCATGGATATCTGTGTATGTACATGTAGGTGTACACACACTTGATTGTGGCCCAAACTGGCAGAGTGTAGCTGCTCTCAAAGGAGGTGTGAGCCTCAGCTTGTCAGAGTAATTGCCATCATTATGTCACTTTCTCAGCCTGACAGCCTCCCTTTATCCACTCAAGCATATGTGTGTGTGTGCATGTGTTTATTTGTCACATAATGGACACACAAAGACAAAGCTTGTTGAGGAAGGCACCATGCTGAGTGAGAAATACAAACACATACATACAGTGTTTTCATGTCTTTGCTCTGTATGACTGCACGAAAGGACATCTGAGGAGACGTTTCATCATAAATGCAGTAAAGAAAAGAATAAAAACCTACTTTCTAGGTCAAAGAGTCCACACACCATTATGCTGTGTACGACATTCTGTTTTCAGTGACAATGAGAATAAATATACGCTGAGTTTGTGTTGTATGTTAAGTATTTTGGCTTCCTGGGGCACCGTCTCAAGTAATTCAACATGCTACTTGCTTTGTTCAGCATTTCGTGTTGTTGTTGCCTCAATTGAAAATGTTTTAAATGATTACCATCTGAACTTTTTCTGCCTAACTCAGTATTGAGTTTACTGTCGTAAACATTTGGAAGCAATTGCAGCCTCGAGTCTTCTTGGGTACATCTGTGTCAGTTTACATTTGAAGAGTTTTATCCAAGTCTAACATGAAGGCATAATCAGGCTCAGTGTCAAGCTCAGGGTCATGCTGGATGGAGACTGCTGAGCCAATCCTTACATCACCTTGACCTTTTCTCGTATATGAAATCTATATATGGAAATATATATTAACAACACATGGTTTCCCGCTTAGAGTTTAATTCTTTCCCACACTGCCTGCCCAAGACAGCTAAAGCATAACTGAGTTTTGGCTAAATGCACTATATGTAACTTCAGTCTTTAAATGTCTCTCTGCCAAAACAATGTAAAAAAAGAAGAAGTTAAGTGATGTCATGAAGCAGCTTGGAATCATGGGATGCGGTTGTTTCATTGTTGCCACCATTGAAGATAAAAAATCAATTTGACTAACTCAGGCTGAAAAGTTTGTAGATGAGGTAAAGCATTCAAGTAATATACATGTTATATGTAGTCACGTTCTCCACTCTGTGACTGAAGTCACCCTGCAGGTTAGAAAAGGGCAACACAATGGAACACACTGTACCTTAAATAAAATGACAGATTTCTGTGTGTATTACCATTGTTGAAAACATTTGGGATAATGTAAGTAAACAAATCAACAAAATATATAAAATATATGGTTGTCTTTGGACATTTTAATGAGGAAACGTGACATATGTGCTACCATCCTGACATCCGCACTCTATTCTCAATGTGCTACCATAACAAAGCTTTTCGATTTGCCACTAAATGTTTCCACAGAAAGTTAATTGCTTTTGCAAATTAGTTGCTTTTAAATGTAATTTGTGAGAGACCAGGTCGGGTTAACAACACAAGACAAATTGTGTAACTGCAGGATGTCAAGTGGACTGAATATGAGTCTGCTTTCACTGTTGTTGCTAAGTATGGAATTATCTGAAAATGGCATCTGTGTCAGACTCACCCACAACCATGATGTTGAGCTCAAAGCCCTGCTTCATGGCCTTCCTCCTCATCTGCTCCAGGATGGCATCAATGCCCACATAGCTGAAGTCGCTGCCATGGGTCTTCTCCCCTTTGGCTTGTGGGTTGGGGGGGTGAGGCTTGGCAGACTCAGACATGTTGCTGTGGCTCAGATTGACCTCTGACCCTGAATGATGCAGATAAAAGAGAACATGTTAATTATTGCCTTAGATCTTTATACTATGATTCTGGATTCAATGTACAAGCACAAGGCATGGTTTTTTGAAGCAGTTATGCATACAAAGTGTAGAAATGGATTTAAAAAGTGGGCAGTGTTTTAAAAAGCAACTTCAAGACACGAGGCAAATGTAATAGAAGTATTAACTGCAGACTATACATGGTGCAGGCTATGAAGATACTGATCTGAGCAGCTCATTTCCTGTGAGAAACAATATACACCAGACTTTAATTCACATTTATGAGCACCTGCTTTTATATGAGACAACACTAAAAGGTGATAATCCGTCTTACACTATCTGCCAAAAATCCAACAAGGAAACACATGTGCACATGAATGCACATGTGCATGCAACAGCATAAACTTTCCTCTAACAGACAGTTCAATAAGAAATCCTGTTTTCCCAGTGGGCCTCATTCAGTGCACACACCCAACTGTAAAACTCAGCAATAAATCAAATGTGAGCTGACATACATCTGCTCTGTTGCATTTATTTTGACTATAACAGCTTCACGTTAGCAGCACAGCTCACAGGAGATATTCTAATGTTTCAGAAAGAAATGACAGTGACGTTGTAACCAGAGTGAAGCAGCACAGTTGTGCCATCTATTAGAGGTTAATTTCACAATCGAAAGAGAATTAGGAAGATGAACTGGACAAACATTTTTAGCAGAAGTGCCGCCAACTAAAAACTGCAGCTTACCTCACTTAAAAGAGGATCAGTTGCTAGAAGATGACGGCTGTGTGCCAAGGCACTGCTGCAACGAGCAAACTAAGACACAGCCAGAAAGTGCCAGTATGTGCTTGCAGAAGCAGCGACTCACACTCTTTTTTAAGTAGGAGGAGACAACATTTCCTGTGTTATGACAGAAACTTGTGGTATTGTCTGTGAGAGGCAGTTACAGACACTACCAACCACAGACACAGCTTAAAGCTTGATGCAAACTATCCAGCCAACATGCAGACAGGTATCACTTTGGAGCTTTCAGATGCCTTTTTTCTTAATTGACATAGAAAGTGAGAGTTGAAAGTGCAAACATCTGCTAAACAACTTTTTTTATGAACAAAATTCAAGTCTTTTTGCTTGCAACTTGTGTGTCTGACATGACACAGTCCCAGCCTGCCTGTTTTGTGCCTGTCGGTGGTGAAACACAAAACAACAGTTGAAAATTTTATGATATCTAAATTTCCTGCTCATCTAGTTCCTCTCGTTTTGCCTTCCTGTGCCCCCAGAGAACTAGAAAATGTGAGATTCAGGTACATGAGACAGTTAGAAGTTGTGAGAGTCTTAATTTTCTAGTTTAGCTACAACTATGCAGACTGTGCAAAAAAGAAAAAAAACATCTTGGCTCTCTGTTTCTAGGGGAAAGTGTCCCTAATAACCACTTTGTGCAGCACTTGTAGTGTTTTCAGTGCTTTTAATTTAAGGGCACAAACGAGACGTGTCTCACAGAGAACACAAGAACACAGTTACACACTAAGAGCGTTAAAGTTGATGGTGTATAGACGTCTCGAAAGATTCCCTGCAACCATCTTTAAATTAAACCATGTGACTCAAACAGCATGATGGCACATAATCTTTACAGACTCTTCTACTCAACACACCACACACATACACTATTATCACTACTCCAACCTCCAAATACTTGCACATCTTAACAATCTGAAGTCATGAGGTTACTGATGTGTCTGCTGAGGGTCTCTGGACTCAACAATGTTGGACCATCAGAAGGGTAATGCTCCCTCAGTCTCCACTGTATCCATCAGTCTGTCCAGCTGTCAGTTCTCAGACAGTCTAATGGTTTACTGATTAACCGTGCTGTGGTACATGCGACCTGGCCAATTTTCAGTAAACTCACTGCTGTAATCTTGGGAAAATAAGAAAAATCCATCCCCTTGTGTCCATAATCGGTCGGTAAATGATCAGCATGCAGGGTTTTGTTTTCGCACAGTAATTTCCACAAATTAAGAGGCAGTTTCTCTTTCTGGTGGGACATTTATTCTATCAGTAAATAGCAGTTCAGCTCAATCCATGCTGTAATGTGAACCTTCTGTTAAAGAGTCATTATGTAGACTGGAGTTGATTTAGTGCTGCGCTGCTGTCCTCATGAAACCCGACACAGAACTGCAGGGTCCTGCAAGTAACACAATAATCCTGCAGTATTTGGATCAGTTTATCTTTAGCCTGCGAGATGTGTTTGTGGATGCTTGCATAGTGTCACGAAGCTTCATGGCTAACGCTACGCTGAACTTTGCTGCATTTAGTCTGATTGCATCACCAGCCTTTTGAATGACAGAATGCAGATTGGATCTAATGACATTCTCCAGGTCTGCAGCCAAAAAGCCTCCAGGGCACCATGACCATTGCTACCCGAGGCTATCTGCTTGGAAACATGATTGCTCTCTAAAAACAGACAAACAGTCATACTTGGGTGGATGCAAACACATGAGTACAGTAAGAAGAGCTGGCAAGTGGCAGACACAAATGAACACAAGCAATGAAAACAAAGAAAAAACAAAACAGTGCTGCCAAGGGAGCTGAGAATGTTACCCAACCTGACAAACACCCTGCTGCTGCTGATATTCACTTCTCTTTCTCATAATGTCCGACTGTGCTCTTTCATTTTCATCAGCACTGCTTCCTAATGTAACCCCTTTCATTCTCAGGGCAAAGGATGAGCTGGCCATTAGCAATTGTCTCTTATTTATGTGATGCGGTGACAGCTTTGCCGTTTGCCTCCATAACAGCTTCTTAAGTGTCTCTTCATGAGTCACATCTGCAAACAAACCGTTAATAACCTTTTCTGGATGAGTAACCTCTTTACAAACGAGCGGTGACATACAGTATGACTCAGATCACCACTCAGTGGCCTCAGATGATGAATCCAAATGAGAAAGATCTAACGGATGCATCTACAAAGAACGATGTATCAGACGTGAGACTTCACTGGAATAAAAATCCCTCAGAAAAGCTGTGTTTTAGTTTGTTTTAGTTAACTGAAGCCAAAAAAAGCCACAGTGAGCCAGCGGGGTCCACAGTTCATTACAATGAAAAGAACCAGACCTGCGCAGAGGACCAAGCAGGTGCATCAGTGATCCTAAACTGATCCTTCAATGAGAAAACACATCAAAATATTTGGCCTGCTCTTAATCTCCATACTTCAAGTCTCCAAAGATAACAGCTTTACTGAACTGCAAACAGATGTTGTGTGTTACGATCACTTCCAATAAGTTCACTTTTTCTCATTGCCTCGTGACAAACTAAAGTGAGACTTAAGGATTAGCTGATCTGAGAGCTGTGTTTAATGAATGGAGATGAGTTCAAGGTTTTTCTTTGCGTGAATGAATAGATCCCATCAAAGAGATGACTCCTGTTCTTTTTCTTCGGATGAGGGCACTTCAAGTTAAATTCCAAGTTTCATCATTCGCATTTTTGCATGTATCCTTTAATTTCTTAAGATGTCATGCTGTCTGTTCATGGCCTGCAGTGTATAAGGTGACTTGTGTTGAAGTGCTTGCATTAAACTCATATTAGCATATAAAAATGTGTTTTATCTGTTTGGTTTCCTGTTTATCACTGAGGGCCCAACAGCAGACAAAACCACAGCATTTACATCCGCAGTAGAAAAGCCAAAGAGGTACTCCACCAGTTTCACACATACACAGTCTACTCGTCATGAAATACTGAGCTTGAGAGAACAGTTGTATGATGTCTTCTTTGACTCTGGAGGAAGCTTCAGCTTAATGGAGACCAGAAAACATGAAGTTTCATTAAGGAAGCCTCTGTTTGTCCTCAGCCTTCACAGGAAAGTAATACAAGCAGCGATTGACAAGTTCATGGCCTGACTCAGAAGACCTCAATTTTACCAAACCTAGCACTTCTTTTTCTTTTAACTTTCTACATTCACACACTTAAAACCAGAAGTCACGTGTCAAACCAATCCATTTGTAGAAGTCAGCGCTTTTGTCTTCAAATATGGGTCCAGAGCAGCAATGATGTCATTTTCACTGTCAAAATGGCAGCCGCTTCTTTATCTTGGGTTAAAGGTAGTGCTGATAGTGCCGAATCAGATGAATAGAGTGGATGATGGATGAGTTCAAATCCTTGTTCCTGAACTGATGCGTTAAAGCCAATGTCCATGTTGATTTCAAAGTTTAAGCTTCCCAAAACAGAAACACAACTAAAGTTATTAACATTCTTTAACATTTCTCTAAGAGCTGAACTACAGATGAATGCAACAAGAGCTTGTAACTTTCTCCTTATACTTTAGGTCATGAGCTTATCAATCCATCCTCGTCCTACGCTATGTTAATATTTTTATAACTGCGTCAATTTTTAGCTGACACACATCAATAATCACTGTCCTGAAGCATAAAACCCCCATCATTCCTTCCACACACTGACCTTTACTCTTGATACAAAGCGCTCCCTTTCCATCAGATTCAAATCTCTATTTTTCTGTAACAGAGAATTCCTTTTCCCACATAACTCTCCAGTCTTTCATTATAATCCCATCAGGCACATCAGAACCAACCCTACATTTAATATTCACTGAGTGAAACTTTTATCTGCCAATGCCAGAAACAAAGCCTTCATTGTCTTTTTGAGATGTTGCCTAAAATCTAAAAGGAAAATCCGTTTCCTTCGATCCACAAGCACTACATCCCCACTTTAAAGCTCCTCTTCATACTATATGAGAAAATGTGGTTTTGTATTTACAGCTTAACTCGAGGTCTGACAATATCAGTGTCCTTCAGGATGAGGCAGAGAACAAGGGACGAAGGAGAAAGAAGCTAAAACAAATCAGAAAAATGATTCATGGCATTCACAACATATAATTATTTCAATGAGAAAAACTGTTTAAACATTGTGGTTGAAGACCGACACTCTGCATAAGGAACTGGTCTGTGTGGGAGGATTTTAGAGTTGACCATAATGTTTCTTTCAGTTCTGGATTCAAACAGCACATCTCACAATTTGGTTGACAGTTTGAACATCTATGTCATACTCATGCTGGTGTTCTGCTTCATTTCCATCATGAATTGTATGCGGGCCGTCATGTAGGATATAGATGCAAGGAAGTGAGACCTCAACAATAATTTTTTATGACTGATGGAAAAGTCTAACTTAATTTTTGAGGAAATCTACCAGATCTAACATTTGGTCCAAGTCTTCACCACAAAGTTGCCTATACTGAGCACAAGACTCTTCTGAATGTTATTGTCATTTAAGTGTGTCACGAGTTAATTTATTTACTATAAATAAATAAAAGCCTTTGTGCTTCAACTAAATTATTACTTTGTATAAGGACCATACTGGGAAACGACTTTTTTAAGGCTCATATTCCACTTAAATTGTACAAACATTTCCAGCAATGGCTGCAGGGAAACAAGTCACTTGGTTGTCTTTCCCTTCCTGCCTTCAGTGTGTTTGAGCATGGGTTCAAAAGCTGTTCAGTGACTCTTTATGGGTTTGTGCTTTGGGAAGACGAGACATCATGTCTGTTCTTCCACTTACACACTGTTACTGACAGCTTTTAAACACTGTCGGCTATTTGGAAGCTTTATTATTTAACAAAAACAAAACTTGGTTCCCATGAGATGAAACCCTCCTGAATCTCTGCTCTGCTGCAGTTCACTTGCATATTTCCCTTTCCTGAGTCTGTGTGTGTGTGTGTGTGTGTGTGTAAGCAGGTTTCTCTGTTACTGTCCTCTACATCTCCTTCTTTTTCTCTCTCTTTTAAACCGGAGATGACATTTCCATTGGCCCTGTGGTGGCCTCCTTTAAAGAGGAAGAGATCATTAAATTTTATGCCTGCTGCCGTCTGGAGGAGATGGATGGAGCGTCTAGAGAGAGGAAGGCAGCGCAAGAGCTGACAGTCACATGAACGTGTCACATGAATACAGGATTAACATATGCACAATTTAACATCATCTAAAAAAATTTATGGGGTAGTTTTATGAGTATGGTCAGGTAAAGAATGAGCCTCAAATGAGAAATACACCATCCCACTGTCAAAAGCACATGAACGCGTGTCACCAGTCATTTCAGTCTCAATCTAAAAACACATTGCTAAGATTTTAAGCACTAATCTGACTTCTTACTTTTCTTCCAAAGAGTGATGGCACTAACAGATTTAATGCAGATTAGTATAAGAGAACAGTGGCTATAACCCCAACAGAGACACAATCTGTGATGCAGAGACCTCAAACCCACAGTGCAGCAGGTGTGACCTGCTGTGCTCTGTTGAGACAAAAGCTCACATGGTGAAAGCAGAGTAGTTGTTTGTTTTAGTGGCTAGGTTTACTTTTACTTTTGAATTTTTCTATAGAAAATAGGGAAAAACCATTATCCTTTAGGCAACAATAATTGACAGCCCCAGTAAAACCATGTTTCACAAGACAAGCTCTTATCAAAAAATAAAAAAAAATAACTGATCAGACACAAGAAAGTTAGTTTGCTTGTTAGATAATAACAGCTGTAATATAATGAAACACAGTATGAATGTCTTTTAAGACAGACTGAAAAAAACCTTGATTATTTTTTGCCACAGGTACACTTGTACACAGAAGTGTGAAAATAACGATAAGATCTACAAAATGCAGCAAAAGCAGCCATGAGTTTAAAATGCCATGAAGAATATGATACTACATTGTGGCAGAGCTTCCAGTGGTGATTTACTGTGCCTGCTAAGAATTTCCTCTCCCTCCGAGATCTGTTTCCAAGAGGTGTTAACATTATTTTGTCTACACCCTGTTCTGGTCTGATACTGGGCCAAGCACAATTCCAAGTGTGTTGAACAAAAATCTTCTAGAATTCTCACTGAAAGCATTTGTCAGTTTTTTTGCCCAGTGTGGTTACTTCAGTGTTAAGTGTATGTCTGTTTTTACAGGAGATCACGTCTCGAGCTTAATGCAAAGCTGCGTTCTGTTTGAGGGAGACAACATGTTTGTGGCTTTGCAGTAGGTGACAGGATGAGGCCGACAGATGGGAACTGGCAGGATAGAGGAGTTTCTCACTGAGCTGTCATCTTCATCCAAAAGGAAACCCCTTTCACTCAATCCCTTATCCCTTCTATGACATTAAAGAAAAGTGGAGATTGAAAATCTACCATAACAACTCCCTGCTGTGTGAGACGATGAGGTTCACTGAGACTGATGACAGGTACAGCTGGCACAAACACGCATCACCACTTTAGTAAAGGTTTGACAAATGCTGCTTCTTCCTTTCCGCATTGTCACTTGTGTCGGCCTACAATGACAATGTGACCCCAGTGTGGAGCAAAGCAGATGGTGTTACTGCTGAAGCACAGCTCTCCACGAATGATCTGCCCCATAACACCTCAAAAAGATTGAGAGAGTGGGAAGCGATGGAGTAGAAAGAGCTGTAGATTGAGGGTCACTGAGGTTAAGGGAGAGATGAGATGTGAGATAAATGCTACAATAACAGTGACGAGCTGAAAACACAACACGTGTAAGCAGGGTTTGGATCGATAGCTGTAAGCAGAGACTGAGAAAATGAGAAAGCAAAGCTTAACGCAGCAGGACAGTCATTGCGGTGCTGAGTGCAATTGTAAGAGCCTGCTGTTCTGGGCAGCTCTCGATATAACTGACCACAACATTTCTGAGAAACACTGAAGGGGAACAGCGTCCAGCCGCAGACCCCCCCACAGCTGCAGGAGGGGAGCTGGTACAGGGTAATGGGCAAACAAAGCCCATGCTGCTATAAATCACAACCAATAAATATGAAGCGAGAGAAGGGGCCGGCTGGTTGGAACGTTTTAGTGCTAGATGCTGTGTACTGCTTAATGAGAGGAAATGAAAAGCATTGCGCTGTTCACAGCTGCACTGCTGCACTGAAACATGGCTCTCCTTTTTCTCGGTCACGCCAGTAATTGTCCATAAAACATACCACTAATTAGGCTTCTTCATTAGTTCACTGTTGTTCTTTACAACAAAGTTAATCAACCAAGAAATTTGAGAGATAAAAGAAGTAGACAAACCTGTTGTACCAGGAGTTTGCTGCATGTGATCTGAAATGGCATGGCATGGATTTTTAAGATCGGTAGTATGTTCCTAACAACTTATTTCCTTCACATTCAAAGTTAAGTTTATTCTGAAATTTGTCAGAACAAGTATTGCACGTATTACAAAAGCAGTTTCAAACCATTATATTTCATTCTCTAATTACAAAACCATACTTTAAATGCAGCTGAAATATGTGGAACCATGTATTGCAAACACTGCACATTATCCTGTAATTTGAATACTCAACTGACTAGTATTTTCTGTGCCTCCTTGTGAGGGTAACAATGTTTCACTGGTAATTTGTGCACATTTTTTAGTCAAGTCAGTTTCCTCTAAATAGTCAGTATCACAAATCATGTTGTCAAATTGCCTCTTTATAATGCATACATCATATGAGACCATTTGTCTTTTATGTTTCATTTCCACACAGTTTTGTTATGTGTTTGCATCAATGTGTCAGGTACTCAAACACAAGGAAATGACTTTCTTTAAGGACAGACTGGAGGTGAGGAGGTTGGTCTGTCAGCTGTGAAGCCAAGTCAAAGAGGTTCCAGCAAACTTTGAGCTACTTTGCATGCACTCAGTATGTTACACAGGTAAGGTGCAACCAATTTAAGATCAATACACTGTTGTTTTGGTGAGGTAGCTTGCTTATGCTAACTTCTTTTGGCACAGTGCATCAGTCTGTACATAATTCACTGCAAAAGTTTAATTTTTTCAACGTAGTAGAGGCTAATTTTGTAAATAAAAAAAAAAAAAAGGGGGGGGGGGAATTTTAACAAACACATCAGAGATCATGAAGCTTTTTATTGGCGTAAAGTGACTTTTGGTTGGCTCACATATAAATGCACAGCTAAGTGGAAATGAGGCGTTAAACCTGAATTTGGATAGTAAATAAAAAAAATAGAGAAAAAATCTTCAAAAGGAGAAAAAAATCCATAGTGACCCTCAAAAAGCTTTCCATTTATGAAATAGTTATTCAGTTTTTGAGTTAAAGCTGTAAATTTAATCAACTTTTTGCTGCTGTGTGGTGTTTTATGCAAGCCACAGAACAAATTTTGTAAATTCCCATCGTCAGTCTAGGATTGCAAAAAAACACCGTAACGGGTTACCCATAATTCCTTAAGACATAATACACAACTAATGCTGTAGTTAACAGCATCATAACCTTTTCTACCTCTCCAGCCCACAACCTGTCACCTGTGACAGGACATGACACGTCTGACTTCCTCCCTACTGAAGTAGACGTGTTGAATAGAAAACTTCATGTGGGCAACTGTAGTGATACAAGACCTGCTTGTTTCTTTTAAACTAACATATGCACAAAAGGACTGCAAGTTTATTACTTACTCCAATGTGCTGACGATGGAAACCAGAGACAGCGATGTTACGTAACTGCATTCTTAATTTGTAGATGAAACTGGAAAAGACCACATTAAATCAAACGCACATGAATACAATTAGCTAGAGGACTTTGAAGACACAGCATAATGTGGGAAAGAATAACAGTCTGGTTGTTTACTGTAAAACGTGTTCACGGCTCTCTGCTGCTCAGCTCTGCCACCTTCAGGGCAAATTCTTTGAACAAAAACGTCGGCCGTAGGTGCAACGAACTGTCCAACATGATGGGAGCAAAGTTTTAATTGTTGTTAATTGAACAATTAGGTTTGATGTCTTTGCTTAATTGATGCTTAATGTATTTTTTGCGTTTCAGTTTTTCAACAGGACAGAACTGATGATATCAGTCATTCAGTCACAGCAGAAAGAAACATCTGCGTAAAATCTGTCTCATGCTGCTGGTCCCAAATAATCCTCATGAAGTGTTTATCTGTAGCTGATTGAATTATTTATTATCAGCAAGCGAACGTGATTAACAACAAGCAAACAATGACCGGGTGGCTTTAACTAGCGCCTATTGTGAAGCATACTGTAATTCTTCTTTATGTAAATCAGATATGAGGCAGCATTAGGAATCTACTAAGCTCCAACACAATGACACTGCAGGCTGACTGCTGTGGAGAAATAAATCCAAATTAATGTCTTTATTTAATAACAGTCTGTTAGAATTATGAAGCTGTGGGAGGCATCCAAATGAATTCTTCAATGGTCTTATATGTGCAAAGTCAAATGCACAACTTTTGTAAGAATTGGCATAACCATTCCACAGTCAAAACAGAAGAGATGCTACTGAAGTCCAGACACACCTACTATGAATTTGGGGAAAAACCG
>JAPZDY010000020.1:17968686-17979319 GCA_029783645.1 Ctenochaetus hawaiiensis | reverse complement strand
TATTGATGAGTTCACTGACAACACAGATATTTCACAGTTGTGCATTTTTGTCAGATACTTTGATGGCAAAGATTTCCAAGAGGAAATGATATTTTCATGATATTTTCTCTTTGATCCTCACATTTTTGGAATCCAGTCGCGGGCCGGATTGGACGGTTTGGCGGGCCGGATTTGGCCCGCGGGCCGCCAGTTGATAATCACTGGTCTAGACTTTATAAAGGCTCCATATTCCACAAAATCCAAAATATAAGAAAAATTTGTCTTTTGAGGGGTTCCCAGTACCCACAACCCAAAGTTTTGCATTTCAGATTTGCAAGATAATATCAAGGTATTGGTTTCGTATACAATCTCCTAAACTCAGCTTGTATAGACCAACATCTGTGTATGGTTTCTACTTAATGGAGAATTATCTATAAACATCAGTTTCTGTTTACAGACCTCATGCATGTGCAAATAGATTTATGTAAATCATGTTGTGACTCCAAAGGGAGCTATGTGATATCTGAAATATCAATTCAATTACGCTCACTTCAGTCAGCTTCTCTTTATGGCTCTGTAAGTGTGTGTTTCATTAAGACGTGAGCTTACTAGACCCGTAACTCCTCTGCTTGAGGCAAGCAGCTTAAGGCTGCATTAGCTGCTACTAGCATACCATAATATAACCTGAAACTCTGATGGAATTGACTGGAGTCAAATTGCGTTATGGGTAATAAAAGTGTACCCTTCAAGTTCAGCAATGCCATAAAGGGCAACGCTAAATTGGAGGAGCACTTGTCTGCGACCAAAACAAAGTGTTGTGTTTATTGCTACTCTATGGAATCTGTACATGCTATAAACATTCATCTTCATTAATTACTGGGAGCATCATGTGACAACCTTGTAACATGTTTCTGATCTGTTATGTGAGCAAACAAATTGGGAAAAGTCGAAGATAGTAATGAAAACAAATACATAATTTAACCTGATGTAAAACGGCTAAAAGCTGCTATATTATTGTAGAGGAGGACACAAACTAAACTGCATTTTGTTGGAGAGGCATAAGGGTCAAGACTGCATTGTGCATTTCCACACATGCCCACTTCAGGCGGACACACACTCTCACACAAGAATCCGTGCCCTCTCATCTATTCCATCAACTCATTTTGGCAGATGGCAGGGCTGTGGCACAAATGACCAGCTGTTTGTCCACACACACAACACACACACACCACAGTTATTACCAAACGCCACTACCAGAGAATGTGGAGAAGAAACTGATCTCATATGTACATTTCCTCTTCATTAAAGCTACTCATGAAATCTGAATATTAAGTTTTTAGACGACCCCATTGAGATAAACAGAATGACCAAATTCATTATTTTACAGTGTGAATATGCCAAAACTCTGGGGTTATTAAAGATAGCATGTCATCTTCAAAGCTGAATTGAAAGATAACGATGCTTAAATAAATACACAGAATTTTATTTACCTTTCCTCAAGTAAGACATTTGCTTTGCAGCTCTGTTAAAGTGAGTATTTAATTAATGATACTGAAAAAAAACCCAATGGCTTGTGCTGGCATGGTGTTTATTTTCCATTTCAAGGCCCTACATTACTCCCGCTTAATTTCTCTGTTTCCATGGCCAAGATAAGGGACATGGTTTTCCCATCAGTGTATTGGACAAAGGAGCCCCAGCGGAGTCTCATATCTGGATGAACAGGAGGGAAGACTCAGCCGGAGATGACCAAATGAAGATAATGTCAACTGAGAGCAAACCTTATCTCCGTCTGCTTAATTATGCTCTGATGGCCCATATCCTACTATTTGTCTTTTATCTTATGGTGATGGAAAAGGGGGATAAAGGTGGACTTTTTTTTGTGTGTGTGGGTGCATGAGTGTGCATGTGTGTGTGCGCGTGTGAGAGCATGTGCCCAGAGTTTGGTCATTTAGTTAAACTCCACATGGAAGACAAAGGGTGATCATTCTGCCAGAAGTCATGTTCCAGGTCTGCTGAGAGGAAATGTGGCGTGTGTGTATGTGTTGCTGGAACATATATGTGCTTTTTACATGTATGTTAATGTGTGAATGTTTTGACTTCACAGCATGCAGGAGAAAGTAAAAGAGGACGGCTGAGTTTTCTGCAGTTGTGGGATATGGCAAGATGAAAGAGGACAAAGGTCTTTCTGCAGTGGTGGGAAACTTCTTTAACCCTTGACTTCCCCCAGATGCTAAATGTAAACTTCAACTTCCGAAAGCCTTATCTGGGGGAGAGGAGGGGGGTGGGGGTCGGGATGTGCATGTGTGTTTGTGTGCTTGAGTGTATTTATCTGGGGCAGAAGGGCTGATCCTTTCCCATTTCTTTCAGCTCCACCCTCCTCCAACTCTAATGAAAGATGTTCATAAAAACAGGGAAAACCTTTCATGTCTAATTCTTTTAGTGTCCACTGACTTCAAAGAGCTGCAGGACGTTGTTTTGAATGAATGTCTATCCCAGTGATATATTGGGAGAGATAAAAACTCTAATATGGATGGGAAAAGGCTGCAATCTCTGTGTTGGATTAATTTCTGCAAGAATTGAGATGTTTGTGATATTTTTTTAACAAGCTCAGATCTCTAACAGAGAGAACAGTAGTGCTAAAGATAATTTAAAAGGTTGCTTTATGATTAAAACTGGCAAATGCAGCTTTATTTCACCTGCAGGCCAGGTTCAGTGTCCACACGGATTTCACCTGTCAAACACTGCCTCCCTGTGGCTGATTCATGAAGCACATCAACAGTGAGAGTCATATTCAAAATAATTAGTAGTGACACTTGTGACTGTTTTCACTGTGGGGTATTTTTCGACTGAAAAGACAGATGTATCAGTCTGGAGGCTCACAGACTTCAAGTGAGCAAAGCCGAATGTTATTTGGCAGCCAAGTCAAAGACAGTCAGGGACAGTCTGTGCCTCAGTGTAGGAACATTATATTGTGATCATACTGAGGCGAAGATAAAAAAGTTTTGTTTATCTTACAATATTTCACTCGCAATAATTAACTGTGAAATTTTATTTGAGTGTAGCTAAAGAAAATGTGGTTGTGAATGAACTAATAGACTACAAGTTGCAGGATCACAGGAGGGTCTGGTGGTCTGTAGACCCCTCCTCAGTCAGTCCAAAAAAGTCCAAATTAGCAAGGGAGCAAGTCTGGAGCAAGATCACAAAAGTCCTACATGATCACATGACTGAATCATTATCACAATAATGATGGGGATCCAAAGCAGTGAACTGAATCACTGTCATGTATTATTTTCAGAAAACATTACTTGTCCACCAGTAATGAGACTCCAATATGATTTCAGTGAAACTAAAAGATAATATTTTTAAGTCAAAATAGAAAATGCTCTAAATATTATCAGTTCTTAAAAACATATGTGCTAATACAAATGTCTGCATGTGTGTATACTGCTTTCGATGGACTGCACTTCATTGAACTGTCATCTACTGAGGAGACTTTGTATGAGCTCTTTGGCTTTTCTCTACCTGTGTACATTTATTGATAAACTATTATTTATTATACATCTATGCATTTTACCATTAATGTATTTTTGTGCAAACCTCAGATTTGTTTTGAACTTTCTTAGATTTAGAGACCTTAACAGGTATAACCGCTATGGGGTCTCAGAGTTCAGCAGATATATATGCAACTTAGCAAAGTTATAAGTCTTTGTCAGCAACAGTTGGCTATTAAAACGTGCAGACAAAATATCTTTACTTTTCTTTGCCTTTCTCCCTTTTTTTCTCTGGCTAATTAGATGACAGGTCACACTGAGTAATGGTCTGGGATCAGTCCAGAGTAATTACACTGGGAGAGGACTGACCTCGGATATGCCTCTGCCCGGGGGCCCCCTTTGTGTGTGTGTGTGCTTGTGTAGGTGTGTTGATAAGAGACAATTAAGGGGAGAAAAAAAGAAAGTGTATGTTTGAAGAAAGAAGAAGAAGATGAAGAAAAAGTATGTGTGTGTTTGCACTTTCCTGACCTAAGCAGGCAAAGACAAATCACCCACCCCCTTTAACTGGCCCCTCCTCCCCACTTCAGAGGGTCAACCCAAATAAAAGGCAAATGGTTTCACCTGCTCTGTCTTCCATAATGACTATACCTCAATTAGGAAAACAAATGTACAACAAGATAATCTGTTTATCTAACGAGAAACAATATCAGTTAAGCATACAGACTTTACTCGGTTCAAATCAGGAGATCTCTCTTGCTCTCTGCCACCACAACAGGAAATTAGGACACAATGGCACCAAGCAAAGTGACTCCTCAGTAACACCCTTTAAATACACATTTCTTAGCTGTAGAAGAGAGCAGTGCTATCTATACTGCCTTGATTTCCTTTCCTCTTTAGCTGTAACAGTGAGACTTGAGATAGATGGATGAATTCATCTCTGGTGTTTGAACATCTGTGTCCTCTTCATATCACATTCAAACACCAAAGGAGCTGCTAAATGAAGCTACTGGATGGGACTCTTTTGATAACTACACCATTAATGGTCAACTTTCTTATTTAATGACCCCACCAGAGTTTTACTGAAAGAAAGGAAGCTCATCAGTGGGGCTAGAAGGAAAGCAAATTTTTACGCTGAGTTTCACCACTTTCAAATATATGGCAGAGAAATTTCTGTTGTCAGCTGCAAAGTTGCAAAAGAAGAAATGGTCCAAAAAGCGATCTGTGTGTGATTTCTGACCCCAGGTGCTCTCTGCTTTTCTGTCCACAGATGTCAGATAGAGCTCTTTCTGCAGTGTTTGATGGATTGATGAACAGCAGGCCTGCTTGTCAAGATAAGGCTGCCCGTCTGGCTGAGCACACAGGAGAGGACTAGATACCATCAGAAAAGAGTCCAGTGTCTTTAGCCTGAAGTGAACCAGATTGTCAGGCTTTTCTTTGTTGTTTTCCTCACATGTTCTACAACAATCCAACATCACTTATCACATCTTTTTGAAGATGCAACATCTAGATTCAGTACTTGCTTTTTCTAGCACTTGAAACTATGTTACAGTTAAACTGAGAACAATTTAGATTCACCTTATTGCTAATTTACTAAATACAAAACTGAAATTAAACACATTTCTCTGCATCTGTGCTGATTTAACAATTCACAGGCATTTTCTTTTCTTTTATTGTTGGTAAAGAAGAGCTTATCAAACTTTCCCAAAGTCCAAAGTAAAATCTTCAAATATCTTTTTTTTTTCTGACTAACAGTCCAAAATATATAAATATCACATACATGAAAAGGGGTTAGTTGTCAAATTGAAGGAGCGGGAAAAAATTTGACATGTTTGCCTGAATAATGGCCTGATCAGTTGATTAGAAACATATAGAAACATAGCAGCAGATTCATTTTATGTTGATTATCTCATCTTAATTAGCTAATTGCATCCACTCATGTTGCCTGGTCAGTGCACGTCTTTGTTTGCATCTGACCTCCACTGACTGAAGCCGTCAAGCCAAAAAATGTGACGCATTAACTTATCAGTGATCCTCCAACAACTGCAGTCCACTCTATAGTGTCTGTATGTGTAAGGCCATGACCTGTTTTCATGCTGACCTTCTGCATAAACACCCCCAGTGTGTCTCACTCTGTGTCATGCTCAGATCAAAGTACTGAGGGATATTTGACAGGAAGCTTACTGACTTAGATCACATGACCACCAGGAGAGGAAGTGCACTGCAGTGAGGTCACACAGCGGGGGAAACAATCACACTGATAGAACATGGAAGGAAGCACAGGATACTCTGCATGCTTACGTGTGTGTGTGTGCATGTGTGAATGCTTGGATGTGTGTGTGTGTGTGTGAGCACNNNNATTTCCTCCTGGAAAAACTGAATGTACAGGAAGGCAGCTTATCTAATAGACTCCAAAAACACAGCTGACAGCCATATGGAAAAATAATAAAACAACATTAACATTAGCTTTACTTAAAGCTTTGCCTTTGCATATTATTGCCTTATAATACTACTGAAGAAAATGTATTCAAAGCATCTACAGTTAGAGTAACGGGGGCAGTTAATCATTTATCAATTAAACATGAATCTCCCCACTAATAAAACTTCATGTATTGATACCTTGACTAAAACTTGTGCCACAGTGACAAGTACATGCAATCAAATGTGTGACCGCATTTTGTAATATTTATTTTGTTTTGATGTTTTCTCTCCTGCTCACTTGGTAATGTGTTGAAGCAGAGCAGGGTGGGCTCAGTAAGAACCCCTGGGCCATCCAGACAAGTCACCCTTCATTTAGACCCCTATTAGGGCCTCTCTCTGGGGAAAAATAAGAAGCTACCACCCCCATAATTTAGGAGAAAACCATGCAAAACCTCCAGCAAAGACACAGGCTAGAAATTTATAGTCACATGAAGAAAAAAAGCATGAAGGGTACAGCATGATACACTGAAGCACAGACACACAGATAAAGACACTGGGAAGTGAGTATATATAATATACTGTGGGAAATCTGCCTACAGAACATCTGCTAAAAGGCAAAGTGCATCTTAAAGCCTGGATTAAGGACAAATCAAGAATATATAACATTAAACAGTCTCCAATAACAGGAAAGCACACCCAATATTTTATTTATATCATGAGCTAATTATAAAGTATTTGGCAAAGTGGTACAGGAACACTGATTAAATACAACAGACCACAATTTGATCTTCTAATGGTAATTTTTTACCATTTAAATGATGCAAGAAAGCAATTTAATGAGAGTACTTGAAATAATTCATATTTTTATCAAAACATCATTATGTGATAATAAGCTGACAAAATGATAATGTATAAGAAGTCAGGCATAATGATTGAGATGAAGATAATTACTTGAATCTGCAGTTCTCCTTGGCTTTTTTATTTGTTCATTTCATTCCATATTACACTTTAAATTCCAATGGAGTATAAACATAAAACAAACTGTACTCTGTAAATCACAGTCTGTGAAACTGTCTGTCTCTGTTGCACATATTTTTACTGCAACTGTGGAACTAACTACTATTTAACTACTATACAACTGTCTCTGTGCTGTCAAGCTTTCATTATTTAACAAAAACCTCCCTGGCTCCAATGCTGCATTAAAAACAGACATGGATTACCACAAATACAGACGCTCAGTCTGCTCTTGCTACTGACAGACAGGCCCCCAAGGACATGGTCATCTTACTGACAGACGTGCACACATCAGGCTAATTAAATAAGCTACTCCTGTTACTGACTTTTTTCTAAGTGAGAGATGTGATACGTGCATTAGACAGTTATGAATGGAGAAGAAGCAAGAAGGTATGAAGTCAGAAGAAAAACTCCACTGAATCACATTCCAGATGGTATATGACCTGGAAAATGTGACATTTTCAAACCCTGTGAGGTTTCAATGTTAACTAAGTTAGCAAAGACTGAAAAGTCATCCTGTCCTCCTCACATAAGTAAATGTAATTTGGATTTATTTGAATTTTAAGGTAGAATATTACACTGTCTTTAATCTCTTTTCCATTGAAGACACTGTCACATCAAACTGGTATGTCTATGCTACAGTAATCAGACAGGCTGGTGAACCACAGCACCAAAGCACTGCAATGCTAACTGGTCATTTACTGAAGCATTAACACAACAGGCCAATAATATAAGATAAGATTATATAAGATTATATTTCATATTATATATCTGGTTCATTTATATATTACATAATTTATAATATATAATATCCCAAAGGAAACAATGTGCTATTAATCAAAGCATATTTAAAAAATGTGTTGTCATGATCAACATAAGCTTATCCATTATCTTCAACTAGCAATACACCAGAAAATGTGCCAATAAGCATGTGAATGAAGTGAGCTACAGTAGAGGAGTATGTGGAACCAACAGGAGCTAACTGCAGAGTACCAAGATATAGTAAGAACTCACTACATTATATCTGTTTTAGTGTAAACTGGAGCTATTTAGTCACAGTGCTCTGAACAGGAATAAGCCGCTTTCGACAATGGCGACATCAACCATTTACTGTGGGAGTCAGCAAATGAAATACATTATCTAATCTGTTCTCAGTGACTAGCTCAAGTACATTTTTAATTAAGTTTGTGTTTTTATGCTTTCAATATCATTAATAAGCTTGTCTCAACAATCTGTGTAAAGGACTCAGTTAATATAATTTCCACATGAGAGTAGAAGTGAGAAAGAGTTTCAACATTAAAAACAAAATGATGCTGTTGTTCTTAAAAAATAATAGCTTTTCATTTGGAAGCAAGTGAAAAGGATTTTTTTGGTTGCATTATTGCTTAGTTGTTATTTACAGTGTAGCACACTGAAGCTTAAAGTGTGAAGTGTATGAAAACTGCAAAAGCATGGTTTTTACCATCAAATGTCAGATTTTATACAAAAACATGTTTGGTGTTTACTTAAACCTAAAAGCTGGTGGTCAGAATTTGTTCTCTAGTACCTGTTGTAACCAGTTATAAACTACTCATAGTGCACTTGACCACTTATAGCACTCTAAATCTGGTTTTCTATGAGTTGTTTCCCATTTTGTTTGTTTCGTGCCTGCAAAAGAGCACAAACATTCTTGCATGCTTAACCTGCTAGTGGTTTCACAGTGTTTCACTCAGCAGTTTGCTGTGAACTTGCTGAAATAAACAGCAACGCACCAGTAAAGACTTGAAAGAAAGTCTGCTAGCAGGTAAAATGCATTTAAGAAGATAGAAGATACTGATACTTAGAAAACTTTTTTAAAAAAAATGTATATTAAAAAAATTATTAAACACATTTGCTTGAGCTCTTAGGTACCTTTTGGTTAATACCAATGTAAAAAAAAAATGTTTGTTAAAAAGAAAACCCTACAGGGCAGGTTGAAGTTTCTCAAAAACATATCAGATTTGTTTTTAATAAAAGAGAGGAAAAAGAAGAGAGAGTCGATGATGGCTGTGTGGGATGGACTGAAACAGACTTACTGTCAGGGTTGGGGGATTTCCGTCCGGCATGGTTAGGGGAGGAACAGCGGAAGGTGGTGACGATCGTGTTGTGGTGAGGGTTGGGGTGGTGAGGGTGGTGCACAGCTGAGTGGTGACCGTTGTTTTCTGGGGGGGCTCTGGTGATGCTGATATCAGGTTTACGGATGTCTCCGGGACTGGGAGGCTCAAACTTGCGGGCGTGGTTCTGCTCAGGGGTTCGGCTGGTGCCATTGTTGTTATTGTTGCCCTCATTGCGACGAATCACTGGGGAATCAGTGGGCGTCTTGGCAAAAGTGACCTCCCTCTTGTGGCTCATCTCGGGGGTCTTTGAGTGGCCCAGGACTTCAGGGCGTTTCAGGGCGCTGTTGGTAGCAAAGCGTGTGGATGCAGGGCTGGTGACGTTATCCACCTGCTTGCTGGACGAGGAGATATCGATGGAAAGTTCAGAGCGGCGTGACACGGGCTCAGGGGTCTTGGAGCCTCCTCCACCCATGATGGAGCGGGGTTGGGTATAGTTGAGATTGTTGTTGTTGGTCGCTGGGGAGGCAGAACCCAGGTCCCGGTAGTAGATGCTGGTGGGAGACATGGCGTTACGGTGAGGGGAGTTGGTCGTCCGACGGAAGCCGGGGGAAGAGTGAGATGAAGTGTCGACATCCTCCACCTCGAAGGATCTCTTCAGAGCTGCATGTGAGAGACAGACACAGCAAATCAGTCACAGGGTCATTGGACTGCTGAAACAAATGTTAATAAACTGATTAGTCGATCAAAAAAAACAAAAACAATCAACAATTGATTGAATGCAAATCACATAAAAAAAAAGATTTGAGTTCCAAATTGTAATTTAATAACTTTTTTTTTTTTGTAATTTTAGTTACATGGTTGCTGTGATTAAACAAAGCTGTCACTTCACAATGCAGTGCAATGTACCTACATAAAATGAGTAGTAGATATTAAGTATAAGTATTGAGATACTTTACTTGAGTAAAAGTACCAATACAGCAATGTTAAAATACTCCTTTACAAGTAAATGTCATGCAAATTCCCACATTAAGTACAACTACAGAAATATCAGCAGAGCAATTTGTGTAAGGCATCAATTGTAAAAAGATTGCTTCTGCAAAATATGCCCCCTGCAACATATTTAAAGTTTTAAATTAAACTATTTTGTTTGTTTGTTTGTTTGTGGAAAGTGTGATAGTTGCGCATGTGAAACATGACGAGGAGCCCAAAGTAGTCACTGCTTTTGTAAGTTGGAAATTACTTGTTAAAACAATGTATTGCTGGCTTACTAAAATCTTAATCAGAAAGAAACAGCAACTACAAAGTTAAATAACTTTAGTGGAGTAAAAATGACGCATTTCCAGCTTAAAAGTAGAGCGGAAGTAGATGGTAACTTAAGATGGAAACATTCAAGTAAACAAGTACCTCTAACTTGTACTAAAGCACATCCCATAAGCAAATGTACTTAGTTACTTTCCACCACTGCCTAAAATAGAACAGAATACATGAAAAGCACATTTCCTCTGTTACAGTTTCTTAACCAAAAACAAGTTCATTTTCCCTCATAAACCATTTATGAGTCAAGACTTGTTTATAGAAAGTTAGAACAATAAAATAAATATTCATCAAAAAGGTCATACCAATTAACTGAGCAGTAAACAAAGTTAATAGTTTTAG
>JAPZDY010000020.1:17947968-17968586 GCA_029783645.1 Ctenochaetus hawaiiensis | reverse complement strand
CTGAGCAGTAAACAAAGTTAATAGTTTTTTATAAAAATACATTATAAACAGTACCCAAGTACTAAAGTGCCTGAGGTTTGAGGGTGGGGTTGCTGTGGAGGCAATTTTAGGGGCAACACAAAGGAAATAACATGCAAAACCAATTAAGCCATACCTATCTAATTACATTACATCCCTCATTAACAGCAGCGGGACATTCCCCTTACTGTATAGCATGTTTAGGTTGATTCATGGGTTCTTTTATCATGACTTGGGTGCTACGTGTGTGGTACTCTACAAAAGTAAAATTCTAGGGTTGACACGGAGCCATCTGAAGCATTTCACGACATGATATAATGCATGCAATCAGCCAAGATTTCTGCACAGCCAAGAGTTTAGGCAAAAGAGGCCCAAGTCTCTCTGTTTACGAGCATCATGAGTGCACAGACAGAGGCACATCCTTCCCCTTGGTTAGTGACATGAGAAAATAGCTGAACTGTCCAAGAGGAAGATACCGAGGGATGGGATCGCCCCCTGGGAAGAGTGCACTGGCTCAAAGTCAGCTTGGATTGGACTCCCATCGTGGATTTGCAGTGCCCAGCCAAAGGCCAGGAGCTGGTATCATAATGACACACTAGTTAGACCAGCCCGTGCACGCATACCCCGAAGAACATCTCCTGTTTCCTACAATCCAGAGGGCAGTGCTGATTATTTGATCTGTTTGTGGTTTGTGGTGTGTCTGCATGTGCATGGGTCTTGCTGTAAATACATGTAGTTTGCTTCAAAGTGCTTGTAAAAGCGAACAAGTGTGTGTGTTACGGGAATGTAGGCCTATACATGTTTATTTTTAAGCGACTACACCCACAAGGAGGGGACCATGCCCCAGTCCCACTGCGCTCTGTGTAAAGCCGAAACTCGGTTAGGGGATGCGGAGCTCAACACAATCACATCAAAGCCGTCTCCCCACACACATCAGCCAGCACCACTAATCTAATTTACTGCTATAAGCTGCTTCATTCCAACATGCTGGACATTTGATACAATTTACCCCCTGAGAAAATTTCAGGCCAGAGCAACAGTATCATTCTTTTATTGTGTCACTCAAAAGCACCAAGGATGTTCTTGAGCACCAAGGGAATAAATGGATCTGCACTCATGTCTAAGAGTTCATGGCGATTTGTGTTACAAATCTCCACAACCCCCCCACCACTCCATGTAAACCCTTTAGACCTAAAAGCATGGTTACCTTTCATCTTTGGCATTTTTGCATAATAGAAGACTGTTTTTTTAAGTGATCCAAGGCTAGCCCGAGCCACTCCAGATAGTTGTGCAGTACTTGCATTATGTGCAGAAAGCATGAAATGGCACATATAAGCCATAAAAAGCATAATAAGCACAAAAAAGGCCTTAGTGTTAGAAACACATTAAATAGCCATTCATACCCACTGTCACGGTCATTTTCTCACATTTGCATTGCTTATTTTTTGACTTTATTATCCTGTAAGGCAACATAAAACAGCTGTAAAATCTCTTCTTTGACAGATTAAAAAAAATTATACACAATAAACTTGCAATTTGCAAGTGGTATCCAAACCCATATTGCCAGTGGACTGTATCATTCTTGCCCCTGCTTGCGTCTGTCTTGTGCTTTATGATTGCTGGGAGGAAGTCCAAGACTGTGGCTACTTTCAACTCTGGCCAGAGAAGAAATTGGTTTGCCAAAATTGGTATGCAGATTTCATAAGGAGCTGAAAGGCCGCAATGCACGCTTGAAGCGAGGCATTCATTTTAAGGTCCTCTGAGAGCACTGACGCTTTAGGAAACCATGCACGCTCTAACATCTCCTGACACTTGCTGTAGAGTTCGGTTACAATTTGGAAAAGTTGTAAATGTGAGAACTAAAAGTGAACATTGGAGGGATATCTGAATCTATATTCACAAGTTTTATAAAAATAAGAGCACTGAACCATAACGTTGTTTGGCTAGTAACCTGTTAGATGATCTTAGATCAGTTTTTCTGTTCTTGGCTGCTTTGCGATTAAATGTCCTCAAGCGAAGGACGACAGCACAGGACTTGAAAGCTTTCTTCTTAAAACACTTGTTTATTTGGAAACTGTGCAGTCAAGAGTATATGATTTAAGAGCAGGAGTCAATTTGAATCTGTGCTTTAATGTTGGGAAAACAGAGAATGAAGAAAGGCGTTTAAGACATCGCTTCCTTAGATCACTCGACTCCAGTGTTTTTAAGGATTGCCCTCTTCACACAGACTCCTGCCTTTAAGCCAAAACAAATGGAAAAATAGGTCTTTTCCTTGAATTCATGGTATTCTTTGCATGATTTTCATGAAGAAAAGGATTGGATCATTGTGCATTTTGAGTTTTGTAGTATTTGTGCATAAGTGTGGGACTGACAGATGGGCGAAGGAGTAACGTTCCCAGTGAAACAGCATTCCCAGACTATGAGCTGGAAGTGAGAGGAACCTCATTAACAGCCGCCAGGAGTCTTGTCTCCCTGCATCCCTGCACTACCTTTCACCGCCCAGTGTCCAGTATCTCCCAGTGTCTCATGTGGGAAGATAATGCAGCACAGATAATTTAGCACAGGATTAATCGTGCAACAAAAACAAAGATGGAGGCAGCTGTGTCCTTACTTTTGGTTCATGGTCATTTGCCCTAATACAGCCCAGGTGTGAGGCCAGGCTGTGTCATCACTTTCCCTTCAAGGATATCCAGACCAATGAACACAAACATTTAGAATCATCTTAACCCAGATGCACTAACAGGAGATAATCGAGAGTCAGAGGGAGGAAAACAGAGACGGGAGGGGAGGGAGATAACTGAGACTAGAGACTAGAGAGCCAAAGAGGCTGCAGGGTGAGATGGTGAAGGTGAGGTTAAAACAGGTCAAGACAAAGTTGCAACTCGTGTTCAAATCCACTAGTATCATAAGCCTTTTCCACACATGTGCAGCCCAGTTTGGCTCAGTTTGACTCAGCACATTGGCTGAGCAAGGCAGGAATCGACAATATTAAAGCATGTCTTACACTGATGTTGTGCTTGAACTGATCATTTTTTTGCCACAGGTGTCTCCATGGCAGATAACAGAAGTTGTAAACCTCTTGGTGATAAGATGTTTGCAAAGTTTCATTGAAAGCCTGCTGTCTGCAACTCTTCATCTAACATCTCACTTTGTTTGTTTCTGTTTGATTTTTTTCCTCTACACTATTTGTAGATTTGTAAAAATAAATGAAAATAGACACTGATAAAACTCCACTTATTCAGAAATAAACACTTTCCATTTCATGAATTATTCCGAATTCCAAATTTACCATTAATCTTATCTAAAACCTTTCATTTTGAAGCAGCAAAATCAGGAAATATCTGTTTTTTTGTTTTTTTTTTATCAGCAGCAACTTAACACAACTGCGATGCAGGTAAAAATGAACATAATGAAGCAGTAAAAACAGATATCCAAAGAACAAACAGATGCAGAGAGACACTCAAACTTCAAACAGCAGGGATTCATTACAGGTACTGAGAGCTGAACACACAGAGACTTTCAAAAACACCTTTGATTACAGTCTTAGACATGAGTAAAGTCTCGCAACACATGCTTGTTTCAGAAGAAGAACAGGGATTGGGATGGTTTGGCCCCTGTGCAGCAGGATAGGGTCAAAATGAAGACCTTTCAAAATAAAACCCTGGTTCTCTCTTCTGTGGATGTGCATTGAGGTTCAGACCATAATTTATGGATTTTCCTGGATCTAGTTTGCATTTGTAAGCACAAATATGTAATTGATTAGATAACCTCATAAATTTGTAAGAGAGTACTCCACACAGTAAAATGCAGTTATGCAGTTATATACCAGTATTTAAATAAATAAAGGATGTGCTGTACTGTACACAGCCTTGAACTCCTAATCCATCTTGTAATTCAAGCCTCAGGCAATAAGTCAAGTGCTGAAGACAGTTTCTCTTTGTCAAACACTGGCAATGTAAAACCATTTTATGCACAGTGGAGTTTATCTAATGTCAGCAGACGCACAATACAAGTCTATGTGGTCGCAGTGAGAAAACATCCTATTTGACAAGACAAGGTCAAACAACGAACGGTTGGATTTCACACTTTGGTATTTTGCTTGGTCAGACGAAACCTTAATGCTACACTGTCAAACACACACTTCCTCTTTCAGTCCACTGATGGTGTATGTTTTACCAGTGCTAACCAGCAGCAGCGCAGCTCACTGTGTCAGATTTACTGCGTGGTTCCCTTCTGGTCTGGCCAACACCCTGCGTCAAGCAGGAATCCAGGGATTATTTGAGGTGTTTGGTAACGAGGGGAGATGTGTGACAGAGGAGGTGAGTTGTTGCAGTTCTCAAGTCAAAATCTTTTAGTTGTTTCAGTGATGTTGATGAGCCAGATGTTCAAAAGTTGGATCTGATTCCTAATCAGAACCAAAAGCTATTTCACTTGTTTGGAGATTTTAGAGTGCAGATACTTAAAAAAATGCAAATACACAGACACAGACGCACCCACACACACACAAGCTGGCCTGGTGCTTAGCTTCAGGCTCTTAAGGCTCAACCTTTGACAGGTAAAGCCTTGTCCTGCTTTGATCGACCACTGATAAACCATCCGTTTCACGAACAGATTGAGTGACCAGTGATGGTATAAAGACTTAAGACCTGTTAACACATGGTGTTTCAATAAAGTTGGGCTAAAAATGTGCATGTGGGGGAGAGAAAGTGGTTGGCAACACTGACTGATGCAAAAAAAAGATTAAACATGTGATGCATTAGAGCACAGCGACCTCAAAGCAAAATTAAAAAGCTCAGACAGAAGACTTTGGTATGAATCACACACACACACACACACACACACACACACACACAATCTTACAAAAAGAGCACTACTCGGCAAAAAAAATAAATTAATAAAATCAAGACCCTGACTTTTCCAGTAAAGGCTGGATAAAGAACATGATGGTGCAAAGCTGTCAGCTTTATCTTCAGCCTCTGGGTGTGGATAGTTTGTGCGTGCGTGTGTGTTTTGAAAAAGTTTAAAAAACTCACTCTAAGAGCAAATGTACAAGCAATAACCTGAAACTTTTATATTCTTTTGTGAAGACTACTGTGATTCTCTTTTCACCTGCTTCTGTGAGTTTTCTCTGCACCGTTTACAAATTGTCAAGAATGATGCTGCAAAGCTGTTGAACATTTCCAGACGGCTGCATCTCATCACACCGTCTTGTTGTCTTTATGTTGGTTTACGTCTTCACAAAGTTTATGTGATGTAAATGTCATCACAGGGTGTGTGTGTAGACTCTGTGCGCTAACTCCAACTTGTTGTGTCCACACTGACTTGTCCAGACATATTGGCACATCATATGCGCTGATCCTGAGCCTGCCGATTTTTGCGGATGCCTTTGTTTGGAATACAATGCAGACCTTATCACCAGTGGGTCACTGAGGTCCTCCGACCCAGGGTAACTGGTTGTCATTCACACTCATCTGAAAACAAAAGTCAGTTGTGACTTTGATGTGGTGGCTTTTGTCTCAAATGCTGTCTGATCCTTGTAATTTTGTTTTTGTTCCTTCTACAATTTTTTATGGACTTACTTTTCACTCATTTTACTTAATGAAGCACTTTGTGACCTTGCTGAAAGGTACTGTATTAAATAAACTTTTCTTCCTCTGCTTAGGTACTTTCTCTGCCACTTGTGGTTTAAAATTATTTCTTGGACCACTGAGAACTGTTCACAAGTGTTATGTTCACACACGCGACCAACTTGAACTAACTTAATAACACACTGGCCTCGCTGCCAGGTTTCGAAATTGTACCACACACATGCACTCTCTCCCTCAATTTCAATGCTCATTTCCTCTCTTTTTCCACATGTCACACTGGAGCAAAAACATGGCACCTATAAGCAGATAATCAGTACAAAATACTTTGGATTGGACTCAAAGCTCACTTTGGGTTGGCAAACATAGCAGGAGCCCGAGTGTGGCTGTAAAACGTCTCTCTCTATATACAAATATGGGCTCATTCTTGGCCTATTCTCTTGTGACTCATATGTTTAGATTCGGCAGAGACATTTTCTACCTTTTTGAGGAAAAAATATTGTTTGCAAGTGTAGTTGTTATGGAGGTTTCTGTCATCCATTTCCTATAATAGTCCTGCATAAGAGTCCATCCAAGAAGCATTATTGCATCTTTCATGTGCTCGCAAATTGCATTGGCTTTTGCTCTCTTTGTCTCTTTCCTCCTCAGTGTGAGATGCAGCACAGTGCAATGTACTGGAAAACATAATGGTCTGGGATAAAATGGGGATTTATGCAGTCAAGTGGTAGCTGTTCAGCCTTTTCCACAGTTTCTGTCTTGCATGGAAAGAGTAGAACAGCTCAGACTGACCAGTTTAATCTACTTGTGGGGAGCTCATACCATGTTTTCTGTTGACAAAATGGATCAGTAAATGCCAAAGTATGCTAAGAGAAAACTACTTTATGTGATTTTTTTTTGTTGACCACAACTGGAGGCAGAGTTTTTTTTTATAGCTGTTCCACAGTGCCACAGTCTAGAGACGGCCAAACACTGATCACCACAGAGAGAGGCGGGATTCCTTAATCAATAAACCAAGGAGAAGCAATAAGTGACAGAAGTATGTAAGAAGTAGTAACATAGGATCTAAGTGCATTATGAGTTTTGTAGTATTTAGAGGTAGCAACATGGTGACCTGTTCACCCTTCTTTCACAGACATATCACACCTCTTCTCTCATTTAAATCTAGTAACTTTGTACACAACCCACTAACAACCTTAGATGTCCCTCATGTATACACACTAATGTTGGCAGAACTGGGTTCAGGTACTTTGCACCGTATTAATGAAATGAACTGCAAACTACCTTCAAACTGAGGTCCAGCTTTCTCCTTAGGGATTTTAAAGCATCATTATCTGATATTTGTTTATGCGTAATTGTTTGATTAATTCCTTTTCTAGTTTATACTTGTATTGTTTGTGTTCCTGTGAATCATTTTTCTTAAGGTCTCTCATACAAGAGTGATCTTAATGTCAACAGACTGATTAAATAAAGATTAGATAAAGAATATTCACAGTACTAAGAAAAAAATCTTGCAAAATCTTCCAGTACAAGATCAACCAGGTTTGGCTAATCTGATTTCTATTTTCTAATGTAATCTGTTACAGTAAAACCAGATTAAAACAGAGACTTTGTTCTGTTTTATAATTTAATTTTAACCTAATTAAAGCAACTTTAAAAGCCATTGAAACTCTCATATAATATCCTCAGTATGGTTGCCTTTGTCTGATTATCGGGATCAAATGAAAGACAGTCACAATTATTCAGTTCAGTTTTCTGTAATTCAAAAACTCTTTCAGCTTTTCCAAACTTAAACTCACACATGAGACAGATGCATTCATTTCTTAAATTTCTTGGTCGAGTCTCAAGTCCTCTAACAAGAATCAGAACCAAATCTCAAGTATTTTAAGGGCAAGTCAAAGTCTCAAGGTCTTTAGCCAATTTTGAGCCTTGTGTGACGTTATTTTGGCAAAATCTCATGACAAATGACAAAGCAGCTGCATGTGTGCTCGCCGTGGTGTTGTTGCTGTGGCTTACAGCCATCTGTGACTGTGCACAGCAGACGCATGAGGTTTCACATGATAATAAGGAGAGAATGACGTACAGCTTGTCAGACATTTCCTCAGTGGTAATGCGCCAAAATAAAGATTGTTTACTAGGTCACAACCATCGAGTCTGAGTCCAATTAGAAGGATTTTTGAGAATGAGTCTCGGGTCAGGTCTGGAGTCCAAGTAGCAAACTCAGGTCCCCATCTCTGTCACTGAATAAGCAAGCACTCAAGTTATTAAGGGATTAATGTAAACCAGGTTACGGGACAGAAGTTCTGCTTTCCTGAATTATACAAACATATGGCTTAAAATACTTCAAGGAAACTCAGTAATGTGGAGAAATTATAATTTTTCAACTGCTGCTGCCCTCAGCATCACACAGTGAGCATCAGGCCAAACACCAGCTGGAGGAAGCTGATCCGACCGGAGGAGGAGCAGGAAAGAAGTATGGAAGGAAGAAACACTGAAAGGCAGAGGAAGAAGAGGACAAAGGGAATTGATGCCAGCCCCACACTGGCTCAGAAAACAATGAAGAGATACAGTTTTGAATGTTGTATGAGGAGTTAGACAGATGTTAGCGCTTACAGCTGAGGTTTCCACTGTCTCCCTCTGTATGATTTGAGCTGAGGGCTTTCCGGTGCAGGACTAATGTGGTGTCAGTGCTGTGTTTGTTTCTATTATCCATGTATGATCAATAACATATATTGGTATGATCTATAGAGGCTACAGGGACAGAGGCTAACATATGCCCACCACCCTGTTTTTACAAGTACCAACACATACACAGTTCACACAGACATCAAACATCTGTGTATGTACTTTATACTTTATAGGCACATAAAGTGGAAGGATATTTGTCAGCATTACTATTTTAAGAGCATGTACCTCTGACAGATGTTGCTGCTTATTATAGCCCTTCAATATGATTATTGTAAGTACAAGAACAGCAGAATGAAAAACAAACCTTCAAAATCAGAAATTATTCCATCCAAGTGTTGATTGACTTCAGAATCAGACATTTTCTCCAAACACCTTCTCCTTCTTTCTCACTCTCAAGAAGCTCCGTGTTAATTCTGAACAAATTCCAAAACACAATCTGCAGGAAACAAGTCCACAAGTCTCGGAAAGAAGCAACTTATTTTCTCTGACTTCCAACTCACTTCTCTGCATTAAGACTTGAGAGAGAGAGCGAAAAGGCAAGCCGCCTCCCATCTCCCCTTCAACCGCCCCCCCCCGCCTCCCTACCTCATGTCCTGTGTATGTATGAGTGTGTTTCCCCTGCCCCCCACACACTCATACATGCATGCGCATGCATTTACACAGACAACAGACCCTGTCATTCCATGAGACCCTTAATTTAAGATCGAAGTGGCTCTCAGATCTGATTTCCTCATTCAGCATCCGAGCAGCTCTGACACTGAAAGTGAATGACATGTCACACAGAGACGGAGTTAACTTGCAGTCAGATGAGATCCTCTGTAACAGACCTCAGAAGGGCTGGTTGGTCTCCCTCTGTCACAGCTACAGACAGGGACCATGGTTTAAATGAGAGTTTGAGGCTTCAGGTTTGAGTAAACATCCTCTAGAAACTGACTGGCATCTTAATGAAAGTGCACTCACTTCTGTAGCAGCTGCCTTCCTGTGACGAGAGTTTCTTCCTGGAGAAAGTTCACATTGGGGGTATATGATAGTGCCTCTGGGGAATCAGTGGGTGATTCGTGCACCAACCTGCCCTCTGTGACACTGTGTTAGTAGGAAGGACATGGGAATTTGAGCTTTGTAGACACATTTGACGAATGAGTGAATCCAAAACTGCTGCATTTCTTCCAGGAGAGACACTGACGACAAGCTAGGTTTTTGATGTGGTGGATATGGTTACACTTCTTGCCCTTGAAGCTTCTGTGGCCAATTTAGAGACTGTTTTTGTTCTGAAATTATGTTAAAAAGATGTGAATAAAGTAATCTAAGGTGATGAAATATCAAAGTCGGCCCTGCAGTTGCTAAACCACATCGGCTGTGTCCCTGTGGGATGCGCTAAAGAATGTCTTATCCATGAGTCTCCCAAAGAAAAAAGCAAACAGTGATGCTATCGCTTTAAGTACTGATTGGTCATGAGTGAGTGGCTTTCCACAACTTCCTGTTTGGAGCCAGGCGTGATTGCAAATGAGGTTTGTGATGAATTGTCCCTGATCCTGGGTCAGTTTTACTATTTCCACACTAATGGTGAGGGGTCATAACAGTGAATGTAAAAGCTAGTTCATCATCATCAGCACTCAAAGGGAACCAAAAACTAAAGCGAGGGCCACAGGAAATTGATGACTTCCAGAAGAAATACTGTCACGCATCAGATAACACTAATCATAAAAAGTGTTTCACCTCTGGTGAAAGAAAAAAGCTACAGCACCAGAGCCTGGCACTTTTATAGCCTACAGGTATTTAGGAAAATCCCATTTGAATGAAAAGCTCCATTCTAAGGGGCACTGATAGGTTGCCAAGCCCACCTAGTGGCCCCTAACCCCAACACCTGAGAGGTCGAGGGTAATACAGAATAAGACTGTGTGTTTATGGTGCAGTCTGGCTATTTCATACAAGTCCTACGAAGGTGTCTTAGGACAAAGAACAGAGTATGGCACCAACAGTGTGTGTGTGTGTGTGTGTATCTGCATTAACTGAATCCTAAATCCATCAGCCATGGAACTTTACTGGGTAGAATATGTGTTCCCATGAGGCACTTGTTGTCACATGTTGTGTAATTAAGCTTTGCCCAGCTTGTAAGAGTGCACATAATATGCATCATACATCCTGACAGCTGCGTATGGGCATTTATAGTCAATGTGTTTATTGGTTTGTGCGTTGAGGCATGTTTATGAATATAGTGCACCTTAACATGCATGTAAAATGCATCTGTATGTGCATCTCTAACACACACATATACACTATATTATACTGTATATATGGAGATATATGTCCTGTATTATATGTAACAAAGTGTGTGGCCCCTCGGTGCCCACAGAGGCCCAACTGGGCTGCACTGTAAACCATATGCCACAAGCCTCTGTAGTACTCAATTAAACCAAAACACACAGTGTGAGAAATACACACCTCCCCAAGCCAGTGTGTATTTATCTAAACATGGATACACACTCTGGGCTGGCTCCAAGGCAAAGCTGAGCGACAGAATGAGGCAAAGCTCCAAACAACATCTGGAAAAGCATGTGCATGTGTTTGTGTGTGTGTGTCCTCTGTGTGTGTGTGTGTGTGTGTGTGTGTGTGTGTGTGTATGTGTTAGTAAGTGTGTGTTTGCACTTCGAGTAAAATTATATAAAAATGGGCCTGTGCATGCATGCAGTAGTGTGGTTACTTGACTGTAGACTTGAGTGTGTGCATGTGTGTGTGCGCCTGTGCATGTGTGTGTGTATTTTTGTGTGTGTGTGTGTTGGTGCCCTAAAATAGCACAGTAAACACAGGGCCCTTTGCACACAGTTGGATAAATCTGTTTCACCAGAGACTTTCAGCTGTGTATCTCTGGTGTTGAGGGAGTCGTGCTTGTTTGGTAGTTTGTTAATAATAACAGTTTTGGGTGTAAAAGTGTGTGATCTGCTTATGAAAACACACAGTATTGATCCCCAAGCAATGTTATGTTTTCAACAGTGACAGCAGCTCATGACCCAAATGAATTCATCATTACAGAATTTCTTATTCACTTTTGTGCCTCATTCAGATCTTGCATTTTGTTTTTAATAAAAATTTACAGTATGACTGAAGCCTAACCCAAACTGAAACTTTGTCGTTTTTTGTTTACGTAATGATTATGTTTCTTATTTACTTCTGTTATTTTCTTTACACGCAGAACATCGTGTGTAACCATTAACACAAGGCAATAATGTGACGTGCAACAAACTTATACACAAATAAGTAAATCCTTTTGTTTTTGTATGCTGATATCAAGTTAAAAAGCAGACACAATGCTACGGGGTTTATTCTTTGTTGCTTGGTCAGTTTAAGACAAACAGGAATTCAGCTCAACCACAAACATTTACTGGCAGGAAGTTGCACAAAACCAAACATTTGAGTGTTACTTCTGTTCATCCAATGAGTTAATATGGGTAGTTTACTAAAATGGCACATTTCAAAGATAATTATTTTGACCTACATGTCCAGAAGGGACAATTGACTAAATTATGCTTCTAAAATGTTAGTGGAATAAACTCTTGTACTGCAGCAGAGCCTAATAACATGTTTTCACTGCTAAAATATTGTACTATTAAACAGGGTAGTGAAACTGCTGCACAAGTCGGAAGAAAGAAACAGAGAGAAGAACAAACAATAGATAGTCTTAAAAAAAACAGTGACACTGAGAGAGTTAGAGTTCATTAATAATAAGCATCTGCAGCACATGAGGCCTTGCTTCCACTCCATTCAATCGATGCCACTGCTCACATATGCATGTTTTGACAAATGTGGCAGCTCTTTGGAAAAATTACTATCCTTGACTCTTTCATAGTAAGCTTTTTAAATTGGCCTAAAAGCTGCGTGGACAGTTTATGCTGGCAGCAACATGGCTGCAGTGGTTTTTAAAACTTGGATGTTACTCAATGCGAAGGGAACTGTTAGACTGAGCCATTTTGTGATACATTGTTGCAAGCAAACAGTCAAATATCACATGGAAGTTTATATTTAGACAACTTTCACACCTACAAAGGTGTAGGTTAGAGTTGGCATGTCTTGATTTCCTGTCTGTTTGGTGGTGAGAAATGACAAAAGTTTAGATGAAGCGATTCATGAATCTCTACACTGACCTTTAAAGTAATGCCTGTGTGCATGTAATAGATGTACTGTACGCAGGAGTGGCTAGTGACCTTTCTGCAAACAACACACATGAGCAAAGTAAATTTTTTATGTTGCTTTATGTAACTTGTTATGTTACTGTTCACTACTGCTAAATACCTTTGTTGAAACTAATTGTGGGGGCTGTGCAAGAAGGTAGTGTATGTAAAGGGCACCTCTACTGTAGTTGTAAGTAAGTTGCAGCCTGGAAGAAAAAGAAGTAGCACACGTCTTTAAACCATGATGTGATGATGACGGAGCAAAACCAAACAGTGCAGTAGCCTCCAGCGACAAACCCTGACCACACCAGGCTACACTTTTTATACTCAGGCCTAAAAAAAGACAACAGTTACATGATGAAGTGCTTGCTGTGCCTCTCGGAAAAACACACAGAGAGCTCTGCATTCAAAAGCTCCTCCCCCAACCTCAACAACACATTAAAGTAAGCTGCACTCACTGTAGATGAAAACTGTAGGTAGCTCAAAAATGTCATCTAAGTTAATAATGGCATTATTTTATCTTCATTTTTTAATACTTTACCCACCAGTTACTGTATGTGTCAAGTTCGGCAATTTTTGAGCAAACGATTTGTTCCTTGGAATTTATGTTTTATAGCACACAATGCTAATAAAAAATGCACTGAAATTTTGACAAAAATATACATTGTGAGTCACTCATCAAAAGTTACACAATTTTATTTAAAATTTCTTTAGTTATGGAATAAAATGTTTCTTGCTTAAAAATGCTAAAAGAAACACACGTTTGTTAAAGATGTTGAGTTTGATTTAGTAACATCAGGTCAACAGTTTTGGGCACTAAAGTTCTTCAAAACTACAAGCACAGCTGCTTGTAAACAATCCTGACTGAGATTTCACCGAAGAGTCCATCTATCTCTGTTACATCACCCCTGGCTTGACCTGTGTTTCCATCATGTTGAATAATTTCACCTGTCAGAAATCCTCCCTGAGGACAGACTGAAGGTGGGGCTTCCCAGTCAGCTTCCTGCCCTCCCTGTGCTGCCTGTTTTCATGGCTCTCACACTTATCACAACTAAATACTAATCTGAGAAACAATATGAGGTGATGCGGGGAGTGCTGTGGGAGTAGACATGCGGGGCGTTCACTCATAGAGGATATCCTGTACACTTCTTTTATGGAACATGGTGAGCTGGGTGATTTCCTTGAGTTGCTTTAACTTTGGGTTCATGTGTGTTTGTGGAAGTGGGTGGGTGTTTTACGCACGTGTGTTTTAAGGGTGAGGGCATACAGGGATCTGGGTGCATACATTAGTGCTTCTAAAAGTGTAAATTTATGTGCTAAAAGAGGGAAAGACTATAAGAGTGACAGATCTTACAAACTGCTCAGGAGCTGCTTAAGCTCACATACAGTTTAATTAAAATGACGGTTTAAAAGTATCATCAAACAGCCTGTGCTGCTCTTTATGAATACAGCCTGTTAACATACATCTGCAATGGACAGAGCGACCGAGAAGAGCCATTACAAGTCAAATACTGGCTTTTGATAGAAAGAGTCAATATATAATAAATGATAATATTATGTATATTAGAACACAATAACTCTGCCCCCTCTCCTTGACCCCTTCATGCTAACAAATACAAGGAGGCTTTAATCTTCTTGTTTGAATAGGTTAGCATGCTTATAGTTCCTTTCAACAAGTATGAAATACAGTAACTGTCCCACTTATGATCCCCTGAATTGTTGCTTTTATTATGTCCAATATGATGCTAACCAGGCCGCACGAATGCTGCAATTAGTGTCATTTCAGCGGACAGGACACTGAATTCCTTCCTGTTTAACTGGCAGAACATCAAGCAGAATGACCTAACTTCTCTCTCGTTCCTTTGCTTTTCTTTCCCTTTGTTGTGTTTTAACAGCAGTGTGTCACCAATTAACCATCACATTTAAGCCAATGTGGTGACCATACGGGACAGTCCTGACACATGACATGTCACATTGAACATATTATTTTAAACCAGAACAGGCTCGGGGAGGAAGAGGAAAGTAGGACTCACTCCAAGTTGAGATGGAGGTGTTGCAGAGGCACCCGTCATAGAGAGGCTGAAAAAGTGATCTCTGCTATCATTATCAAAACAAAGGCTGAAGGGATCAGCAGGAGGGGTGGGGAGTGGGGCGATGGCTGCAGTCAAGACAGTGAGTCCAAACCAGAACAGCACAGCACAGGTTAAAAACCGGGAAGTAGCTCGGCCCAAACAGGACTTCCTCATCTGAGTGGGGTGAGGAGGAGGGAAGTGATGCCTGACAGCAGTGTTTTCTTGGTAAAGGAATAATGCTCCACTGCCTCACCTCTCTCCTGCACGGTCCTCACCCCAACCAGAGTCGGCCTTTGCAAAATTCATCCATCTCCAAAAAAAAAAAAAAAAATCCCTTCATCGGCAAAAACTGAATCATCCTCATGGAACATTTCACAGAACTTAGAGAAATTGTGGCTGCACTGGAGGGGACAAAATGACACTGCAACACTGCCACCAAGTGGTAAAAAAAAAAATAGGTTCCCGGTGTGTCTGTATGCATCATGTGGCTCGCTGAACACAGCTACCTTATTAACGGTCGAATTAAAGGCTAATTTGCAGAGTGTCGCTCAGCTTGATGTCTAGACTTAATCAGTGTAGGATGCTAGATTAGTCTTATCCTCTCAGTGCAGACTTAACACACACGGGCCTGAACAGAAGCTCGACTGCATCTCCATCAACACAAAAAACCAACCACACAATGAAATTAAAGAATACTTAGGAAAAAGGAAAGATAACTGATTAGACATAGCCAAGCCAGAAAATACTAAGTGGGACAGTTATAATCCCACAGATGCAGGTCAATATGCAGTTTCTGAAACTTCTAAACATTCCTCAAAAGAGTCTGCCGTCTGTTCAAAACCAAATCATATTAGTTGACATATGAGCCCTGCTCTCACTTCCTGCTAACTTAAAATAAACCGTCTGTGTCATTCAGGATTAATCTGACAACTGGACTCCTCAGCTTACAGTCTAATCACATGATGACAGCACCAAGGTTCAACTCCGTCCATCTATTGTCGGATCCCAGTTGTGTATGTGGGTCAGCTGTAAGTCAGTACCCGACTGCCAATTACAGCACAGCAGCCACTTTTAAATTGCTCTGGAAGATTACGTTTCCTGACTCTCTGGGAAGCCGTCTGTGACAGCCCATCACACAAGGTTTACTCTCTGCTGCTCTGTGAATGGTGGCTGTATGAAAATAGCGTGGGCACTTCACTGTGAGCTTAGCTGTGGCTGTCCGATCAATGAAAATAATAGAGGAAATGTCCGAAAAGTCTGTTTGCAGCTCAGACAACATGTTAAATCGGAGAGGAAGAGACAGACAGACAGACGGACAGGCAGACAGACAGAGGTCTCTGCACTATCTGAGCAAGTGAAGCAAACACAACCAGCTGACTGCTGCCACTACCAAGAAGCTGCTTGTCCTGCACTCTGACCAAGAAAAGAGTAAAGAAAAAAGTCCCTTCAAAGGCAAACTTTATCAGGTTTAAAGTACTGAAAAGTGTTGAGAAAAAGTCTGAACTTACCGGCTATTCTGTCTCGCTCCATAACTCAACGGCTACCTCAAATAGCCACATGTAACCTCTGCTTTTTCTCTCCTCTCCCTCTCCCTTCCCTTTTTTTCTTCATGAAGACTTCCCCTTTCTCCTGACTTAGTCACCCTGTCCCCCTCTTTCAACCCTCCCTCTCTCCTCCCTCCTTTTCCTCCCTCTGTCTCCCTTGCTCTTATACTTCCTCCAAGTTTTAATGTCTTCAGTCTGTCGGGATAACAAGTGAGTGGAGCAGACGTCCCGCAACCATGTGCGAGTCATATGGATTCCCTCTCTGTCTCTCTGGTTTTATTTGCTTTTTCTTGTATTCCTTGTTCTCTTCCACACACGTATGATGCAGGCTTTTAGCCCAGAAACATACGAGCTGACACTTCATTTTTCTTCCTTCTTTGTCTCCGACGTTTGCTGTTATTCCCTCGATACTGAAGCCTGCCTCTCTTACTCTTCTTCCTCCACACACACAAACGTGCTCTAAAGATACTGAAGTCGTATTGTGTCTTTAAATAGATCCTTAGCCCTTTGATTAAATGGTCCTTATTTGAAAATAAATTTGGCCCATTCATGATAGTAGAAAACTCTAGTAGTCCACCATCACGTGCTGCACCAACAACACACTCTAACAGCTTTGTCAGATACAGAAACCCACATAAAGCCGTGATCCAAACAGCCGATGACTGGCTCTGAGTGGACTGAAGAGTGTTTTCAACAGTGCTTGTCTAAAGGAGGTTCAGTCCAGGGCCCTTGTGTATGAAGTACCTATTAAATGAGGCATGTTTACAACCAGCATATAATCAGTGTTATAAGTTCTCAGCCAATGAGCTTTTTGACTTCCTGCACATCAGCTGAATGTCTCTCATTCTCAGCTGTACACAGGAAATGACTGGACATCTGATGGCTTTTTTACCGTGTTGCTCACAGTCTGAATGTATCATTATTCACAGCGATTTTATCTGTGTGGCTAAATTCACGCTGTTACACACACGTCATGCTGAGACACCTGCCTACAGTCAGCTTGCAGCTGGATTAAGTCGGTGGCCACGTAGCGAGCCGCCGTCTTGGTGTGAAATTCCCATGAAAATACAACACACACAGTCTCCCACACACCCATCTTTGTTTTTGTGGGGTTGAGAGAAGGAGAAGGCGCAGCTCAACAATCACTTCCTCTTCCTTTTTCTTACAGGGAACAACCCTCTTCAGCCCATGTCTTCCAGACTAACACATAGCAACGATACAGACACAGCAGGAAGTGTAGTTAGATACGACCCAAAACAAACAGTCGCTCATACTCACATGCACTAACTCCATGATAGCAGGGAACTGTTAGTGATTTTTCTAGGTTTAACAGTAAATTAATGCAAGAATCTTCCTAATTATTTTAAATTCACGATATATTTTTATAAAATGAACACAAAAGGTAGATGCATGGACAACCTGAGTGATACGGGCCACTTCACAGACACACACAAAGACACACACGCATGTAACTTCCACTCCCCTGCAGGCCTCAGGCCTTTTCTAACATCCACAGTAGAGAAGTGATGAGAAGCAGAGCAGAGGAGGCAGATTAGAGATATTCAAGTAAAACTGCACTGAGAGCAGATTTAGTCCCAATAAGACTCTCTGAGTAATTCTCCAGATTAGAGTGATAAAAAGTATTGAAAAGCCTGTTCGGTAAGTATAGCACCATAAGGTAAGTATTATCCATCTTTTAGCTGGGATTTGACTACTTTGGTGTGCAGGTTGAGAAGTGCAAATAATGATATTTTACCCTTTAAGATGTGTATTAGTTTCAAGTTAACGGCCATTATGGTGTTTATGTTTATAGTGGTACATGATCATATATATTTCCAAACTCTATGGTTTAACAGAGATAACAAAACTAATCAGAAATGTTTTCACTGGTCTTGTCGGTCCCTTTCTGTAATTTAATGGTCTCTTGTCTATATTGTTAAGCCTTTTAAAAAAGAAAACTGATGGCTTTCTTTTATATTTGTACAAAAATGCAGCTAAAGCACAACCATGTGCTCACTGACTAAAAACTTGACTTTGATTAAGGTGACAACTTTTACCATAAATCAGACCAAAACCAGAGAAGTTCTAAATGAGCCTTTTGGTGCTGAATCTAAATAGAAAGCAGGTTGCTGGTGCTGTGACAGAAGTGTGGTTTTAAATATAGAGACATGTCTCTTTTGGCAGCTGGCTCTTTCTGTCTCATGATCATTTTCCAGCCTTAAAAAGCTGCAGTTAATCACAGGGCCGGGGTCAGAAAAAAAACACGTGAAGCACACAACATGCGCTCATGTATTTGTTGAGTCACCCTCACAGGTATCACACACAAACAGAGTCACACAAACATGTATGCCAGTACAGAGCTGCTAGTGTAGAGTCGGTCTATTTTAAGTCCGTAGTAATGGAGTTTTTTCTCTCTCTGTGTAACTGTAGTGACGTGGGCTGAAATTAACTTCTGCTCACAAACTGCAACATTCCAGATTAACATAAACAGACGCACAAAGTTGGATGGTGTTGATGACTTGGATGGATCGAGGACCTTTAGCTTCAGTCAAATAAATCATTTGATGAATGACGGAATTAATATAATAAGCAAGATTACGGGTATTGCATGGTTTACTCTCTCTGCAGCAAAGAAACAACTGCACTGACATGAATCATTTTTAAAAGCATATTTATTTATTTATTAATGCAATAAAGTTCCTAGCCAGACATTTACTAACCCCATTAAATCTCTTTCTCATCTCTTTTTTTAATCTAAATTGGTTATTCAGAAGTTTTTTCCCCATGAAAAAATCCCCTCATGTCAATAATATTGGCCTGGATGTATCTGGATGCTATCCTGCAGCTTCAACTCTGCTCTTCAAACACAAAACTCATCAGCAGTTCTGCTGTTTGACAAACGATTGCAAGTAACATTTGCAGTAACTTTCTTCTTCATGAATAATCATGTGTCTTGGCAGGCTAACATTAGCTAACATTACACAGCAGATTTCTTTTGACACAGTCGATTGATAAAACATGAGAAAAAATAAATTTACTAGCTGACCAACATGTTGGCTCGCACTCACTGTGTTTCCAGAATAAATGGATGGGACAGTGTCGGGCCTCAGTATAAGTAACTGCTGTGTACAACTTAGATTTTCAGATCCTTTTGCAGTGCGTGAAGGCTCAACATCTCTCCCTTTTTCAACTTTCAATACAAAAACAGAACACATCTTTGCTGTTATTTTGAAAAACGGTGACACTTAGCTTGCAAAGTTCTAGTTGTAGCTACTCCTTCATTCTACCTCTGGCTGATCTAACATCGGAGCCCCGCCCCCTTAGTTGATGGGACTGGTTCCCTATGTGATGTATGAAACGCTGGCTGTTTGTATCCTTTTTTGTGACAATGTCATTGTTACGCTTTAAGCTCATGAAATTGGTCATTACTCTCATGATACATCTTTTAGCATCTAAAAAATATCACATGGTTAACAAGGTTAAACACTAAATTTTTACTGGAGGGGCTTTCTAACATTTACTCTCCAAATGATATGACAATACCCTCTTTGAGGAGGTAAAAATCATCTGTGTGTCCCTTTTATTATTTGCTCCAGCATTGCTTGAGAGCATTATCTAAAGTGACACTGACCTTTCAGTTATATTTATTTAAATATTTTTAAATTAAGCAGCATGAGAATAAATTACAAATTTTACAAAATGTCATTATCTGAGTACAACTCATACAGGCAAAATTACATTTGGAACTACTTTGGTTTTGCAGCCAAATATTCATCCACTGAGTAAAGCTGAGAGATTTGACCTTATGTCCATTTATAGATAGAAGTGTTCTTCATGTTTTTTCTTTCAAATAATGCTTCTTGCCACCAATTTGTTAGATTTGGTCATTTTAATTATTTTTTTGATGACCAGACTTTTCACAAAGAACCTTGTGTTTGTGGCCTCCCTCACTCATACCTTTCATCATCACCCATTCCATCATCTCAACCTGCTGGAGAGATACACCAAGACCCTCCCATCACACACACACATACACACGTTCAAAATTCCACTTAAAACCAAACACACTCACAAACTCAGGGGGTTATGCCAGTAGATGCCCCTTGCATGACCATATACCATGTAAACACACAATACACACACACACGCACGCACACACACGCACACATGTACACTAAACATTCAGCCTATATTTTCATCCATTGAGGCAGATGGTCATGAGACACAGACGGGCACGTGGGCTTGTTCACTCATGCAAGACAAACACATCACCCTCAACCCCCAACCCAAAAAAAGATGTGTATCACACATTGACTAAGGGTGGATGGTGAGCCTTGGGGTGCACATTAATGTAAGCCGTCACTTCAGAGCATGACCTATGGCTGAACGCGTGACTCAAACATGCTAAATTTAGTTATATAACATTTGAGGGGGGAAAAAAAAAACTCACCAGCATGCCAGCAAACACTAAAGGGATGCCTGCAGGGCAGCGATGCACAATGAAGGAGAAAGAACAGTGGGGAGGAGATAAAAGATAAAAGAAGAAGA